>JAQPPZ010011586.1:3575000-4175000 GCA_028583015.1 Wollemia nobilis | reverse complement strand
ATTTCCTGCTAAATATATAATTATCTCAAGGAGTTGGCCTTCTTCAAAGGTAAAAATTGAGATAAAACTTATTTCATCCAATATAAACATTGGCTAGAGTCTAGGGCATATTGTATATATACATATATGGTAAATTTGGGTCCAAAAATTCTTCATTTTCCTAGTGTTGGAAATATATTTTCTATGTTTATCGCATTACTCATTAAAAAAAAGGTATAATTATGGATGGATTGTTGGGTATTCGAGGATAAATGCAATGGATTCAAGATAATGATTCTATTTATTATGATGAGTTAGGTCAAATATATAATGTAGATAAAACACCATCTCCTTCTATTCCTTCCTCTTGAAATAAATATTTTATAACCATGGTGGATGATGCAAATGATGAGAATAAATGATGGTAACATATATATACACATCTTAGCTATTGAATGCTAAGATACATGCATCATCATCAAATGGCCATTGGACTTCCTCATATTTCTCCTATATGTGGTGCATACAAGGGTTGTATTTTAGATAAGCATCATAGGGAGACCTTTCCAAAAGGGAAATGATATGTGTTACTCATTATAACACCCTAAAATTAACTCATATTAATTTATCCTAAGTTAAAAACACTCAAAATTTTATCAAAACCACCTGCTAACTTCCTGCCTCATTTTTTCACCTACATTAAGTTAGTTTTTAATTCTCTTAATGATATTAGCTCTATTTGACAGATATCAAATGTTTAATCTAAGATTAAACCTAAAATGTGATATCGAAAGTCCGATCTCACCCAAAATTGAAAACTACCTAGAACAGTAAAGTGACACATTGTTTACAATGCTTTTTGTCTCTATCTGCCTAACTATGTGGAGGTTACAGGATTAGATTCATCGATCACTCCCAAATTGGAAGTTGCAATATATGTTATTTTGGGCCCAACTCCTCCAACCTACCAACCTATTTAATTAGGCTTCCTTCCCCTAATTTCTCCCTAGCTCTTGAATCTCTAGCATGTTATTCACTCTCGTATATTTGATAACATAGTGCATTTCATAGTTTTCAGAATTTTCTTGTAGGTTCAAAGGACTGAAGTTGTATCGGGTGGATTTGTACGATATCGAATATTCGATATCGATATCTTATGTCTGATCCTATCCCTACAAGTATTATCTTATCTACAGGTTGCCTGGGGGTAACTACAGACCTTCTATTTGCATTTCTAAACCTCTTTTTTACATTTAAGGATTATACTTGTTATTATCATTTTAGCTTTAGCATAAAATCCGTTTTGTCATACTTGGAGTTCACCATTTGCATAATTATGTTGCATTATTTATATCATTGATCTATGTTCCACTGTATCATCTTAGATATTGCATATTGTGATTTCATATAGCTTAATTTATACTTGACCAAGTCTATATCAGTGTTGCAAAATCTTTGTTTTCTATCGAATTGTGAAATTGTAGGTTTTGGATCCAATCGACTTTGTTAGTACAAGATCGAACCACCCGATCACAGATCAGATGTCTGATATCGCCAAAATAAATATGATCTCACCGCAACAAGCAAACAGACTCTACATCAGACATCTAGGTTGAGTAAGAGTGTCAAATCTCTTTTATAATTAAGCATTGCATTAGTTTACCTTCTATAATTCACTATCTGTTGTATTCATTGAAATCTAAATTGCATTTAGTATAGAATAGTTGCATTGACCAAACTAGGTGATTGTGAGTAAAATAAAAGAACACATCAAACAAACTCCCAACCCTAGGTGTGGAAACTACCATAGTAAATGTTTCCTGGTGAACCCACCCAATTCATCAAAAAATCACCAAAGAGGGCACGATCTCAAGTGCCTCTCCTCTGAGGTGTAGACCTATCATTTTCCCATTCCCCTTTGAGGCATGGATCCATTAGCCTGAAGGAAATGAGTGCAAAAATTTTAGAGCTACATTCTTTGGTGAACCCGACGTGAATAACATAGGCATCTTTCTGATTCATAAAAACAAATATATATATAACAAAAAATCATTAATAAAAACTTGCATATTTTAAGTTCATTTCATAGATGTTAGATTTCAACATAGGAAGAGTTGCAAGCATAGATGTTAGAGCATTATTATCTACACAAGAAATCTCCCTAGTAGTTGAAAATTCTAGTATTCCATCTCAAGAATAGTGGACTGAACTTTGGAAGAGACTAGACATTATAAAAGCCAACACACCAAGACTTAGCCAAATTAAAATATTTGACATAGCTAGAATCCTGGAGCTCGATAACGCTTCTCGCTACTTTGATATTCAAAGGGCATGTGAGAGGTGGTTAATGGATAAAAGAGCAAGTGTTTCTTCAACTATTTATACTTTTGATGATTATATTGAAAATGCTATAATAGTACATAGGTTTCTAGCACACATAGAAGATCAAGAAATAGTCTTGGAAAATAAGAGAAGATTTCACAAAACTCCTAGGGCAGTCCATTATCGTGAGTATTGTCACGAACTATACTTTTATATGCAAAACTCTGAAATTGATAGTATCACCATAGCCCATTTTGTCAAATTTTTAAAATCAAATTTTCAATTTGAGGAAGAGCATTATATGTCACCTGAAGAGCTTGAACCTATTAACGATATCTATAGACTCTTTCAAGAAGATTAAAGTATAATATTTAGAATATTATAATTTCTATTTTTTGCTTTGTTTTCAAAAACACAAAAAATAAAAAAATATATATATATATATATATATATATATATATATATATATATATATATATATATATTATAATATATTATATATATATATATATATATATTATTTATATAGGTATATATAATATATATACCCAATAATTTAAAGCATATATATATACAATATATATATCACTAAAATCTAAAACAAAATACCTAGAATTTTGAGAAGTGGTAAACAAATAGAATCTGATGAACAAGATCAAGAAAACTTTGATGATAGGGTAATTATTGAAGATGATAAACTCACAGAACAAGGTGAGGATGATAATGGAGGGGAAGAAGAAAGATGATCCTAACTAAGCCTTTTGTAGATCCTCAAGGTAATGTTAGCTTTAAATCTATCCAACAATTTATTGATTTTTTGAAAGAAAATATAGATGAAATTCATCATGTAATAAATATAGAACATTTACTCCCATCATGGAGATTATTCAATGGAGGCTGCTATAGAAGTTGCTCTCCAATTAAATGCAAATCCAATGACATACATAAATAGAACAGATCAAGATCAAGTTGGACCATCTCAAAACACCAATCAAAACATAGATTTGAACAATCAAAAACCAGCAACACAACCAAATTCCAAGCAAAAACAAAATTCTTCTTCTTCTCAAGCTCCTAATAAACAAATATCTACATCACAAAGAGCTAAGAAAATTCAAAATACCAATCATCATCAATAGAAAGTTCAACAAAATACAATCCCATATAAGCTCCATAACACTGTTCCCACAAACACTTTACACAATAGTATTTCTACTGGAAATCCTTATGTGACAACACAACCATATCATCAAAGACACAACAATATGATACCACAAAATCAATTTGGTGGGCAACCACAAGGACTTGAAGCCTTGGTTAAACAATTAGCTTCATGTCTAGATCAGATGGATCCCTACCATCCCTCATACAGTTATAGAGAGATGTGTAGTCAACCCTTGGATCCTATCGTTGTTGCTCAACCTTACCCCAAACATTTCCCTATGCCGGTCCTCTCGATATATAAAGGAATCGAAGATCCTATTGAGCATCTTCGCATGTTTAGGATAACCTGTCATGATATTTCTTATGATGATTTGTTGTTACTAAAAATATTCCCTAAAAGTCTCGGAGGCATGGCCTTAGAATGGTATTATCAATTACCAACAAATTCTTTGAGAAACTTTGAAGAGACAGCAAAAATGTTTGTTCACCAATTTAGTGCATACATAGAAAGACATGTCACTATTAAGGATTTATATAATTTGAAACAAGGAAAATATGAAAGCTTTGCTGAATTCCTAGCCAAATGGAGGCAACTTCTAGGAAAATTACATTTTGCTTTACCTCACCGAGAGATGTTGGAAATTTTCATTGGTAATTTACAAGAACAATTATCTTATGAACTTGCTACAACTACAGTGACCTCTTTTGATCAAGCTATAGACTTAGAAAGAAGGGTAGAAGATGCCCTTATCAGAAGAGGACAATTTAAGAAAAATGATGAAGATAAAACTTCCAAAAACTAATATAAGAATAAACAAGTAGTAGGTGATGGAGTCACTGATAGTAGAAATACCTCAAACATCAATACTACAGAAGTTGTAAAGAAGTTTTTGTTAAATATTCTTGATAAACCTCCAAGAGAGTTCACAAAACTAAATCAACCCTTAACCATGATTTTGCCTCAATTATTAGAGCAAGGTTTGATACGGTTGCTAGAGATAAGACAACCGGATACCACTACAGCTGGATATAGGGCTGATCTACATTGTAATTTTCATCAAGTGGATGAACATTCAACTAATTCTTGTAAGCGGTTGAAACATATGATACAAGATTTGATTGATAAAGGTAAAATGGAAGTACAACAATTTCCTTCAAACAATAATCCTCAAAATAATACCCAAAAACAACCAACTCAAAATGCAAATCAAAACCTAGATATTTTTCAACATCCTTTACCCAAACATGGTAAAGAGGTTGTAAATCAATTAGAACATCATAATGTTCCTCCTCCAACTCGGTATGTGGGAACCATTAGTAACTTTTTACCACAACAAGATTTGCAAACCTCCTATGTACCTACTCTATCTATAGTCACAACTAGACCAATACAATATTTTCAATCTTCATCTTCAGAAGACACTAAAAATGATACAGAAAGTGAAACAGAAAGTGAAATGGACATCACCTCAAATAATTCCAATAGTTCTGAAGATGAGTCAGATCAAATTCTTCCCATCACAGATTTATTAGTTCCAGAAGAACCATTCCCTAGAAGAATGACCACTCGACCCTCATCTCAACAAACACTTTCAAATGAACAAGCAGTAAATGCTAGACCCCACTTTGGTCATTTACAAAATAATAATATTGTGGGTACTATTGGAGCCATCACTAGACAACAAGCCCAAAATCAAAATTCTCAATCACAAACTCAAACTCAAAATGATAAATCACCTCCATTTGTATTAAGAGCACCTACAAAGGGAAATAATATATCAAATTCACAACAAAAATCTCCTTATGACATTAATGAACAACTAGCCAATATCATAGTAAGAATTTCTCTTCTAGACCTTCTAAGAACTTCATCTATACATAGAGAGGAATTAATGAGTACCTTAAGCAAAATGATGGTACCTCAAAATATAGAACCTGATGTTGTGGTGAATGTTGTAATTTCTCATGGAATAAATTATATAGATTTTCAAGATAAGGATATTCCTCCTCAAAGCATGTATAGAGATAACCCTCTATACATTACAACATTAATTGGGGATGTAGGTGTTAAAAGAGTCTTAATTGATAATGGATCATCATTAAACATATGCACATATGAATTTTTCCAAAGATTTGGGTTTAGAAATGAATATTTAAAAATAACTGAAATGATTATCAAAGCATTTAATGATGAAACTCAAGAAACATGTGGAGTATTATCGATTCCATTGCAAGTTGGTCCAAGGATTTTAGATATGATCATGTTTGTTGTATCTTGCCCCACATCATACAACATCCTTCTAGGTCGACCTTGGATCAATGCAATGAGGGCAGTACCTTCTACATTACATCAATGTGTTAAGTTTGAGTTTAAAAATCAATTAGTTACTATCCATGGTGACCCTAGACCATTTGACATGTGTGCTATGGCAGAACCAATAGGAGTCCCATTTTGCCCTGCTATGTCTTCAACACACCCTAGTCCTCCTTCAGTATCAAAACCCACACCATCTAAACCTACAACTAAAGAGGATAGTCCTTCTACTTCATATCCTCTTTCGGATGAAGTTTTATTGGATTTATCTTCAATACTCACAACTTTAGAATACACTAATTTTTCTACCCAAGATTCCCTTGTTTTATCTCAATTACCACCATCCCCTAGAATGATGGGCTTGCCACAAAAGTTGGGAAGTATTTATCATATGGGGAGTTGTACCTTTATCTATGCAAGGTATGATTTTGGTAAAATTAATATTAAAATGAGTTTCACAATTGATCAAAATGGATTTGCTAGATGTTATTTTTCTAATGGATATGTAAAATCAAAACAAATGATGCTTAACATGGGTTATAAAGGTAGAGGTTTGGGACCTCTTGAAAATGGTATACATGAACCTTTAGAAATTGAGGAGTGGCCTGCCCGATGTGGTATCGGTTACATTCCTACAAAAACCCAACCATTCCCATTTGAGGATGATGATCAACTAATAACATATCAAGAGTACTTAGCACATCAAGAGTATTTTAAAACAAGTAAGAGGATACATTCTTGTAACATGTTATCAATAGCATATCTAGAAATGATTGCTACACCAGAGGATTGTTTAGAAGGAGATATTTTTCATGATATTTCTCTTGATGAAGTTTTGAGAAATAGATTCTTCTTTGATGGGTCTATACCATGTATAGCCCATGTTCAAACAACCACCCCTCAAGAAGAACTAGCTAAGTTAACCTTAGAAGAATTACAAGAAATGGGTGTGTCACCCGCTCCACCCAAATTTGAAAGAGATTTAAACATTGTGGTAGAAAATGTTCTACAAGTTAACATTGGGACAGAAGCTAACCCTCGCTTGGTTAAAATTGGAGCAGAATTAAGTGAAGAAAGACAAAACCAATATATTATATTTCTCATAGAGTATGTTGATGTTTTTTCTTGGACATATGCAGATATGCCAGGCCTAGATTCTTCTATGGTCATGCACCATTTAGTAGTGCACCTTGATGCAAAACCCGTAAAACAAAAACTTAGAAAAATGCATCCCAAGGTAGCATTATTAGTCAAAGATGAATTACAAAAACTTTTGGATGTTGATTTTATCCAAGCCATTGATTATGCTGATTGGATATCAAATGTTGTTCCAGTAACCAAGAAAGAGGCCACTAAAATTAGAGTGTGTACTGATTTTAGAGACATAAATGTTGCATGCCCTAAGGATGATTTTCCTCTCCCAAATATGGATCAGATTATAGATTTTATGGCTGGGAGTGGGATGTTATCCCTTATGGATGGTTTTTTAGGATACAACCAAATCAGAATAGCTCCTGAAGACCAACCCAAAATTGCTTTCATTACACCTTGGGGAACATTCTATTGGAAAGTAATGCCCTTTGGTTTAAAGAATGCAGGTGCAACCTATCAAAGAGCTATGACCTATATTTTTCATGATATGATGTATGATATTCTACATGATTATGTGGATGATATTATAGCTCGTTCAGCTAAGGAAGATGATCATATTGATGATCTAAGAAAAGTGTTTGATAGACTAAGAGAATATAAGATTCACTTAAATCCAAAAAAATGTGTATTTGGAGTTAAATCTAGAAAATTGTTAGGAGTCATTGTTTCTATGCATGGCATAGAGATAGATCCCCTTAAAATTAAGGCTATCCTTGATATGCCACCACCTAAAAACATATCAGAATTAAGGAGTCTACAAGGAAAACTCCAGTCTATCTGTCACTTCATTGACAAGTTGGCAGATAAAACCCGACCTTTTCTTAAGTTACTTAAGAAAAACATTCCATTTCAATGGGATGATGAATGTAAAGAAGCATTTGAAGCCCTTAAACAATATCTTCTTAACCCTCCAGTGCTTGTTCCTCCTAAACCTGATTGTCCTTTTATTTTGTATATTTTTGCTTCTGAACTTGCACTTGGAGCAATGTTGGCTCAAATTGATGATGATAAGAAAGAACGAGCCACATATTATATAAGTAGAACATTAATAAGCTATGAAACCCGTTATACACCATTAGAAAATATTTGTTTAGCAGTTGTATTTTCTACACAAAAATTATGCCACTATATGCTCAGTCAAAAAACATTTGTTATTGCTAAGTCTGATCCATTAAGGTATTTGATGAGTAGACCTTACTTGTCAGGATGCACAACTAAATGGGTTCTTGCTCTAAGTGAGTTTGAACTCACATTTATTGGCCAAAAATCTATTAAAGGCCAAGTTATAGCCGATCAACTTGCTGTTGCTCCTCTTGAATCTACTCATCCTATAACCATTGAATTTCTTGATGAGTGTCTTAACTTAGAAGAGGATCATTCTGAATCTTGGTCCTTGTATTTTGATGGAGCTAGATGTATGAGTGGTGCAAGTGCAGGTATTATATTAATATCTCCACAAAAGCACCTTATTCCTTTGTCTTTTAAACTTCAATTTGCTTGTACTAATAATACTACAGAATATGAGGCTCTAATCCTTGGGTTACAAGCCACTTTAGCCTTAAAAATTAAAGTTTTATTAGTCTTCGAAGATTCTCAACTTGTGATAAATCAAATTAATGAAGTATATCAAACACGAGATGAGAAGCTTCATCCCTATAAATAATATGTTCTTAAGCTTATATCCTTATTTGAGAAAGTAACTTTGGAAGCCATCCCTCGCACTAGCAACCATGTTGTAGATGCCATGGTTGTTGCTACCTCTTTGTTACCTTTGGAGTTGGATGATGAATATGCTACAATCATTATTCACCAACTCCAAGAGCCAACTTCATCTAAGTCTTGTCTAGAACCATTAGATGTATTTTTAATTAATGAGATAACTCTAGAACCTTGGTATATAGACATCTTTAATTTTCTCCAAAAAGGAACCTTCCTAGAAGGATTAGATAGAAACCAACGTAGGCTATTACGTAAGTGAGTTGTTCACTTCGTAATTATTGGCAATACCCTATATAAAAGGTCTTTTGAAGGTATCCTTTTGAGATGTCTCAATTTAGAAGAGTCTAAGAAAGCATTAAGTGAAGCCCATGATGGATCTTGTGGAGGACATTTTAGTGGAAGTGCCATTGCTAAAAATCTCCTACGAATGGGATACTTTTGGCCTTCCATGGAAAAATATGCTAATGATTATGTGCATCATTGTGACAAGTGTCAAAGACATGCAGACCTTGTTCATGCTCCTGCTCAGGAACTTCAAGCTATATCTTCTCCTTGGCCCTTCTCTAAATGGGGTTTAGACATCATTGGTAAAATTAATCCTATATCTTCTGATGGTCATAAATTTATCATAACAACAACAAAGTATTTTACAAAATGGGTAGAAGCTATGCCATTAGCTTCTTGCATAGGAGTCCAAGTGTCCAAATTCATATTTAATCAAATTATTTGCAGATTTGGTATTCCATCAACTCTCATCTCTGATAATGGAACATGCTTTAAGAACAAAGACATTAAAAAACTTTGCCAAAAATATAAAATTCAACATCGATGGTCCACTCCTTACTATCCACAAGGAAATGGCCAAGTTGAAGCTTCTAATAAAACCTTAATTAAGATTTTAAAAATATTGGTTAATAAATCAGGCCATGATTGGCATATGCAATTATATCCTACCTTGTGGGCCTATCGAACTAGTGTTCGTACTCCCACAGGTGCTTCACCTTTTGTCTTGGTCTATGGTGTTGAAGCAGTTTTTCCATTTGAGTTAGAAGTTCCTTCTCTAGCTCTTCTACTTCAAGATGCCGAAGTAGGGGATGAATATCGTGTTGGCAGACTAAGTCAGTTGGAGCTTCTAGATGAGAAGCGTATTCATGCTCTAGAGCATCTTCGCTCTTACCAAGATAAACTCAAAAGATCATATGCAAAGAAAGTTCATAGTCAATATTTTGAAGTTGGTGATTTAGTACTTAAAGAAAACCAAAAAAATACTAATGCTAGAAAAGATCTAAAAGGTAAATTTCAACCTAATTGGCTTGGACCATTTGTCATCACTGCTAAATTTGGATCAGGTGCATATCGCTTGGCTACTTTGGATGGAAAATATCTCAAAGAGCCAATGAATATCATGCATCTCAAAAGATATTATGCATAAAGCAAAAGTTCCATATCTGTATATAATTGTAAATAACTTCTTCATCAATTTGCAACTATCATCAAAACAACCAAAAAAATAAAAAAACATGAAAAAATTTCCATAAATATTCCAAATTATTAAGTTCTCATTCTTTGCATCAGTGTGTGTTGTTTTCCAAAAATTCAAGTTATATTTTATCTTATTTCGGATAAACTCAAAAGTTATCTTGAACCAATCACTTAATTCACATCTTTACTAAATTTTGATTTTGTCACTTTGATTATAAATCTCTCTTGTACCAAAAAGCACTACTACTTCACTAAATAAAATTTTGAGTTTTGGGAACTGATCTTGCTACTTCTTGAACCAAGAACACATTTTCACATCTTAAAATGATTTTTTGCAAATTCAAAAATGATACTACATAGTAGTCTTAGTTCCTTAAGCAAAAATTTTCCCTTGCTATCCTATTATGTGCATGGTCTAGAATACTGAGAATTGGCAAAAGGACAAGCTCCCCCTACCCGAATAAAATCCCTTGCTCCTTGTCTAATCTGAGCAAGTATCCCAAAAAAGAAAAGCAAAAAGAAAAAATAAAAAAAGTAGTTTTACTACAAAAGCAATAAAATCCCCTTGTTCAAAAAATGAACAAGAATCCCTACTCCAAGAAATCAAAAGAAAATAAGGGGGTAATGAGCTTGAATCCCTGGAATTCCTCAGTTATTCGAAATCCATGAGGTGAGCCCCATAACACGCGGTTTGTGCCCAACCCGCATGGCCTTGGGTAAGCCTTTCACGTGGTGACATGTCTGTCACATTAGCGACCTTATTTTGTACAGACCAATGTCCACTTGTGGATTAGCTAGATTTTGGTGACTTGACTTACATAGTAGTTCAATACAATTGCATGCACAAAATCATGGTTAATGAATCTTTCACTTGCACACACATTGGTTCATAAAAGTTGGCTTGTATCACTACCTCACTCAAAATTGGTAAATTAATTTCACAAGCACACACATTTGATCCTTGAGAGATTTTGTATCATTATGAAAAATCAATATGGATAATGAACTCACACGTCACACACTGGTTCTTGATAAATTTGACTTTGTCTTAGAAATAATTTAAAATATTTCTTTGAAATTTTGTTAGAAAACAATTAGTTTATAATCATTTGCATTAATCCCTATCACTTCATTTTAGTAATCACATATATTTATATCTTCAAATATGCAACATAATGATTTATCTCAAATAATCATTGCATTCCAAAAATTACACATAATCTATCATGCATTGCATTTTGACTTTGCGATGATGGTATAATTCCTAGTAATTATTTTTCCCAAATTTCACACTAGGAATTCTATGCCTAGCGCAAGTCATCCTTCCCAATTTTTAGGCTTAAATCATTTCATATTTCTCACAAATAAACAATATTTTCAAACATGTGACATAATGATTTTTTTCACATCAATTTGCATTTTAAGAACAAACAATTTCATATTATCATGCATTGCATTTTGACTTCGCGATGATGGTATAATTCCTAGTAATTATTTTCTCAAATTTCACACTTAGGAATTCTATGCCTAGCGCAAGTCATCCTTCCCAATTTTTCATGCTTAAATCACTTTATTTTCTCACAACTATAATATTTATCAACATATTTCTCAAAATCAATTTTTCTCAAAAACAAAATCAACATCTCCTTTCATCATCATAAAGCCTCAAGATTACTCTTGAGCCTACAACCTTTTATTATTAGCAATACAAAACTTCCTCACAATAGAATCTGCTTCATGACCTAGCGAGCATTGATCTCCACCAATGGTCATATAACAACACAACATCCTTTGAGGATCATTGCTAATCCATCAATTCTATCATCATACAAAAACATCTTTTTCAAAAGTACATTTTACAAAAATAAAATCATTTTCTTTTATGTTAAGCATGATCAAAATATTTAAAATTCCAAAGCATGATTATAAGAAATTCAAACATTTGTAATCAAATATTCAAAATCAAATCATTCAAAGTCACATAAGACAAGAAATATCAATATATATATATATATATATATATATATATATATATATATATATATATATATATATATATATAAATGAAGTCGACTGGTATGCCACAATCTCCAAACCTTGGTATACTCAGTCACTAAGAAATAATAGTACAAAAAGAAGCTATACATGTGGATCACTCTCTAGAAGCCCTAGAGCTCTAAGCATCATCATCCCCACTAGGGGGTCATGGTGGTCTAAATCCTCCTACTCCTATAGTAGTAGCCCTAGAAGTCGAGCGAGATCTCGAGTGACTCGAAGTTGTAGGCATCTCAAGCATCATAGGCTCTAGCTATCTCTGCTCCATAGGCACTACTACAAAATATAAAGCCTGATAAAATCCCATCAGCTGAAGAGCCCAAGCTAGTGCTCTCCCTGAGTCACTCCTCCCCGAGTGAGTCGACTATGAAGATGTAGGAGTTGGAGCCACAACTCCTTGTTCCACCTATACCTAAGCCCACACCTATGCGAGCTCTGCCTCTAGAGTCTAAATCCTAGCCCTCAAACTCACATCCTCTATCTCTAGAGTCACAATCATAGTATTTTGGTCACATTATCCTTCCTCAGACTAGTGAGTTTTAGAGTATAATATAATGAACACCCCGTCCCTCTACTACACTTCTTTGTTATTTTGCATGTATTGTTTGTGGTCTAATTTTTTTGTGAGTTTGTGTGGTTGATTTGAAAGTAATTGCAAATTGATAACAAGCAATAGTTGGAAACAAGAACAAATTTTATTTCAATTCATGATAACTAAAAACAGATACAAATTTGCATATTTTCCTAACCTGATTACGAACAACAACAAATCTGATACAAAAAGCAAGTCTGGAAATGTCTCATTTGCTATGATTTTCCTTCTTCATTCCTCCCAATGGCCCTTCAATGAGTGCAGATTTCAAACTAAGGTTGGCTGCTCCACATGCAAGTCTGAACCCAACCAAAACTACTTTCAAAAGACTATTGCTAATTAAATCTGCTAACCCTCTGAACTGTACAGCCTGCAAATCTATACGATAGCCCTTAGAAATTCAATATTCCTTCAAAATCAATGTAGGAATGCTCAAAAAGGGCGCTTGGCAAAGGCAGATTTAACTGTAAATACCCACAATGAAACCCTCACCAAATCCATAGAATATGAGCAAAAAATGGTACGGTTGGCCTACTTTTTTCCCTCAAACTTCAACAACTTCAAAATGGATTGAGACCCATTTAAATTACCATTGAAATAATGAAACCCAAAAGCTCTGATCTTCAATCTAGTTGATTTTAGTCATAGGCAAAACCTGATCTGCCACTATTATGCTCTGATAATTCCTCTACAATTGAGAAATTCAATCCTTCAGCTAGAGGTGATTTCTCACACCTAAAACTGGTCCAATCCTATTGAGAAATCACTCCCAACAAGCCCTTTGATCTTCTGTCGAAAATCCCTGTGAAAAGCTCAATAAAAATTCCAAATTCTCCATATCCCAAATGAGGCCCAACTCCAAAATATAAAGGTGCAATTAGGGTTTGGGTGCCCTAATTAGGGTTGCACATACTTATTTTTTTTATTTTTAATATCTTTAATTTATGTCCCTTTACATCATAAAGAGGGCCACGTCCCCCCCTTGGCCTAGGCATACCACTTTAAGTTGTTTTTTAAGTTATAACTTAATGTTATAACATTATATTATAAAGTGGCCCCTTTCACATCCATAAAGTGATTTCATAATATAAAGTCATTAAATAATAAATCACTTTAATGGAATATAACTTCACCCATTAAAATATTGGACCTCTGCTCCTCAAAGCAACAATCCGTGAATGGTTTCGGATACCCATTTCATCGAAGAATAATATTATGTTGAAGTCATCATCCGAAACCCTAAAAATGGACACTGCTAAAAATAGCAAGTCTAATCAAATGATCTCCAAATAAGCCCAAATGATCGGTAAACATGAGCTCTTTGTAAGTTGATGAAGATAATAACCTCTCCATATGGCTCCCCAACAACTGACTTAGCCTATGGGAGCTCGTGTATAGGCTAATCTCCTCGGTACATTGACTGCCTTGAAGAGGGGACATTATAGTCTGCCCTTCCCAAATATTGCTTGTCCTCAAGCAATGCCCAAACATAACCTAGTCAGTGGTCTGCATCCCAGATGAGGCCGCATAGAATACCTAGATCCCATAACAACCTCAGAAAGTACCCACCAAGCTGATGTTGCACCACACTGCTCCTCTAACAAGATGGAATTGCAGAAGTCCCAACTGTAATAGCCTGATGTAATCTCTCTCGAATTTGGCACCAACATGCCTGACTAAACTGGATCAAAATATCTCATACCACAACATAACCAAGAGATCAACATCATGTGCCACTACCAAACCAACACTAGGAGCACCTCCATAACCATCACCTACCCAACTCAGCTCAGCACACATACTCCAGAAGTGACTTGGATGATCCCATGCCACCCAATCAACTATAGTAGACCAAACACCCTCGAGGAAGATGTCATCCATCATCAAACTCAGCCAAGTTGGGTGTAAACTAATCTGTATGACATCCAAAGAATCATCCACATCCCACTCCTGCAACTCAACAAGAAACTCAGCCTCATAGACTAAACTGGTATGCCCATAAAGTCTGAGCTCTACCCTAGGTGACATCTCCGGCACGAGTGACTCAATCCAGTCCACTCCTGCACTCCCACTGATCATAATAGAACTGAGCCCCTGAGAAAACATTATGCTCAATACATAAGTAGGATACTCAGTGAATCTCATCGGATAATGCCAACCCAAATGGTGACCAATATCTGCTATGCAACCGACAGGGTCAGAGATAGCAAGGGTAGAACTATAATTGGCCACCCAAAAAATGTATCGACCATAAGAAACTGAATAATCCATAGTGATACTCCAACTCCCTGAGTCAAATAGGACATCCCATGAGTACCAGTGCTCCCCAAACATCAACAAGTCCACCAGTCTCCAAGCTAGGCTCAGTACCTCTCTCCAATCCACTTGTATAAGCACAAATGGATAAATGTCATGGCTGCTCAAGGAGTGAATGATAACATACCACTCCAACCCGTAATCAACCCTCACCCAAAACATGGTCCTACCATCATCCTCGAAGCTCATAGATACAAGCATACGATCCTGGGTGAGTGAACTCAACTCCAAAGTGGCCCTATCACCCTAAAACTACACCTGACCACAAATGGTCTAAATGTCAACTAGATAGAAGTCAGGAATGCATGTCCGTATAACACATGACCACTCCACCTCAGCCTCTACTGAGCCACCCAATGTCTCCTCTCCCTACGATGTATCCACAAGGCCAAACTCATAGTCATCATGCTCAATCTGAGGGTAGCATGAATCTCTAGGCCCCAACAAAGAGTCCTCATGGAGTTCCTCAATGCCCTCCACCAACTATTGAATCTCTATGCATCTCACCTCTGCTACCTGCCCCCTATCTATGGCTACCTCTGAAGACTGATTCTCAGCTTGGAACAATGAATAGTGAGCCAAACTGAGATCCAAACATAGTCTATCCACCTCATCCTCTTTCTCATGGAAAGCATCCAAGGTGACATCTACAACTTTGATAGTTGTATCCCTATCATGTATTACCTACAAGTACACTGATTTGATTTCCTCCAGTGTACCTTTGATGTGTTTCAAATCAACGAGGGAAACCACCTGTTCATATTGGTTCCTAGGGGCCTTATGAATGATGTCCTCGAGCATCCTCTTAGTGTCATTAGTGGTGGACAACACGTGCACTTCATCTTCAGCAGACACTGTGAGTTGGTTCTTCCAATTCTTATCCAAATTGTCATGGTCATAAATATTATGTTGACTGCTACTACAATTCAAACAAAAATCAGAACTAACCTCATGAATTTCAGTAGTGTCTTCCAAGATTTTCCAAGCTTCATGTGCCTCCCTGTGTCCATCCTCATCAAACTCATCATTCACACAATCTGAAGATGAACTACAATCAGCGTTAGACCCATCATTCATCAAGTCTTCTTGGTTGTCCTGATGAGGTGAACCATCATGATAATCTGATCTATGATCAGCAACAAACTCAACTATGTTATGATTGGAAAAATCAAGTATAGGCTCATCGAAAAAGGTTGCTATGAAACCTGTAACATCACCATCATGTGCATTATGCCTGTCTGATCCTAACTGCAAATCACTTTGTGGATCACCCAAGAATATGTATCTCTCGGGTGCATACATCATAATGGGTTGGGTTTGAGAATACAACCCGTGTTCACCTGTACTACCATCACCAAGATGTGATGGGTGAATGTCAGCTGGTGCTGATCTGGTGTCCTCATGAAGTACAATCTCATCATCTATATGTGCAACCCTATCTACTGGATCAACCTATGAATTTTCCACACCTACCTCATGTGAATTTTTTGATTCTAGCTCTTCTTCTTCCCAACTCTCCTCGCTGTCCAGGTAGACTCTCAACTTCTTCTTACACCTTCTTACAACAATGTCAACCAATCTATGTGTTGTAGAAGAATAAACCTTGTCCTACCTCCAAACGGCTAATAACAAGGTTAACAGAGGCTATAGAATGGAGTCATATTCATCAATGATTAAGGACATGATGTCCTCCATGTCACAACAAATGAACTCGTCATGTTCCTCACCAATAGAAGATATGAAATAATAATACATACGAAAGATATCACTATCACAACCCAAGTCAATCAGCAGATTACTGGAACGAAGACTGGCCATCAACTCCAAATTCTTTACCTTCTTACCAAACAATGGGCTTCTGATATCACTCAATCCCTGGAAGCTGTCAACAATCGTATGCATAATTTCCTTCATTTTTGTATCCTCATATGGTGCCTTTGGAGCTGTGATCCATGTGAGTTCACTTAAACAACAAGTAACAATGAGTCTTATCCTATCATCTGAATGTGTCATCCATTTATCCTGGCTCAAGGTATCCAGTGTAGGAAGTATGGCAACCTGCCACTCCACTGAAGGTTGTTGTTCCACCATGGCCAAACATTCCTCTATTTCATTCAGGATGACAATAGCATCATCATCTGATGGTAATAACTATTCAAATTTTTTACCTACAAACCATAGTTTCCTGTGCCATTCTTTTTCATCACTGACTAGAGCCATAGTTCAATACCCGAATAGGCTGGCAGGGCTGAACTTGAGCTCTGATACCACTATAATGAACACCCCATCCCTCTACTACACTTCTCTGTTATTTTGCATGTATTGTTTGTGGTCTGATTTTTTTGTGAGTTTGTGTGGTTGATTTGAAAGTAATTGCAAATTGATAACAAGCAATAGTTGGAAACAAGAACAAATTTTATTTCAATTCATGATAACTGAAAATAGATACAAATTTGCATATTTTCCTAACCTGATTACGAACAACAACAAATATGATACAAAAAGCAAGTCTAGAAATGTCTCATTTGCTATGATTTTCCTTCTTCATTCCTCCCAATGGCCCTTCAATGAGTGCAAATTTCAAACTGAGGTTGGTTGCTCCACATGCAAGTCTGAACCCAACCAAAACTACTTTCAAAAGACTATTGCTAATTAAATCTGCTAACCCTCTGAACTGTACAACCTGCAAATCTATACGGCAGCCCTTAGAAATTCAATATTCCTTCAAAATCAATGTAGGAATGCTCAAAAAGGGGTGCTTGGCAAAGGCATATTTAACTGTAAATACCCACAATGAAACCCTCACCAAATCCATAGAATATGAGCAAAAAATGGTACGGTTGGCCTACTTTTTCCCTCAAACTTCAGCAACTTCAAAATGGATTGAGACCCATTTAAATTACCATTGAAATAATGAAACCCATAAGCTCTGATCTTCAATCCAGTTGATTTCAGTCATAGGCAAAACCTGATCTGCCACTATTATGCTCTGATAATTCCTCTACAATTGAGAAATTCAATCCTTCAACTAGAGGTGATTTCTCACACCTAAAACTGGTCCAATCCTGCTGAGAAATCACTCCCAACAAGCCCTTTGATCTTTTGTCGAAAATCCCTGTGAAAAGCTCAATAAAAATTCCAAATTCTCCATATCCCAAATGAGGCCCAACTCCAAAATATAAAGGTGCAATTAGGGTTTGGGTGCCCTAATTAGGGTTGCACATACTTATTTTTTTTTTTTAATATCTTTAATTTATGTCCCTTTACATCATAAAGAGGGCCACGTCCCCCCCCTTGGCCTAGGCATACCACTTTAAGTTGTTTTTTAAGTTATAACTTAACGTTATAACATTATATTATAAAGTGGCCCCTTTCACATCCATAAAGTGATTTCATAATATAAAGTCATTAAATAATAAATCACTTTAATGGAATATAACTTCACCCATTAAAATACTGGACCTCTGCTCCTCAAAGCAACAATCCGTGAATGGTTTTGGATACCCATTTCATCGAAGAATAATACTATGCTGAAGTCGTCATCCAAAACCCTAAAAATGGACACTACTAAAAATAGCAAGTCTAGTCAAATGATCTCCAAATAAGCCCAAACGACCGGTAAACATGAGCTCTCTGTAAGCTGATGAAGATAATAACCTCTCCAGATGGCTCCCCAACAACTGACTTAGCCTACGGGAGCTCGTGTATAGGCTAATCTCCCTGGTACACTGACTGCCTAGAAGAGGGGACATTACATATAATTATATCCTAAGTTGTTACTAGGATAATTTTTGTGGCTTAGATTAACTTAGTTAGTTATGATCCAATGGATCATATTGTACACACTTGTTATTTAAGCAAGGTCTTTGTCATTCAATAACATCAAGTATTTTATTTTTTCTAACATGGTATCAGAGTAGGTCTTCCCTACCCTGTGAGCCTGAGGAGATTTTCCTCATGGGGGATTTACCTCCCCATCTCATTTTTTTTCCTAATTTTTTTTACTAAGGGAGTATGCTCTTCATATTTTGATGGATCAGAAACTAGAAGGCTAAAATTTTAGTTTGGGAGTTCCTTTTAATTTATTTTTGTTTCTGGAGGTTTTCTTAACTATAAATTTGGGTTTCCATGCTTCTTGTCATTATTTTTTTGGTGGATCTCAATGTCTCCATAAATTGGTGTACCCCCGCTGCCAGTGAGCAGAGTTTATTTCTCTGTTTGGTAAGAAGGAGAAGCTAGAGTCTATCATGTATTAGAAGCTTACAAAGAGGTGTGATTAAGGCTATCTAGGAATAATTTGAAGAAAATTTACTCCGTTGTTATCAAATCGAACATTTTTTGAGTTTGAAGCACCAAAAAATGGTCATCAAGCCATGAGTGTTCACTATGGAGACTTTAGCGGAGGGGCTTTCTATGGATCTTGATCAATTTTTCAAGTCTAATCTATAAAGACTTTTTTATTTTCCCTTTTATTTCTTAGCTATGCGAGGTTGGTAGTGATGATGCCTGCACAGCCAGATGATTTGCTATCCACTATCGAAATATCAAAGTGATTTACTGGAGAACTTTGTTGTCCTATTTTTTGCTACAACCCATGCTAGAGCAATAACAATTTTTTTAGTCATTGGAGATGTTGTTGTTGAATACAAAGAATTGAGCTTGAGGCATTGGAGATGCTATTACTAAATATGGAGAATTGTGTTTGTTGTTCCAGTGTGTCATCCCCCACAGTGGTAATCCATGGAGATATTCAACTTTTTTTTACTACATTCTTACATCACAATAGCCATTTATCGCAAAAAAAATACCAATTTCTATACACTCTTGTGTTATTAAATGGAAGGTCAGGCTTATTGGTTTTGATGTCGGAGGATTACTGGTTTCCATGTAGATGCAAGGCCCTTTTAGCCCTCCCAACAGGTTTTTTTTGCCAACCTGTAATATCCATGGGAGGAGTCAAAGATAAGCATTTTGTCCTCTTTGTAAAATTGAAATTAGTGAGCATTGAAGCATAGTTTCATATTGTCCAATTTTCTACTACCACATAAGACCACCATTTTTAGAGGCTCTTCACAAAGATGAAGTTGAGAGTAGTGTATCTGTAGTAGCAAAGTGTTGCAACAACACGTCTTTCAAATATGGTTCATAGATTTTTTATTTCACCTATATTTTGAACATCGTTTATGGCGTTGCAACCTTTTGCATCCCCATATCCATGCAATGTGAAATTTTTTTAATCTTCTACTACCTGCCTTGTTCAAGATCTGATCAGCCACTTCACAGTAGCCAGAAATAATTTCGTAGAAAAATATGGTGGGCAGTGCAAATCTATCATCGGGTACTCATTGCTTACCGTTGCTACTAAAATGCATTGCCACTTAGTGAAACGGGTATTTTTTAAATAAAACTGCTTCTTCCTCCTCAGTTTTAGCTATGTATTTTGCATAGCATTTGTGGTCACCAATTTTCAATAGCATCATGGAGAAAACTATAGTACTTTGTGGAGAAAATAGAAGTCTATTGAGGTGCATAGATTGAAGATCCAATGGCCTTGGAGTTGCTATAGTGAAGTGTATCTTCCACATGTGTGCCCAAAATTTTTGAAATACCGAGAAGCATTGGAGCACGTCTGCATACCCAAAGGAAGAGCTAAAATTCTGTGGTTTACCACGAATAAAATTTGGGTGGCATTAAAGACATCATTTTTTATTAAATTTTGGTGTGTAGATAATCCCATAGCGTGGAGTGATATTCTACCACATTGGATGGAGAGAATGTGGCCACGAAAGGAATGTTGAGAATTTTTCTAGTATTCTGCATCATCATCAAAGCCATTTTTGAAAAGCCCTTCACAAAATCAATTGCATGTGACCATTGTAGAAGATACAGAAGGTATCTCAAATTTGTTGTACCACAAAGATATCAAGTTTGAGAACAGTTAGATATGTCTATGTTCTCCAAAGGGAAGTACGGTTTAGTTGTGAAAGAATACGAAATGTGGTAGTGGCAATAGCACAGATCACGATGAGGATGACCATTGCAATGATGAGGTAAAACAAGTTTTACGATATGATTTCGCATGAGGAATTAATATAATAGTTTACTGGACAACAATTTTTTGAGAGCACAGTATTTATGTTGTTGATTGACGTTCATCGATGGTTTGCAATCCGAACAACAGTCACGACAGAATTTTTTTTAATGTGTGGGAAAACCACGATGGAGGATCTACCAATTTTTAGTTTTAGTCATGTGTAATCCTATCTAGGAACAGGATTAAATGCGAAGGAGAAAACATTCAAAAATATCATATATTCAACATAGGCCTTGAAAATACATACATTTATAACATTAGGAAAACTAATAATAGTTTCTTCGAATATTAGGGAGAGATATTAGGAGGAAGGAAAATAGGGAGGTATAGAATAATTTAATTAGAACTCTACTAATCAAATGTCGGTGTCGTCCACCTTCTAACCTGTCGTCCATTGTCTGTCATCAAGCCAAAAAGGTAAGAAGTAAGATTTTACTAAGGTTAAATGCCAACATTCTCCCCCTTAAAGTTGAGAGGATTGACTATACAGTCTCTCAAATTTATATATTGAGCTTTAGCTATGCCTTTGGTAAAGATGTCTGCAATATTGTCCAAAGTGCTACAATATTTAAGCTCAACTATCTGCTGCTCCACCATGTCTCGGATGAAGTGATACTTCATATCAAAATGCTTTGATCTACTATGGTGGATTGGATTGTATGCCAAATGAATGGCACTTATATTGTCACAATATAGTCGAGTTGGATCACTTTGACTTTCTCCAATCTCTTCTAGAACTTTTCTTAACCATAGGGCCTGAGTACTAGCATGAGTGATGGCTATATACTCAGCCTTAGTTGATGACAATGCTACAACAGTTTGTTTCTTGGAACTCCATGTAATTAGTCCTGATCCTAGACTAAAACAATTTCCTGATGTAGATTTCCTATCATCTATGTTGCTGCCCCAATCATTGTCACTAAAGCCAACTAATTTCACAGAATTACATTTTTGGTAATGGATTCCAAAATCCAATGTACCTTTTACATATCTTAAAATTCTTTTAGTCAGATGGATTAGCCATAAATCTTGAAACTAGAGAAACAACATATTGAATATCGGGCCTGGTGTTGGTGAGAAACATCAAACTCCCAACCATGCTTTTGTAAGTGGTCATGTCAACCTTTGATGCTCCATCATCCTTGCTCAATTGGATCCCATGTCCAGTTGGAGTTGCAACTGATTTGCACTGCTCCATGGCAAATTTCTTGATCATGTCTCCGGCATACTTGTGTTGACATATGAAGATCCCTTTATTTGATTGATGCACTTCCATTCCTAGGAAATATCACATTAAACCAAGATCCTTCATCTCGAACTATTTCATCATGGAGTTTTTAAACTCCATATTCATTTTATTGTTACTACCCATAAATATTAGATCATCCACATACAAACAAACTATGAGAATGTCTACTCTATGCTTTAGGTAGTATAGAGTTGGTTCACTTTTGCTCCTTGTGAATCCATACTCATTGAAATAGCCATCAATGCATGAGTACCAGGCTCTTGGTGCTTGCTTGAGGCCATAAAGTGCTTTCTTCAATTTGTAAACAAGGTTCTCTTTTCCTTGTTCTTGAAAACCTTGAGGTTGTTGAATATAAACCTCTTCTACCAAGTATCCATTCAGAAAAGCACTCTTTACATCCATGTGTTGTACATTCCATCCTTTATGGGTTGCTAAGGAAAGAACTGATCTGATTGTCTCTTGTCGTGCAATAGGAGCAAAGGTTTCCTCATAGTCAATGCCAAATTTTTGAGTAAAACCTTTTGCTACTAGTCTCGCCTTATTCCTCTCAATGCTTCCATCAACATTGTACTTGGTTTTATAGACCCATTTACATCCAACACATTTTTTACCTTTGGGTAGCTTTACTAGCTCCCATGTATCATTATTTTTTATAGAGGTTATTTCCTCTTTCATGGCTTCTTGCCATACATTTTGAGTACATGCCTTCTCATAGCTAGTCGGTTCTAGTTGTGCACTAGCCAATAAAGCATAATTGACTACATCTCCTCTAGGTTCTTGGGAGTTATCATCCCCATACAATTGCAAATTCTCAAGTTGTTGCAGAACTGAATTCATTTCACTAGCTTGGCTTCTAGTGAATCTTCTTTGGAAATTTTGATCCAACATTTGAAAATATGGATGATGTTGTAATGTTCTTTTGCCTCTTGATGGAGAATCTCTGTCAATGTCCATTGGTGAAGAACTTACTGATATTTGCTGAGAAGGACTTGGAGTGGCGGTCGAAGTACTTGATGTAGTACTCCTGTATGGGCTTGGGGGTGGTGTGCCTTTGCTTTTCTTTGGAGACACCTGTTGTACCTGTGTAGAATTTACATCTTGGGATTCATCATCAACAAAAATTCTTTGATGACCCCATTCTCCCCCTTCATCAAAAATTACATTCCTAGAGATTACAACTTTATGAGTTTTGGGATTGTAGAGTCTATATCCTTTTGTAGACTCACAATACCCTACGAATATACAAGCTTGACTTTTTGGATCAAGTTTTTTTTGTTGCTCATCGGGAATGTGTACATATGCTAAAGAACCAAACACTTTGAAATGCTTGACATTAGGTTTCTTTTCGTACCACCCCTCATAATGAGTGACACCACCTAAAATAGAATTTGGACTTATATTTTGAATATATACACTGGTTCTTACAGCATCTGCCCAATACATATGAGTTAGATGCTTTGTCTGAAGCATCGATCATGCCATCTCAACTATGGTGTGGTTCTTTCTCTTGGCCACACCATTCTGTTGTGGGGTATAGGCTACGGTGAATTGCCTTTTGATCCCACTTGCTTCACAATATTTTAAAAAAACTTTTGAGGAGTATTCACCTCCTCGATCTGTCCTAAGACATTTTACATAATTCCCACTTTGATTCTCCACATTGTTTGTAAATTCTATGAAGCAATCAAATGCTTCATCTTTATGTTTCAGAAAGTAAACCCAACACATTCTAGAGAAGTCATCTATGAAAGTGAGAAAATAAGAATTATTTATGAGACTTTGTGTTTGCATTGGACCACAGATGTCCGAATGTACTAACTGAAGTGGATAGCTTGCTCTCCACGCTTGTCCTTTCAGAAAATTTGACCTGGAGTGCTTTCCCAAAGCACATCCTTCGCATAATTCCTTGTGTTCATTGATTTTTGGAAGGCCGGTCACCATAGCTTGATTAGTCAAAAGTTTCAAGCTAGCGGAATTAAGGTGACCATATCGCAGGTGCCAAAGGACACTTGGATTTTTTATGGCTACATTTGCAAGTTGAGCTCCTCCTGGCTCATTAAACTTGAGAGGGAATAACCTGTTCTTGGTCATGGGAACCTGTGTGATGACACGATTACAATTATTCTTATCAAAAATAATACATTGTCCTTCATCAAAGACAAGCTTGTAATTGTTCTCCATCATTTTTCCAACACTTAGTAGATTGTGTTGAAGCTTCAGAGTGTAATAGATGTCATGCACTTTCTTTAGGCCTTCTTTGGTTGGAACCTGCATGGCTCCAATACCCTCTACTTGCAATGTCTTATCATCCCCTAATTTGATTTGGGATTTATAAGTGGAATCTAGAGTAGCAAATAAATTTTGTGTACCACTCATATGGTTTGAACAACCAGTGTCCAGAATCCATGTGTCATTTAGATTCTGTTCTGATTATCCATATGATAGAAAAATATTAGAGGTATCATCTTCTTCTCCATAATTACCATATTGACTACTATTGCCTTGTGAAGATTTTGACCAGCAGTCGTGAGCGAAGTGACCTGGCTTGCCATAGTTAAAACATGCTGATTTGGACTTGTCACTTCCTCACCCTTGATTACCACTTTGGCCTTGATTTCCACCTCGGTTTTGATTTCCACCTCTTTTTTGGTTGCCTCCTCTGTATGAGTTGCCTCCTCTGTGGGAGTTGCCTCCTCTGCTTTGGTTGCCTCCTTTGTTGGAATTTCCACCTCTGTAGTTGCCTCTACCTCTACCTCTTTGGTTTCCTCTACCTTGACCTCATCCACATCCTCTTCCATTGTGTTCATTGGAAGTGAAGGCCTTATCGTCGCCTCCATAGCTATTTGAAGGAGTTTCAGGAAACCTCTCTTCATGTGACATTAACGATCCGATCAATGCATCGAATGTTAAAGTGGAAAGATCTTTGGATTCTTCTATAATGATGGCAATATGGTTCCATTTCTGTGTAAGTGTTCTCAACACTTTTGTTACAATTATTTCAGGCTTGATTACCTCGCCAAGGGTAACCATTTTATCTACAATTGCTTTCACTCTAACACAATAATCATCGACTTTTTCAGCATCTTTCATTTAGAGATTTTCAAAATCTCACTTCAATGTTTGAAGCCTTACCTGTTTTACTTGAATACTACCCTAAAATCCATCACTTAATGCTTTCCATGCATCTTGTGCAGTCGTACAAGCAACGATTCGAGGGAATATGCTTTTCTCCAATGCGGCTTGGAGATGAGAAAGAGCAGATGAGTTGCTCTTTTTCTCTTCTTTTCGAGTCTTTTTGTCTGTGGCACTGAGTATGGACCAGTTTATGGGTTTGGTATAGCCTTCCTCTATGATGTACCATAATCCTCTTCCTATGAGTAGGGTCTTCATCTTGATAGACCAGTACTCATAGTCATAACCGTTAAATTCTGGAATGGGTAAACTATTATGCGAAGACATAGTTACCAAAAAACAACTTTTTATTTCACGGTTACAAAAAATACTTTGCTGAATGAAGGAAAGAAGAAGAAGAAAGGAGGGAAGGGTTTACAAATTTAAGTCAAATCTGACTTGTTCTACTCTATCATTGACTAATTGTTCCTCTTGATGCGGAGATGCTACCTCGTGATTTGCAAAATTATCTGCCACTTCTTCTTCGTCACTTATTGGTATGATTTTTGGTGATGGTGGTTCTAGTATTTCCACTAAAATGCTATAGTGTGTGTACTCTGATTCTTGTGGTGTAGCCTGAATGGATTCTGATTGTTCAAATTGACTTCTGAAAGAATTATCTTCAAAATCTGCTTCATACCCTGAGTCAGGATGCCTTTGATGTGCGATTACTGCATTTTGGAGTTGGCTAAATACAATATTGAGTCCATAACCCCTTACTCTTTCATCAAACCTTTTTGCACCTTCTCTTGCTAGAATTGCACATAAGGCATGATAACAACCATTTGGTCTGATCATCAATGCCCGCCTTCCCCTTTTCTTTCTTTTTTTTTAAACTAAGCCTCTTAGGCTTATTACACACTCTTTCCTCTTAGGAAAGTTTTGACCTTTTACAAGTATGAAAATTCTCCTTTCTCAAAATTCACAATTTTTGAAGTCCCTTGGACTTTTTACAATACTTTTGCCCTTTAGGCAAAAAAAAAATTAATGTAAAAGAAAATTCTATCAAATTTTTAATAATGAAATTTAGTTTTAATTAAACATAACATTTAAAAAAAAATGTTATTTAATTAAAATTAATTTTAAATTATTAAAAAAATAAAAGAAACCTTTAAAAAAAATTAAATACGAAGGGATTCGAACTCTCGATCCCTTGACTACACAACCTATTAAAGTCTTGTTTCGTAACCAACCAAGCTAGAAGGCTTGGTGAAAATCAGTAAGCAAATATTCCAATTTAAAATGCTTATTCCAGAGATGACTAACTCTTGATGCCTTCACTCGTCACCTTCATGGGCCACAACGACTGTCATCTGCTACCTGGTGCATCACGATTCGGCTACGTCATCGGTTCTGCCTTTGTCTGTTGTTCTGCCTTCGTCTCCTATTCTGCCTTCGGAACAGTTCTTAAACAAAATATGATCAGGAGATAAAACTTAAAAAATTACAACCCTTCAGTTGCATCATGCCAAAGACCTATTCGTATTTGTTAAAAAAGGTGAATGAGGGATTTCAATATGCAGTGAGTGACTGTATTTATAGATGAGGGCTTGTAATCAGTGGATTTCAATAACAGATTTGAACCGGACTTCTGCTGTCATTCACTGTAAAAAAAAATTTAAAATTTTTTACCAGTTGCATCTCCTGGCAATCTTGACGCCTCTCCTTCTCCTGGCGATCTTGACGTCTCTCCTTCTGCTCTTCCATGCAAAAAAAAATTGTATTCACAGAATTTTCACGCGCCTCCATCGTACGATATCTGTATTTTTTTTTAAACTTGGGATAATATCCCACATGCATGCGAGTATGAAAAAAAAAAGGTTTATTAGATGGAATTTGCAATACTTATTTCGATTGCCTTTGGGCAATCGAAATCCTTCTTTTGCCGTCCTCGTTGCCCAATCTAATCTCGCCACCTCAATGCCTAATCAAATCTTGCCACCTCAGTGTCCCCGTAAGCTTCTCGATCTACGCATCCTGGTCTTGTCCGGATGCCACATCTGCAGTCTTGTCTAGCTGCCACGTGTCTGCTGCAGTCTTGTTCGGCTACCTAGTGTCTCGTCTGGTCTCGGGTTCAGTGCTAGCCTCGGGATCTATTCCCAGCTGTGCTTGATTCTTCTTGCTCAAGTTCGCTTCCTCCTCTGATCTCGAGGTTAGTGCCAGCCTCAAGATTTGTTCTTGACTGTGCCTGAGTCTGCCTGCTCCTCCAAACCACCGGCTCTGATACCAAATCTAGGAACAGGATTAAATGCGAAGGAGAAAACATTCAAAAATATCATATATTCAACATAGGCCTTGAAAATACATACATTTATAACATTAGGAAAACTAATAATAGTTTCTCCGAATATTAGGGAGAGATATTAGGAGGAAGGAAAATAGGGAGGTATAGAATAATTTAATTAGAACTCTACTAATCAAATGTCGGTGTCGTCCACCTTCTAACCTGTCATCCATTGTCTGCCGTCAAGCCAAAAAGGTAAGAAGTAAGATTTTACTAAGGTTAAATGCCAACATCCTACACATAGATGGCTATTGCAGTAGATTGCAGCCGATCAACAGAGCATTTTTTTGCAAGCATCACAAACTGGTGTTCGATATATGGCCCTGCTTTGGCCGATGATCTCCTGCGATGAAGATTTTAGTTTCCTGTTGGAGTGGGATCTACTGTTGGTGAATGCTTCTTACTATTTTGCTTCTTGTTCATCTATAATATCTCTCATAAAAGCAATGTCCAGATTGGAGGATAAGTCATTGTGTAAGAGTGGTTTGAAGATTTTTTTGGCCAACGCACCCTGTAAGAGATTTTTTTTTTGTTTGTTACCTAATGGCGATGCATACTATGGTGGCGGCCATTTAGACATCCCATAACTAATTTTGTGAGATTTTTTTGTTCAGCACCTGTAGTGGAGAGATGGCTGACTACCGCAGATAGTGTGCCATGTATTTTTGTTTTGACGGGTTCTTTCACAGGATTGCACTGTTAAAGGGAGATTTCCACATGATAAGTATGAAGTTACCAAATTTTATGGCCTTAAATATACGTGGTAGTGTGAACTAGATTTTATGGCCTTGGTTGAGGAGTTTGAATTGTTTCTATAATTGTTTTTTGTGGAAATCTTGGTGGAATCATAGGTGGAGTGAGTGAATGGCAAGATACCACACACCCCTCAAATTCATCAGGCTCAGGCCTTATTTGATTTGGAGAAAACCAACCAAGAGCTCAAAATTGAGTTAAAATATTTATTTATCAACTCTGCCAAGCAATTTGATCATAGTTCCAACCACAAGGTAATTATCATTCATGTTCCATATCGCTTGAGGAATTTTTTCCACAAGATTCATGTGAGGCTTGTGCAAGAGTTCAAAAATAAATTTAGGGAAATGATGGTGTAATGATTGCCACAAAGAGATTAAAGAGGCCATGAAAGAAAGGCTCAACTGTTGTGTGACCCCATAGTTGAACACTTACTTTAGTCCATAAGGTCACCTTGAAATATCTTATCTATTCTGATAGTGAATTATATATAGCAAGGTTATGATGGATATTAGTGTGTGGCAGATATTGAATTATATATATATATAACAAAGTTATGACTTTCCATAGATTTTTGAGACAAGTGAGGATGTGTCGGGAGTCGTCGACATACTCTATCACTAGCACATGCATACTCTCCTAGTTGAAGCCAATACAAAGAAGGGTATGATAGGCTAAAGAGTGTGACGACGAGGATACACAGCTACAAGGCATGATTCATTAAATTGTATACTCTGGAAGTGAGAACTTATGGTGGCATATGCTGGAAGGAGTGGCAATGGAAAGCCTTATTAGCATTGTGCGTCAGTTAGGGTGTGATTTAGCACATGTTTTGAATGTGGCCCACTGCATCAGAACCGATGAACCTTCCTCAACGACGTCCATGGGAATGCAGAGCTCAATGTTTGGGGGTAGATTATCATATGAATAATTCTCATCAACCACGCAAATTTCAGGGGTCATCTCATTATTTTGAATGCACCAGGCCACTAGCCGCCTGGGTACATAGTGCATTTCATAGTTTTCAGGCTTTTCTTGTAGGTTTAAAGGATTGGAGCTATATCAGGTGGATTTGTGCAATATCAAACATCCGATATCGATATCAAATGTATGATCCTATCCCTACAAGTTTTATCTTATCTGCAGGTTGCCTGAGGATAACTATAGACCTTATGTTTACATTTTTAAACCTATATTTTACATTCAACGATTATACTTGTTATTATCATCTTAGCTTTAGCATAAAATTTTGTTTGTCATACTTGGAGTTCACCATTTGCATCATTATGTTGCATTATTTATGTCATTGATCTATGTTCCCTCTGTGTCATCTTAGATATTGCATATTGTGAGTCCATATAGCTTAATTTGTACTTGACCAAGTCTATATCAATGTTGCAAAATCTTTGTTTTCTATTGAATTGTGAAATTGTAGGTTTTGGATCAAATCAGCTCTATTAGTACAATATTGAACCACCTGATCACAGATCGGACATCCGATATCGCCAAAACAAATCTGATCTCACTTGCAACAAGCAAATAGACTCAACATCATACATCTAGGTTGAGTAAGACTATCAAATCTCTTTTATAATCAAGCATTGCATTAGTTTACCCTCTATAATTCACTATCTACTATATTCATTGAAATCTAAATTACATTTAGTATATATTAGTTGCATTGGACAAACTAGGTGATTGTGAGCAAAATAAAGAACGCATCAAACAAACTCCCAACCCTAGGTGTGGAAACTACCATAGCAAATGTTTACTAGTGAACCCACCCAATTCGTCGAAAAATCACCAAAGAGGGCACGATCTCAAGTGCCTCTCCTTTGAGGTGTAGACCTATTATTTTCTCATTCCCCTTCGGGGTGCAGATCCATTAGCCTGAAGGAAATGAGTGCAAAAAATTTAGAGCTACATTATTTGGTGAACCCGACGTGAATAACATAGGCAACCTTATGATTCATAAAAACAAAATATAGATATATATAACAAAACCAAAACTTGCATATTTTAATTTCATTTCATAGATGTTAGATTTTAACATAGGAATAGTTGCAAGCATAAATGTTAGAGCATTATTATCTACCCAATAAATCTCCCTAGTAGTTGAAAATTCTAGCATTCCATCTCAAGAACAGTGAATTGAACTTTGAAAGATACTAGACATTATAAAAGCCAACACACCAAGACTTAGCCAAATTAAAAGATTTGATATAGCTAGAATCCTGGATCTCGATAATGCTTCTCACTACTTTGATATTCAAATGACATGTGAGAGGTGGTTAACAGATAAAAGAGCAAGTATTTATTCAATTGTTTATACTTTTGATGATTATATTGAAAATGCTATAATAGTACATAGATTTCTAGCACACATAGAAGATCAAGAAATAGTCTTGAAAAATAAGAGAATATTTCACAAAACTCCTAGGGCAGTTCATTATCGTGAGTATTGTCATGAATTATACTTTTATATGCCAAATTCTGAAATTGATAGCATCACCATAGCCCATTTTTTCAAATTTTTAAAAGCCAATTTTCAATTTGAGGAAGAACATTATATGTCACCTGAAGAGCTTGAACCTATTAATGATATCTATAGACTCTTTCAAGAAGACTAAAGTATAATATCTAGAATATTATAATTTCTATTTTTTGCTTTGTTTTCAAAACACAATATATATATATAATATATTATTTATATAGATATATATACCCAAGAATTTAAAAGCATATATATATATATATATATATATATATATATATATCACTAATCTAAAACAAAATACCTAGAATTTTGAGAAGTGGTACACAAATAGAATTTGATGAACAAGATCAAGAAAACTTGGATGATAGGGTACTTATTGAAGATGACAAACTTATAAAACAAGGTGAGGATGATGATGGAGGGGAAGAAGAATATCTTATTCAACCTTTTGTAGATCCTCAAGGCAATGTTAGCTTTAAATTTGTTCAACAATTTACTGATTTTTTGAAAGAAAATATAGATGAACTTCATCATGTAATAAAAATAGAATATTTACTTCCATCATGAGGTTATTCAATGGAGTCCGCTATAGAATCTACTCTCTAGTTAAATTCAAATCTAATGACATACATAAATAAAATAGATCCAAATAAATTTGTACCATCTCAAAACACCAATCAAAACATAAATTTGAACAATCAAAAACCAGCAACACAACCAAATTCCAAGGAAAAACAAAATTCTTCTTCTTCTCAAGCTTCTAATCAACAAATAGCTATATCACAAAGAACTAAGAAAATTAAAAATGTCAACCATCATCAAAAAAAGTTCAACAAAATACAATCTCATATAAGCTCCATAACACTTTTTCCACAAACACTTTACATAATAATATTTCTCCTGGAAATCCTTATGTGACAACACAACCATATCATCAAATATAACAATATGATATCACAAAATCAACTTGGTGGACAACCATAAGGACTTGAATCCTTGGTTAAACAATTAGCTTCACTTCTAGATTAGATGGATCCCTACCATCCCTCATACAATTATAGAGAGGTGTGTAGTCAACCCTTGGATCATATCGTAGTTGCTCAACCTTACCTTAAACATTTTCCTATGTCAGTCATCCAGATATATAAAGGAATTGAAGATCCTATTGAGCATCTTCGCATGTTTAGAACAACATATCATGATATCTCCTTTGATAATTTTGTGTTACTAAAAATGTTCCCTAAAAGCCTCGGAGGTATGGCCTTAGAATGGTTTTATCAACTACCAACAAATTATTTGAGAAACTTAGAAGAGACAACAAAAATATTTGTTCACCAATTTAGTGCATACATAGAAAGACACGTCACTATTAAGGATTTATATAATTTGAAATAAGGAAAATATGAATTTTTTTCTGAATTCCTATTCAAATGGAGACAAATTCTAGGAAAATTACATTTTGCTTTACCTCACCAAGAGATGTTGGAAATTTTCATTGGTAATCTACAAGAACAACTATCTTATGAACTTTCTATAGCTACAATGACTTCCTTTGATCAAGCTATATATTTAGCAATAAGGGTAGAAGATGCTCTTATCATAAGAGGACAGTTTTAAGAAAAAGGATGAAGATAAAACTTCAAAAAACTAATATAAGAACAAACAAGTAGTAGGTGATGGAGTCACTGATAGTATAAATACCTCAAACATCAATACTACGGAAGCTATAAAGAATTTTTTGTTAAATATTCTTGATAAAAATTCAAGAGAGTTCACAAAACTAAATAAACCCTTAACTATGATTTTGCCTTAATTATTAGAGCAAGGTTTGATACGGCTTCCAAAGATAAGACAACCAAATACCACTGTAGGTGGACATAGGGCTAATCTTCATTATAAATATCATCAAGTAGACAAAAATTCAACCAATTCTTGTAAGAGGTTGAAACACATGATACAATATTTGATTGATAAAGAAAAAATGGAAGTACAACAATTTCTTTCAAACAATAATCCTTGAAACAATACCCAAAAACAACCTACTCAAAATGCAAATCAAAACCTAGATATTTTTCAAAATCCTTTACTCAAACATGGTAAAGAGACTATAAATCAATTAGAACATCACAATGTTCCTCCTCCAACTTGGTATGTAAGAACCATTAGCAACTTTTTACCACAACAAGATCTACAAACCTCTTATGTACCTACTCTATCTCTAGTCACAACTAGACCAATACAATATTTTGAATTTTCATATTCAGAAGACACTAAAAATACGAAAAGTGAAACAAAAAGTGAAATGGACATCACCTCAAATAATTATGTTAGTTTTGAATATGGGTCAGATCAAATTCTCTCATCACAGATTTATTAGTTCTAGAAGAACCATTCCCTAGAAGAATGACCACTCGACCTTCATCTCAATAAATACTTTCAAATGAAAAAATAGTAAATGCTATACCCCACTTTGGTCATTTTCAAAATAATAATAATAATGTGGATACCATTGGAGACATCACTAGACAACAAGCTCAAAATCAAAATGAGAAATCAACTCCATTTGTATTAAGAGCACCTACAAAGAAAAATAATATATCAAATTCACATCAAAAATCTCCTTATGAAATTAATGAACAACTAGCTAACATCACATCAAGAGTTTTTCTTCTAGACCTTCTAAGAACTTCATCTATCCATAGAGAGGAATTAATGAGTACCTTAAGCAAAATGATGGTACCTCAAAATATAGAACCTAATGTTGTGGTTAATGTTGTAATTTCTCATGGGATAAATTATATAGATTTTCAAGATAAGGATATCCCTCCTCAAAGTATGTATAGAGATAACCCTTTATACATTACAGCATTAATTGGGGATGTATGTGTAAAAAGAGTTTTAATTGATAATGGATCATCAAAACATATGCACATATGAATTTTTCCAAATATTTGGATTTAGAAGTGAATATTTAAAAAGAACTAAAATGATTATCAAATAATTTAATTATGAAACTCAAAAAACATGTGAAGTATTGTTGATTCCTTTGCAATTTGGTCCAAGTATTTTAGATACGACTGTGTTTGTTGTATCTTGCCCTACATCACACAACATCCTTTGAGGTCGACCTTGTATCAATTCAATGAGGGTAGTACCTTCTACATTACATCAATGTGTTAAGTTCAAGTTTAAAAATCAATTAGTTATCATCCATGGTGACCCTAGACCATTTGACATGTGTGTTATGGCAGAACCAATAGGAGTTCCATTTTGTCTTGCTATGTCTTCAACACACCCTAGTCCTCCTTTAGTACCAAAATCCACATCATCTAAACCTACAAGTAAAGAATATAGTCCTTCTACTTCATATCCTCTTTCGAATAATTTTTTATCAGATTTATCTTAAATACTCACACCTTCAGAACACACTTATTTTTCTACCCAAGATTCCCTTGTTTTATCCCAATTACCACCTTCCCCTAGAACGATGGGCTTGCCATAAAATTTGGGAAGTATTTATCATGTGGGGAGTTGTACCTTTATTTATGCAGGGTATGATCTTGGTAAAATTAATATTAAAATGAGTTTCACAATTGATCAAAATGGATTTTCTAGATGTTATTTTTCCCATGGATATGTGAAACCAAAACAAATGATGCTTAACATGGGTTATAAAGGTAGAGATTTGGGACCTCTTGAAAATGGTATACATGAACCTTTAGAAATAGAGGAATGGCCTGCTCGATGTTGTATTGGTTATATCCCTACTAAAACTCAACCATTCCCATTTGAGGATGATGATCAACTAATAACATATCAAGAGTACTTAGCACATCAAGAGTATTTTAAAACAAGTAAGAGGATATATTCTTGTAACATGTTATTAATAGCATATCCAAAAATTATTGCTACACTAGATGATTGTTTAGAGAGAGATATTTTTTATGATATTTATTTTGATGAATTTTTGAGAAACATATTCTTCATCAATGGGTCTATACCATGTATAGCCCACGTTCAAACAACCACACCTCAAGAAGAACTAGCTAAGTTAACCTTGGAAGAGTTACAAGAAATGGCTGTGTCACCTGCTCCACCTAAATTTGAAAGAGAGTTAAACATTGTGGTAGAAAATATTCTACAATTCAACATTGGGACAAAAGCTAATCCTCGCTCGATTAAATTTGGAGCAGAATTAAGTGAAGAGAGACAAAACAAATATATTATATTTCTCACAAAGTATGCTGATTTTTTTGCTTGTACATATGCAGATATGCCAGAACTAGATTATTTTATGGTAATGCATCGTTTAGTAGTGCACCCTGATGCAAAACCCATTAAATAAAAACTTAGAAAAATGCATCCCAAGGTAGCATTGCTAGTAAAAAATGAGCTACAAAAATGTTTGGATGTTGTTTTCATACAAGCCATTGATTATGCTGATTCGATATCAAATGTTGTTCTAGTAACCAAGAAAGAGGTCAGTAAAATTAGAGTTTATACTAATTTTAGAGACATTAATGAAACATGCTCTAAGGATGATTTTCCTCTCCAAAATATGGATCAGATTATAGATTTTACTGCTGGGAGTGGGATGTTATCGCTTATGGATCATTTTTTAGGATACAACCAAATCAAAATAGCTCCATAAGACCAATCAAAAATTGCTTTCATTACACCTTGGGGAACCTATTGTTAGAAATTAATACCCTTTGGTTTAAAGAATGCAGGTGCAAACTATCAAAGATTTATGACCAATATTTTTCATGATATGATGTATGACATTTTACATGATTATGTGGATGATATTATAGCTCATTTATCTAAGGAAGACAATCATATCAATGATCTAAAATAGTGTTTTATAGACTAAGAGAATATAAAATTCACTTAAATCCAAAAAAATGTGTATTTGGAGTTAAATCTGGAAAATTGTTACACGTCATTGTTCCTATGCATGGCATAGAGATAGATCCCCTTAAAATTAAGTCTATCCTTGATATACCACCACCTAAAAACATATTAGAATTAAGGAGTCTACAAGGAAAACTCTATTCTATCCGTTGCTTCATGACATGTTGGTAGATAAAACCTGACCTTTTCTTAAGTTACTTAATAAAAACATTCAATTTCAATGGCACGATGAATGTAAAGAAGAATTTGAAACCCTTAAAAAATATCTTCTTAACCCTCTTGTGCTTTTGCTCTTGTTTTTTTTGTTTTGAACTTGCACTTAGAGCAATGTTGGCTCAAATTTATGATGATAATAAAGAACGAGCCACATATTATATAAGTAAAACATTAATAAGCTATGAAACCTGGTATACACCATTAGAAAATATTTGTTTGGCAGTTGTGTTTTCTACACAAAAATTACGCCACTATATGCTCAATCAAAAAATATTTGTTATTGCTAAGTCTGATCCATTAAGGTATTTGATGAGTAGACCTTACTTGTCAAGATGCACAGCTAAGTGGGTTCTTGCTCTAATGATTTTGAACCCATGTTTATTGGAAAAAAATATATTAAAGACCAAGTTATAGCCGATCAACTTGCTACTGCTCCTCTAGAATCTACTCATCCTATAACCATTGAATTTCCTTATGAGTGTCTTAACTTAGAAGAGGATCATTCTAAGTCATGGTTCTTGTCTTTGGATGGAGCTAGATGTATGATTGGTGCAGGTGTGGGTATTATATTAATATCTCCACAAAAGCACATTATTCCTTTGTCTTTTAAACTTTAATTTGCTTGTACTAATAATACTACAGAGTATGAGATTCTAATCCTTGGGTTACAAGCCACTTTAACCTTAAAAATTAAAGTTTTATTAGTCTCCAAAGATTCTCAAATTGTGATAAATCAAATTAATGAAGTATATCAGACACGAGATGAGAATCTTCATCCCTATAAAGAATATATTCTCAAACTTATATCCTTATTTGAGAAAGTAACTTTAGAAGTCAATCCTCGCTATAAACCATTCTATAGATGACACGGTTGTTGTTGCCTCTTTGTTACCTTTGGATTTGGATGACGAATATGCTACAATAATTTTTCACAAACTCCAAGATCCAACTTCCTCTAAGTCTTATCTAGAACCATTAGATGTATTTTTAATTAAGGTATAAACCCTAGAACCTTGGTACATAGATTTCTTTAATTTTCTTCAACAAGGTACCTTTCTAGAAGGATTAGATAGAAACCAACTTAGGTTATTACATAAGTGAGCTTTCTACTTCATAATCATTGGCAATACCTTATACAAAAATTCTTTTGAAGGTATCCTTTTGAGATACCCCAATTTAGAAGAGTCTAATAAAGCATCAAGTGAAGCCCATGATGGATCATATGGAGGACACTTTGGTGGAAGTGCCATTGCTAAAAAGCTCCTTCGAATGGGATACTTTTGGCCTTCCATGGAAAAATACACTAATAATTATGTGCATCATTGTGACAAGTATTAGAGACATGCATACCTTGTTCACCCTCCTGCTCACGAACTTCAAGCTATATCTTCTCCTTGGCCCTTCTCTAAATGGGATTTAGACACCATTGGTGAAATTAATCCTATCTCTTCTGATGGTCATAAATTTTTCATAACAGCAATAAATTATTTTACAAAATGGGTAGAATTTATACTATTAGCTTATTGTACAAGATTCCAAGTCTCTAAATTTATCTTTAATCAAATTATTTGCAGATTTGACATTCCATCAACTCTCATCTCTAATAATGGAACATGCTTTAAGAACAAAGACATTAAAAAACTTTACCAAAAATATAAAATCCAATATATATGGTCCACTCCTTACTATCCACAAGGAAATTTCCAAGCTAAAGCTTCTAATAAAACATTAATTAATATTTTAAAAATATTGGTTAATAAATCATGCTATGACTGCCATATGCAATTATATCCTGCCTTGTGGACCTATCTAACTAGTGTTTGTACTCCCACATGTGCTTCACCTTTTATCTTGGTCTATGGTGTTGAAGCAGTTTTTCCATTTGAGTTAGAAGTTCCTTCTCTAGCTCTTTTACTTCCAGATGTCAAAGTAGAGGATGAATATCATGTTGGCAGACTAAGTTAGTTGGAGCTTCTAGATGAGAAGCATATTCATGCTCTAGAGAATCTTTGCTCTTATCAAGATAAACTCAAAATATCATATACAAATAAAGTCCATAGTCAATCTTTTGAAGTTGGTGATTTAGTTCTTAAAGAAAATTAAAAAAAATACTAATGCCATAAAATATTTAAAAGGAAAATTTTAACCTAATTGGCTTGGGTCATTTGTCATCACTACTAAATTTGGATCAGGTGCATATCGCTTGGCTACTTTGGATGGAAAATATCCCAAAGAGCCAATGAATATCATGCATATCAAAATATATTATGCATAAAGTAAAAGTTCCATATTTGTAATTAAATTTTTCATCAGTTTGCAAATATCATCAAAACAACAAAAAAAAATGAAAAATTTCCAAAAATATTTCAAATTGTTAAGTTTTATTCTTTGCATGAGTGTGTGTTGTTTTCAAAAAATTCAAGCTATATTTTATCATATTTTAGATAAACTCAAAAGTTATCTTGAAACAATCACTTAATTTACTAAATTTTTATTTTGTCACTTTTATTATAAATCTCTCTTGTACCAAAAAGCACTATTACTTCACTAAATAAATTTTGAGTTTTGGGAACTGATCTTGTTACTTCTTCAACCAATAACACATTTTCACATCTTAAAATGATTTGTTGCAAATTTGGAAAGGATACTACATAGTAGTCTTAGTTCATTAAGCAAAATTTTTCCCTTGCTATCCTATTATGTGCATGGTCTAGAATACTAAGAATTGGCAAAAGGACAAGCTCCCCCCTACTCGAATAAAATTTCTTGCTCCTTTTCTAATCTAAGCAAGTATCCCGAAAAGGAAAAGCAAAAAATAAAATAAAAATAAAAAGTAGTTTTTCTACAAAAGAAATAAAATCCCCTTGTTCAAAAATGGACAAGAATACCTACTTCAATAAATAAGAAGAAAATAAGGGGTAATGAGATTGAATCCCTAGAATTCCTTAGTTATCCAAAAGCCATGAGGTGAGTCCCATAACACACAGTTTATTCCCAACCCGCATGGCCTTGGGTAAGCCTTTCACGTGGCAACATGTCTGTCACATTAGAGATTCTTTTGTACATACCAATGTTCACTTGTGGATTAGCTAGCTTTTGGTAACTTGACTTACATAGTAGTTCAATACAATGGCATGCACAAAATCATGGTTAATAAACCTTTCACTTGCACACACATTGGTTCATAAAAGTTGGCTTATATCACTACCTCACTCAAAATCGGTAAATTAATTTCATAAGAACACACATTTGATCCTTGAGAGATTTTGTATCATTATAAAAAATTAGGATGGATAATGAACTCACACGTCACACATTGGTTCTTGATAAATTTAACTGTCTTAGAAATAATTTAAAATATTTCTTTGAAATCTTGTTAGAAAACAATTAGTGTATAATCATTTGCATTAATTCCTTTCACTTCATTCTAATAATCACATATATTTATCTTCAAATCTGCAATATAATGATTTGTCTCAAATAATCACTGCATTCTAAAAATTATATATAATCATTATACATTGCATTTTGACTTCGTGATGATGGTATAATTCCTAGTAATTATTTTTTTCAAAATTCACACTAGGAATTCTATGCCTAGTGCAAGTCATCCTTCCCAATTTTTAGGGCTTAAATCATTTCATATTTTCTCACAAATAAACAATCTTTTCAAACATGTGATACAATGATCTATTTTATATCAATTTGCATTTTAAGAACAAACAATCACATATTATCTTGCATTGCATTTGGACTTCACGATGATGGTATAATTCCTAAGTAATTATTTTCTTCAACTTCACACTTAGGAATTTTATGCCTAGCGTAATTCATCCTTCCCAATTTTTCATGCTTAATCATTTTATTTTCTCACAAAATTTATCAACATAATTCTCAAAATCATTTTTTTCTCAAAAACAAAATCAACATTTTATTTTATCATCATAAAGCCTCAAGATTATTCTTGAGCCCACAACCCTTTTTATTAGCAATATTAAAATTCCTCATAATAGGATCCGCTTCATGACCTAGTGACCATTGATATCCACCAATGGTAACATAACAACACAACATCCTTTGAGATCCATTGTTAATCTATCAATTGTATCATCATACAAAAACATCCTTTCCAAAAGTACATTTTACAAAAATCAAATATTTTGCTTTTATATTAAGCATGATCAACATATTCAAAAAACACAAAGCAAGATTATAAGAAAATCAAGCATTTGTAATTAAATACTCAAAATCAAATCATTCAAAGTCACATAAGACAAGAAAGATGTATATATATATATATATATATATATATATATATATTATATATATATTATATATATATATATATATATCTTAAAAATTCTATATACAAAATGAAGTTGATTGATATGCCATAATCTCCAAACCTTGGTATACTCAATCACTAAGAAATAATAGTACAAAAAGAAGCTATCATGTGGATCACTCTCTATAATCCCTATAACTCTAATAATCGACATCCCCACTAGGAGGTCACGATGGTCTATATCTTCCTACTCCTGTAGTAGTAGCCTTGGAAGCGAGCGAGATCCCAAGCGACTCGAAGTTGTAGGTATCTCAAGCATCATAGGCTCTAGCTATCTCTGCTCCATAAAAACTGCTAGAAAATATAAATCCTAATAAAATTCCATCATCTAAAGATCCTGAGCTAGTGCTCTCCTTGATTCACTCCTCCCCGATTGAGCTGACTATGAAGATGTAGGAGTTGGAGCCATAACTTCTTGTTCCACCTATACCTGAGCTCACACCTATGCGAGCTCTGCCTCTAGAGTATGAATCCTAGCCCTCAAACTTACATCCTCTATCTCTGGAGTCACAATCCTAGTCTTCTAAGTCATAGTCTCCTTCCTCAAACTAGTGAGTGTTAGCGTATAATATAATGAACACCTTGTCCCTCTACTACACTTCTTTGTTATTTTGCATGTATTGTTTGTGGTCTGATTTTTTTGTTTGAGTTTGTGTGGTTGATTTGAAAGTAATTGCAAATTGATAACAAGCAATAGCTGAAAACAAGAATAGATTTTATTTCAATTCATGATAACTAAAAATAGATACAAATTTGCATATTCTCCTAATTTGATTACGAATAGCAGCAAATCTAATACAAAAAGCAAGTCTGGAAATATCTCATTTGCTATGATTTTCCTTTTGTATTCCTCCAAATGGCCCTTGAATGAGTGCAAATTTCAAACTGAGGTTGGCTACTCCACATTCAAGTCTGATCCCAACCAAAACTGCTTTCAAAATACTATTGCTAATTAAATCTGCTAACTCTCTGAACTGTACAGCCTACAAATTTGTATGCTAGCCCTTAGAAATTCAATATTCCTTCAAAATCAACGTAGGAATTCTCAAAAAGGGACACTTGGCAAAGGCATATTTAACTGTAAATACCCACAATGAAACCCTCACCAAATCCATAGAATATGTGAAAAAAATGGTATGATTAGACTATTTTTTTCCTTCAAACTTTAGCAACTTCAAAATGGATTGAGACCCATTTAAATTACCATTGAAATAATGAAACCCATAAGCTCTAATATTCAATCCAGATGATTTTAATCATAGGCAAAACCTTATCTGCCATTGTTATGCTCTGATAATTCCTCTACAATTGAGAAATTCAATCCTTCAGCTAGAGGTGATTTCTCACACTTGAAACTGAAAAATTCCTACTGAGATAGCTCCCAACAAGCCCTGTGATCTTCTGGTGAAAATCCCTATGAAAAGCTCCACAAAAAAATAATATCTTCCTCCTTCTCCCAAATGAGGCCCAACTCCAAAATATAAAGGTACAATTAGGGTTTGGGTGCCCTAATTAGGGTTGCACATACTTATATTTTTTTATTTTTAATATCTTTAATTTATGTCCCTTTACATCATAAAGAGGGCCACATCCCCCCCCTTGGCCTAGGCATACCACTTTAAGTTGTTTTTTAAGTTATAACTTAACGTTATAACATTATATTATAAAGTGGCCCCTTTCACATCCATAAAGTGATTTCATAATATAAAGTCATTAAATAATAAATCACTTTAATGGAATATAACTTCACCCATTAAAATACTGGACCTCTGCTCCTCAAAGCAACAATCCATGAATGGTTTTGGATACCCATTTCGCTGAAGAATAATATTGTGCTAAAGTCATCATCTAAAACCCTAAAAATGGACACTTCTAAAAATAGCAAGTCTAGTCAAATGATCTCCAAATAAGCCCAAACGATCGATAAACATGAGCTCTCTGTAAGCTGATGAATATAATAACCTCTCCATATGGCTCCCCAACAACTGACTTAGCCTACGGGAGCTCGTGTATAGGCTAATCTCCCCGGTACACTGATTGCCTAGAAGAGGGGACATTACAGTCCGCCCTTCCCAAATATTGCTTGTCCTCAAGCAATGCCCAAACATAACCTAGTTAGTGGTCTACAGCCTAGATGAGGCCGCATAGAATACCTGGATCCCATAACAACCTCAGAAAGTACCCATCGAGTTGACGTTGCACCACAGTACTCCACATTGCTCCTCTAAAAATATGGAATTATATAAGTTCCAACTGTAATAGCCTAATGTAATCTCTCTCGAGTTTGGCACCAACATGCCTGACTAAACTGGATTGAAATATCTCATACCACAACATAACCAAGAGATCAACATCACGTGCCACTACCAAACCAACACTAGGAGCACCTCCATAACCATCACCTACCCAACTCAGCTCAGCACACGTACTCTAGAAGTGACCTGGATGATCCCATGCCACCCAATCAACTACAATAGACCAAACACCCTTGGGGAAGATGTCGTCCATCATCAAACTCAGCCAAGTTGGGTGTAAACTAATTTGTATGACATCCGAAGAATCATCCACATCCCACTCCTGCAACTCAATAAGAAACTCAGCCTCATAGACTAAACTGGTATGCCCATAAAGTCTAAGCTCTGCACCTAGGTGACATCTTTGGCACGAGTGACTCAATCCAATCCACTCTTGCACTCCCACTGATCATAATAGAACTGAGCCCTCGAGAAAACATTATGCTCAATACAGAAGTAGGATACTCAGTGAATCTCATCGGATAATGCCAACCCAAATGGTGACCAATCTCTGCTATGCAATCGGTAGGGTCAGAGATAGCAAGGGTAGAACTGTAATTGGCCACCCAAAAAATGTATCGACCATAAGAAACTAAATAATCCATAGTGATACTCCACTTCCTGAGTCAAATAGGACATCCCATGAGTACCAATGCTCCCCAAACATCAACAAGTCCACCAGTCTCCAAGCTAGGCTCAGTACCTCTCTCCAATCCACTTGTATAAGCACAAATGGATAAATGTCATGGTTGCTCAAGGAGTGAACGACAACATACCACTCCAACCCATAATCAACCCTCACCCAAAACATGGTCCTACCATCATCCTCAAAGCTCATAGATACAAGCATACGATCTTGGGTGAGTGAACTCAACTCCAAAGTGGCCCTATCACCCTGAAACTACACCCGACCACAAATGGTCTGAATGTCAACTAGATAGAAGTCAAGAATGCATGCTCGTATAACACATGACCACTCCACCTTAGCCTCTATTGAGCCACCCAATGTCTCCTCTCCCTGCGATGTATCCACAAGGCCAAACTCATAGTCATCATGCTCAATATGAGGGTAGCATGAATCTTTAGGCCCCAACAAAGAGTCCTCATGGAGTTCCTCAATACCCCTCCACCAACTATCGAATCTCTATGCATCTCACCTCTGCTACCTACTCCTCTATCTATGGCTACCTCTAAATACTAATTCTTAGCTTGGAATAGTGAATAGTGAGCCAAACTGAGATCCAAACATAGTCTATCCACCTCATCCTCTTTCTCATGGAAAGCGTCCAAGGTGACATCTATAGCTTTGATAGTTGTATCCCTGTCATGTATTACTTGTAAGTACGCTGATTTGATTTCCTCTAGTGTACCTTTGATGTGTTTCAAATCAGCGAGGGAAACCACCTGTTCATATTGGTTTCTAGGGGCCTTATGAATGATGTCCTCGAGCATCCTCTTAGTGTCATTAGTGGTGGACAACACGTGCACTTCATCTTCAGCAGACATTGTGAGTTGGTTCTTCCAATTCTTATCCAAATTGTCATGGGTATAAATATTATGCTGACTGCTACTACAATTTAGACAAAAATCAGAACTAACCTCATGAATTTTAGTAGTGTCTTCCAAGATTTTCCAAGCTTCATGTGCCTCCTTGTGTCCATCCTCATCAAACTCATCATTCACACAATCTGAATATGAACTACAATCAACGTTAGACCCATCATTCATCAAGTCTTCTTGGCTGTCCTGATGAGGTGAACCATCATGATAATTTGATCTATGATCAACAACAAACTCAACTATGTTATGATTGGAAAAATCAAGTATAGGCTCATCAAAAAAGGTTGCTATGAAACCTGTAACATCACCATCATGTGCATTATACCTGTTTGATCCTAACTGCAAATCACTTTGTGGATCACCCAAGAATATGTATCTCTCGGGTGCATACATCATAATGGGTTGGGTTTGAGAATACAACCCGTGTTCACCTGTACTACCATCACCAAGATGTGATGGGTGAATGTCAGCTGGTGCTGATCTGGTGTCCTCATGAAGTACAATCTCATCATCTATATGTGCAGCCCTATCTACTAGATCAACCTATGAATTTTCCACACCTACCTCATGTGAATTTTTTGATTCTAGCTCTTCTTCTTCCCAACTCTCCTCATTGTCCAGGTAGACTCTCAGCTTCTTCTTACACCTTCTTACAACAATGTCAACCAATCTATGTGTTGTAGAAGAATAAACCTTGTCCTACCTCCAAATGACTAATAACAAGGTTAACAGAGGCTGCATAATGGAGTCATATTCATCAATGATTAAGGACATGATGTCCTCCATATCACAACAAATGAACTCGTCATGTTCCTCACAAATAGAAGATATGAAATAATAACACATACGAAAGATATCACTATCACAACCCAAGTCAATCAGCAGATTACTGGAATGAAGACTGGCCATCAACTCTAAATTCTTTACCTTCTTACCAAACAATGGGCTTTTGATATCACTCAATCATTGGAAGTTGTCAACAATCGTATGCATAATTTCCTTCATTTTTGTATCCTCATATGGTGCCTCTAGAGTTGTGATCCATGTGAGTTCACTTAAACAACAAGTAACAATGAGTCTTATCCTGTCATCTAAATGTGTCATCCATTTATCCTGGCTCAAGGTATCCAGTGTAGGAAGTATGGCAACCTGCCACTCCATTGAAGGTTGTTGTTCCACCATGGCCAAACATTCCTCTATTTCATTCAGGATGACAATAGCATCATCATCTAACAGTAGTAATTATTCAAAATTTTTACCTACAAACCATAGTTTCTTGTGCCATTCTTTTCCATCACTGACTAGAGCCATAGTTCAATACCTGAACAGGTTGGCAGGGCTAAACTTGAGCTCTGATACCACTATAATGAACACCTCATCCCTCTACTACACTTCTCTGTTATTTTGCATGTATTGTTTGTGGTCTGATTTTTTTTGTGAGTTTGTGTGGTTGATTTGAAAGTAATTGCAAATTGATAGCAAGCAATAGTTGGAAATAAGAACAAATTTTATTTCAATTCATGATAACTAAAATAGATACAAATTTGCATATTTTCCTAACCTGATTATGAACAACAGTAAATCTGATACAAAAAGCAAGTCTAGAAATGTCTCATTTGCTATGATTTTCCTTCTTCATTCCTCCCAATGGCCCTTCAATGAGTGCAAATTTCAAACTGAGGTTGGTTGCTCCACATGCAAGTCTGAACCCAACCAAAACTACTTTCAAAAGACTACTGCTAATTAAATCTACTAACCCTATGAATTGTACAACCTGCAAATCTGTACGGTAGCCCTTAGAAATTCAATATTCCTTCAAAATCAATGTAGGAATGCTCAAAAAGGGGCACTTGGCAAAGGCAGATTTAATTGTAAATACCCACAATGAAACCCTCACCAAATCCATAGAATATGAGCAAAAAATGGTACGGTTGGCCTACTTTTTTCCTTTAAACTTCAACAACTTCAAAATGGATTGAGACCCATTTAAATTACCATTGAAATAATGAAACCCAGAAGCTCTGATCTTCAATCTAGTTGATTTTAGTCATAGGCAAAACCTGATCTACCACTATTATGCTTTGATAATTCCTTTGCAATTGAGAAATTCAATCCTTCAGCTAGAGGTGATTTCTCACACCTAAAACTAACAAATTTCTACTAAGATAAATCCCAACAAGCCCTGTGATATTTTTGTGAAAATCCCTACAAAAAGCTCCACAGAAAAATAATATCTTCCTACTTGTCAAATGAGGCCCAACTCCAAAAATATAAAGGTACAATTAGGGTTTGGGTGCCCTAATTAGGGTTGCACATACTTATTTTTTTAATTTTTAATATCTTTAATTTATGTCCCTTTACATCATAAAGAGGGCCACGTCCCCCCCCCTTGGCCTAGGCATACCACTTTAAGTTGTTTTTTAAGTTATAACTTAACGTTATAACATTATATTATAAAGTGGTCCCTTTCACATCCATAAAGTGATATCATAATATAAATTCATTAAATAATAAATCACTTTAATGAAATATAACTTCACCCATTAAAATACTGGAACTTTGTTCCTCAAAGAAACAATCCGTGAATGGTTTTGGATATCCATTTCATCGAAGAATAAGACTGTGCTGAAGTCATCATCCAAAACCCTAAAACTAGACACTGCTAAAAATAGCAAGTCTAATTAAATGATCTCCAAATAAGCCCAAACGATCGGTAAACATGAGCTCTTTGTAAGTTGGTGAAGATAATAATATCTCCATATGGCTTCCCAAAAACTGACTTAGCCTATGGGAGCTTGTGTATAGGCTAATCTCTCCGGTACACTGACTACCTAGAAAAGGGGACATTACATATAATTATATCCTAAGTTGTTACTAGGATAATTTATGTGGCTGAGATTAACTCAACTAGTTATGATCCAATGGATCATATTGTACACACTTACTATTTAAGCAAGGTCTTTTTCATTCAATAACATCAAGTATTTTATTTTTTCTAACATGGTATCACAGCAGGCCTGCCCTGCCCTATGAACCTGAGGAGCTTTTCCTCATTAGGGGATTTACTACCCCCTCTCCTTTTTTTTTCCTAATTTTTTTACTAAGGGAGTATGCTCTCCATATTTTGATGGATCAGAAACCGGAAGGCTAAAATTTTAGTTTGGGAGTTCCTTTTAATTTTTATTTAGTTTTTTGTAGGTTTTCTTAACTACAAATTTGGATTTCCATGCTTCTTTTCATTATTTTTCTGGTGGATCTCAATGTCTCCATCAATTGATGTACCCCCGTTGCCAGTGAGCAGAGTTTGTTTCTTTGTTCGGGTGAGAAGGAGAAGCTAGAGTCTATCATGTATTAGAAGCTTGCGGAGAGGTGTGACTAAGGCTAACTAGGAATAATTTGAAGAAAATTTACTCTGTTGTTTTCAAATCAAACATTTTTGGAGTTTGAAGCACCAAAAAATGGTCATCGAGCCATGAGTGTTTGCTATGGAGACTTTAGCGAAGGGGCTTTTTATGGAGTTTGATCGAGTTTTCAAGTCTAATCTATAAAGCCTTTTTTATTTTCCCTTTTATTTCTTAGCTATGCGAGGTTGGCAGTGATGATGCCTACATAGCCAGATGATTTGGTGTCCGCTGTCGAAATATCAAAGTGATTTACTAGAGAACTTTGCTATCCTATTTTTGCTACCACTCGTGCTTGAGCAACAACAATTTTTCTAGGCGTTAGAGATGTTGTTGCTGAATATAAAGAATTGAGCTTGAGGTATTGGAGATTGAAGGAGCAGATTCAATTTTTTCTTTTCCACCGCCGAAATCTCCACGACTCGACCACACAGAACGCACGGCCAGCTCTGTCACGGACTGCACAGAGCTCTTGGCCAGCTGTCGGCTACGGAGCGAAGAGCGGACAGCGCGGGCCAAGCGGCCGAAGTTCGACACTCTCGCGAAGTGCGGACTGCTCTGTGCAAGGCAGCTGAAGTGCGCACTTCGACCGAAGTGCGAACTTCGCACGGACAAGTAGCCGAAGTCCGACACTCTCATGAAGTGCGGACTGCGCTGTGCAAAGCAGCCGAAGTGCGCACTTAGGCTGAAGTGCGAACTTCACATGGGCAAACAGCCGAAGTCCGGCACTCTCGTGAAGTGCGGACTATGCTGTGCAAAGCAGCCGAAGTGCATACTTTCACCGAAGTGCGTACTTCACTGGGCAAGCTGCCGAAGTGCACACTTCGCGCGGAGTGTGAACTTCGTAGCTTCAAGCTGTCGAAGCCCTGGCTGTCGCAGCGAGGTGCAGACTTCGCACTTTCAGCTGTCGAAGCCCTGGCTGTCGCAACGAAGTGATGAACTTTGCTTGACGTCCAACTTTGCACGGCAACAATTTGCAAGCTTCAGACTTGGCCAACTCTGGCCATCAACTTCTTCATCTTTCGCGGCTACTACTGGGTTTTCCTGGCTTGGAAAGACTCGAAAGATAGGAGAGAAATGCCGGAACAGAGAAAAACAAGGTAAACACCTTAACAAATGCAAACCCTAAATATGCCACAAACAAAAGCAAACTTTATTCATATGAACAACTAGGGTTACAGAATTCCTCAATCGAGGAAGTAACAACATCTGCAGGCTACGCTACAGGATAAACTGAACAAGGGAAATGTCAAGTCTGTTGCTTGAACATTTATCAGCTGAGCCACACTGCTCACTGAAACACTCGCCCTTCTTTCTCTGCTCACTTTCACGAACTTCTCTCACACCCGCTCTGCTTCTCTTCTTTGCACTAATTTGTCTGTAGACCCGAACCATCCTTTTATAGCCGCGGGGAGAGGAGGATAAGGTTTATCCTCTGACAGCTCCGGATAAGGGTTATCCTCGGACCGACCCTCGTCTAGGGTTTCTGACAAACGCCGACTGGGCATTAACTCCTACGGAGATCGGATCTGTCAGGTGTCAAATCTGTCAGAAGATAAGTGCGACGTCATGTCACACTTTTGTTGGGATCCTGGACTGCGGCAGCGCAGTCCAACTTTGCCCATGTTTGGAGTGCAGTCCGGTTTCGCCCAAGGTTCGCAGCGTAGTTGGGCACAGGTGTGAAATCTGGGTTTATTTTTCTAACACCCTCCTTTAAACTTGATTTCACAAGCACTTTGACTCCAAGCTGCTCTCGCAATCTACTGAAGTCTTCCTCCTTCAAAGGCTTCGTGAAAATATCTACCAACTGCTCCTTGGATCTGCAAAACTACAAATGAATTTCTTCGAACTTCACCAACTCTCTGATGAAGTGATAACGAATATCAATGTGCTTCGTCCGGCCATGGAACACGGGATCCTTTGATAGTGTAATGGCTGAATTGTTGTCACAGAAAATTGTTGTCGCGCCTTTCTAAGGATTAAACAGTTCACTCAGAACTCTTCGCAGCCATACTGCCTGGCATGCGGATGTCATGGCGACGACATATTCTGCTTCGACTGTGGACAACGCAAAAATGGGTTGCTTCTTGGATGCCCATGAGACTGCCCATGATCCGAGATGGAAAGCATACCCGAAGGTGCTTTTTCTATCATCGGTACTGCCAGCCCAGTCACTATCTATGAAGCCCACTAGCTCCAACTGGTCCTGTCTGGCGTAATATAGGCCATGGTTTCGCGTCCCACTGACATAGCGCAAGATCCTCTTGCCTACTTTCCAGTGCGTGTCCTTCATAGTCTCCATGAAACGGCTAATCAGACTGACTCCGAACATCAGATCTGGCTGAGTTGCAGTCAAGTACATCAGACTGCCAACTAGCCTTTTAAACAAGGTTGGATCTATAGACCTCCCTGTATCCAACTTGCTCAGCTTCAAACCTGTGGCTATAGGTGTGATGGCAGGTTTGTTGTCCTCCATCTTGAAGCACTTCAGGACATCCTTCGCATACTTGCCCTGAGAAATGAAGATGCCATCTTCTGATTGGTCAACTTCAATGCCGAGAAAATATTTCATCGACCCCATGTCGGTCATTTCAAACTCGGACTTCATGGCTGTTCTAAACTGCGTAAATAGGCTGTTGCTATTGCCAGTAAATATTAGATCTTCTACATACAGGCAGACGATGATGAGCTCACCTGCTTCATTTGTCTTCATGTACAGGGAGTGCTCATATGGGCATTTCTGAAACCCATTCTCCTGAAAATAGCCGTCAATACGACTGTACCATGCCCGGGTGCTTGCTTCAACCCATACGGGGCCTTGTTCGGTTTCAGGACTTTGCCTTCTTGCCCTTGTATTTCATAACCGGGCGGCTGGTCTATGTAGACCTCTTCTTCCAACACTCCGTTGAGGAAGGCAGAATTGACATCCATCTGGTACACACTCCATCCTTTCTGAGATGCGAGTGCCAGAATCATTTTGACTGTGTCAAGTCGGGCTACAGGTGCATACACCTCATGATAGTCAACACCTGACTTCTGCTTGTAGCCTTTCGCCACTAATCTGGCCTTATGCCTGTCAACTTCTCCTTGAGCATTAAACTTCATTTTATATACCCACTTGACCCCAATGGTCTTCTTTCGTGCTGGAAGATCTATTAGCTGCCATGTTTCATTCTTCTCAATGGCGACTATCTCCTCATCCATCGCATTCACCCATTTGTGATTTTGACTTGCCTCTTCAAACTCCACTGGATCACATTCAGTAAAGAGAGCAAAATCATAATAATCTTCATCTAATTGATTATGGGTTACCTCATAGATGTCTTGCAAGCTCCGAGTCTTTGCAGGAGTCCTTAGGTTCTAAATTCTGCTTGCAAGTGGAGGTGACCGGGATGATGAGGGTGTGCTACTGCTGGCACCACTGTTGATGCTTGAAGGCATAGGTGGTTGGACTCTGTCTTCCTCCAATTCTACAGACTCAACAGTTGCTGGTTCAAACTGACCAGTCTTTGACTTCCCGTTCTAGACTTCATCCTCCAAGAACTTCACGTCTCGGCTGATGACAAGTTTCTTTGTCACAGGATTGTATAGCCTGTATGCCTTCGTTGGTTCGCTGTACCTTGTGAAGATGCATCTTTCAGCTTTGTCATCCAGCTTCTGCCTTTTCTCATCTGGAACATGTGCATATGCTATGCACCCGAAAACTCGTAAATGAGCCACACTTGGCTTCAACTTGCTCCAAGCTTCCTCTGGAATTTTGTCCCTCACACTCTTGGTGGGACATCGGTTCAACAGATAAACTGCACAACTTACAGCTTCTGCCCAAAACTCATGTGGCAAACTTTTTGCCTTCAACATGCTCCGTGCCATCTCCATGATAGTTCTGTTCTTCCTCTCAGCTACGCCATTCTGCTGTGGCGTGTATCTGGCAGTAAATTGCCTTCGAATTCCATGCTGCTTGCAGAAGTTGTGCAATTCGTTGGAGATGTACTCTCCACCTCCATCAGTTCTGAGAGTCTTCACATAATGACCGCTCTATTTCTCAACCAGAGCCTTGAACTCCCTAAACCTCTCAAATGCCTCTGACTTCAACTTGATTGGATAAATCCAAGTCTTCCGATTGAAGTCATCAATGAAGGTCAGGAAATACTTGTTGCCGACATATGAGGTGGTCTGCATGGGACCACAGATGTCTGAGTGCACCAGCTCCAAAGGTCATGATGCTCTCCAAGGCGCCCTACGGGGGAATGCGTCCACTGTCGCTTGCTCGACCAGGCAACCTTCACAAACTTGGTTTGGTTGCACTATAAGGGGTAAACCCTTCACCATCTTCTTCTTGTGCAGCAGATTCAGGCCACTGAAACTTAGGTGACCGAATCTGAGATGCCACAGCCAGGTAGCATCCTTCTCAACTGCACTCAGAGACATCAAAGATTCATTCTGAATCTGCATCGGAAACATCTTGTTTTTCATCATGGACACAGTTGCAATTTGTCCATGGACTTTGTCTCTGATGGAACAAACACCGTATTTGAATAGTACAGTGTGCCCCTTCTGCACAAGCTATCCAACACTTAGCAAATTGTGCTTCAACCCAGGCACATAAAAAACATCTTGAATTGTTTTTCTATCACCGTGCCGGGTGCGGATGAGGATCTTTCCTTTCCCCATCACAGGAACTTTGATGTTGTTCCCCATCTTGACTTCGAACTGGACTGATTCATCCAGTTGTGAGAACATCTCCCTGTTCCCAGTCATGTGGTTGCTGCAACCACTGTCAAGATACCAAATGTTTTTCTTGCTCTCCTCTTCAATACTGCAAGTCAGCAGCACATTTCCTCCTATCGCATTTTCGGGTTCCTCCGAATAATGGGCTTGCTGCTGATTCTCGTTCGCCATATTCTTTCTGCACTGTGTGGCATAATGGCCGAACTTGCTGTAGTAGTAGCATTGGACCTTTGACATGTCCTTCTTCTACTAAGAGCCACCTTGTTGATTTCTACCAGTGCCTCTTCCTCCTTGCTGATGAAAGTTGCAACTTGGCTCAGCATCCTGAGGGTTTGATTTCCCTCCTTGCTTGTTCCTTTTCCCACGTCTGCTTCTGCCTCTTCCTCCTTGAGAGCTAGAAGTGCTGTGTTGGGAGTCTTGTCTGCCGTTGTCTCGGACTGAGACTTGCGCTTTGAAGGTTTTCTCCAAAGAAGACTGAGTTGAGCGGCTCAGCCTCTGTTCATGGGTCTGCAGGGAACCCATGAGTTCGTCTGTCGAGAGGATTTTTAAATCCCTCGACTCTTCGATTGCTATCACAACCGAGTCAAAATTTACAGGCAAACTTCTGAGAATCTTCTCCATGATTCTCTGGCTCTGGACATTTTCTCTATTCAACCGCATCTGGTTGATAATGTTCGTCGTTCGGGTGAAGAAGTCGCTCATCAACTCGGACTCGCTCATCTTCAGGTTCTCGAACTCTCTCCCCGAGCATCTGTAGCTTCACCAACTTCACCTTGTTGGTGCCACGATACGAACTCGCCGGGGTTTCCCAGGGCTCGCTTGGCCTTGGTGGCTGATGCAATCCATGGGAAGATGGTCTCCTCAACCGCTTGCATGATGTAGAAGAGGGCCTTCCGGTCCTTCTTCTTGTGCTCTTTCAACGGGATCCTTATCCGCTGAGAGAGGGCGGCCAGTCTGCTGTTGCATCTATCGGTTCTGGGTAGTCGTTCTTGACTAACTCCCATAGCTCTTGAGATCCGAACAGGATTCTCATCTGGATGCTCCAGTAATCGTAGTTCTTACCGTTAAATCGTGGGATCTGCAACTGCAATGAGTTTCTCTTGAAAGCCATGCTTCTATCTTCGTGTCATGGCACTATCAGCTCTGATACCAATTTGAAGGAGCAGATTCAATTTTTTCTTTTCCACCACCGAAATCTCCACGACTCGACCACACAGAACGCATGGCCAGCTCTGTCACGGACAGCACAGAGCTCTTGGCCAGTTGCCGGCTACGGAGCAAAGAGCGGACAGCGCGGTCCAAGCGGCCGAAGTCCGGCACTCTCGTGAAGTGCGTACTGCGCTGTGCAAGGCAGCCGAAGTGCGCACTTCGGCCGAAGTGCGAACTTCGCACGGACAAGCAGCTGAAGTCCGGCACTCTCGCAAAGTGCGGACTGCGCTGTATAAAGCAGCCAAAGTGTGCACTTCAGCCGAAGTGCGAACTTCACACGAGCAAACAGCCGAAGTCCGGCACTCTCACGAAGTGCGGACTGCGCTGTGCAAAGCAGTTGAAGTGCGTACTTCAGTCGAAGTGTGTACTTCGCTGGGCAAGCTGCCGAAGTGCGCACTTTGCGCGGAGTGCGAACTTCGCAGCTTCAAGCTGCCGAAGCCCTGGCTGTCGCAGCGAGGTGCGGACTTCGCACCTTCAGCTGCCGAAGCCCGGCTGTCGCAGCGAAGTGACGAACTTCGCTCGGCGTCCAACTTCGCACGGCAACGATTTGCAAGCTTCAGACTTGGCCAACTCTGGCCATCAACTTCTTCGTCTTTCGCGGCTACTGCTGGGTTTGCCTGGCTTGGCAAGACCCGAAAGATAGGAGAGAAATGCCGGAATAGAGAACAACAAGGTAAACACCTTAACAACTGCGCAAACCCTAAATATGCCACAGACAAAAGCAAACTTTATTCATATGAACAACTAGGGTTATAGAATTCCTCAATCGAGGAAGTAACAACATCTGCGAGCTACGTTGCGGGATAAAGCGAACAAGGGAAATGTCGAGTCTGCTACTCGGACATTTATCAGCTGAGCCACACTGCTCATTGAAACACTCGCCCTTCTTTCTCTGCTCACTTTCACGAACTTCTCTCACACCCGCTCTGCTTCTCTTCTTTGCACTAATTTGTCTGTAGACCCGAACCGTCCTTTTATAGCCGCGGGGAGAGGAGGATAAGGTTTATCCTCTGACAGCTCCGGATAAGGGTTATCCTCGGACCGACCCTCGTCTAGGGTTTCTGACAAACGCCGACTTGGCATTAACTCCTGCGGAGATCGGATCTGTCAGGTGTCAAATCTATCAGAAGATAAGTGCGACGTCATGTCACACTTTTGCCGGGATCCTGGACTGCGGCAGCACAGTCCGACTTTGCCCATGTCTGGAGTGCAGTCCGGTTTCGCCCAAGGTTCGCAACGTAGTTGGGCACAGGTGTGAAATCTAGGTTTATTTTTCTAACAGAGATGTTACTAAATATGGAAAATTGTGTTTGTTGTTCCAGTGTTTCATCCCCCATAGTGGCGATCCATGGAGCTATTCAACTTTTTTGTACTGCATTCTTACATCACAACAGCCATTTATCACAAAAAAAAACAATACCAAGTTCTGTACACTCTTGTGCTATCAAATGGAAGGCCAGGCTTACTGGTTTTGATGTCGGAGGATTACTGGTTTCCATGTAGATGCACGACCCTGTTAGCCCTTCCAACGGGTTTTTTTTTTGCCAGCCTGTAATATCCATGGGAGGAATCAAATATAAGTATTTTTATCCTCTTTGTAAACTTGAAATTAGTGAGCATGGAAGCATGGTTTCATGTTGTCCAATTTTCTACTACCACATGAGACCACCATTTTTAGAGGCTCTTCACAAAGATGATTTGAGAGTAGTGGATCTGTAGTAGTAGAGTGTTGCAACAACACGTATTTCAGAGATGGTTCACAGATTTTTTGTTTCACCTATATTTTGAACATCGTTTATGGCGTTGCAACCTTTCGCATCCCCATATCCGTGCAATGTGATTTTTTTTTAATCTTCTACTACCTGCCTTGTTCAAGATCTGATCAGCCACTTCGCAGCAGCTAGAAAAAATTCCATAGAAAAATATGGTGGGCAGTGCAAATCTATCATCGGGTACTCATTGCTTACCGTTGCTACTAAAATGCATTGCCACTTGGTAAAGCGGGTATTTTTTTAAATGAAACTGCTTCTTCCTCCTCAGTTTTAGCTATGTATTCTGCATAGCGTTTGTGGTCACCAATTTTCAATAGCATCATGGAGAAAACTATAGTACTTTATGGAGAAAATGGAAGTCTATCGAGGTGCATAGATTGAAGATCCAATGGCCTTGGAGTTGCTATAGTGGAGTGTATCTTCCACATGTGTGCCCAAAAATTTCAAAAATACCGAGAAGCATTGGAGCACGTCTGCATACCCAAAGGAAGAGCTGAAAGTCTGTGGTTTACCAAGAAGAAAATTTTGGTGGCATTAAAGACATCATTTTTTATTAAATTTTGGTGTGCAGATAATCCCATAGTGTGGAGTGAGATTCTACCACATTGGATGGAGAGAATGTGGCCACGAAAGGAACGTTGAGAATTTTTCCAATATTCTGCATCATCATAGAAGCCATTTCTGAAAAGCCCTTCACGAAATCAATTGCAGGTGACCATTGTAGAAGATACAGAAGGTATCTCAAATTTGTTGTACCACAAATATCTCAAGTTTGAGCATAGTTAGATCTGTCTGTGTGCTCCAAAGGGAAGTACGGTTCAGTTGTGAAAGAGTACAAAATGTGGTAGTGGCGATAGCGCAGATCATGATGGGTGTGGTGTCGCAGTGGGTGTTGTGAGGAGGACCATTGCAATGATGAGGGAAAACAAGTTTTACGCTATGATTTCGCATGAGGATTTAATATAACAATAGTTTGTTGGACAACAATTTTCTGAGAGCACAATATTTATGTTGTTGATTGACGTTCATCGATGGTTCCCAATCCGAACAATAGTCACGACGGAATTCTTTTTTAATGTGTGTAATCCTACACGTAGATGGCTATCGCAGTAGATTTCAGCTGATCAACGGAGCATTTTTTAGCAAGCATCACGAACTGGTGTTCGAGATCTAGCCCTGCTTTGGCCGATGATCTCCTGCGATGAAGATTTCAGTTTCCTATTGGAGTGGGATCTACTGTTGGTGAATGCTTCTTACTGTTTTGCTTCTTGTTCAGCTAGAATATCTCCCGTAAAAGCAATGTCCAGATTGGAGGATAACTCATTGTGTAAGAGTGGTTTGAAGATTTTTTTGGCCAGCGCACCCTGGAAGAGATTTTTTTTTTTTGTTTGTTACCTAATGGCGATGCACACTACGGTGGTGGCCATTCGGACCTCCCACAACTAATTTGGTGAGATTTTTTGTTCAGCACCCGCAGTGGAGAGATGGCTGACTACCGCAGATAGTGCGCCATGTATTTTTGTTCTGCCGGGTTCTATCGCCGGATTCGAGCTAGTTGACTATATGTTTTCAAGAATTATTTAAAGATTAATTTATATCTTTAATAGGGGCACTTTCTAGAATAAGGGTCAATGGGCGCATGTTGGTGGCTCTTTCTTCAAGGAGGACGATCATCGGTGGTCCTCCTGATTTGTTTTTCCCGCTATATATTTTTCCAATCCCTCGACCAGACGATATAATCTTCTGCTAGCCAATTGAATTGAATAACAAGGAAGTTTATTTTTTGTTGAGGCGGATCATTGATATTTTTTTTCATGTCGCTGCTGTACGCGAGAAGTTTTTTTCCTTGTGTGTTTTGGAGCTAAGTCAATTCTGGATGCTGATAGAAATCGATGTCCAGTCGAGGAAGTAATTTTATGGTGATTCAGATGTGGAGGCGGTGATTTTATGTTTTGAATGATTTTCTTTTATCCCACCAGTAATTTTACTGTGATCTATAGTGTGGACGTTGGCTTCCAAGATTTATGCACCAATATGACCGTAAGGTCGTTGAAGAAGTTATTTTATTTCTGTGATGTCTTTCTGATCAAGAGACGTTTGGCGTTTGACGTGCAGTGTGCTTGGAACAGTGAGTTGATATTATTCGCATATTTTCAACTCTCATGACAAGTGTTGCAATTTTTTGGTGTTGATCTGGAGTGCAGTGGAGTCCCAACCACCTCCGGACTTAGTGCACATCCTTCAAAATTTTACATTTAGAATCACGGAGCCATGCTAGTGATAGTGTGCGCACTGTTAAAGGGAGATTTTCGCATGATAAGTATGAAGTTGCCAAATTTTATGGCCTTAAAGATACGTGGTACTATGAACTAGATTTTATGGTCTTGGTTGAGGAGTTTGAATTGTTTCTATAATTTTTTTTTTGGGTAATATTGGTGGAAGCATAGGCGGAGTGAGCGAATGGCAAGCTACCACACACCCCTCAAAGTCATCAGGCTCAGGCCTTATTTTATTTGATTTGGAGAAAACCAACCAGGAGCTCAAAAATGAGTTAAAAGATTTATTTATCAACTCTGCCAAGCAAGTTGATCATAGTTCCAACCACAAGGTAATTATCATTCATGTTCCATATCGCTTGAGGAAGTCTTTCCGCAAGATTCATGTGAGGCTTGTGCGAGAGTTGGAAAAGAAGTTTAGTGGAAACGATGTTGTAATGATTGCCACAAGGAGAATAATGAGGCCACCAAAGAAAGGCTCAGCTGCTGTGCGACCCCGTAGTCGAACACTTACTTTAGTCCATAAGGTCACCTTGAAAGATCTTATCTATTCTGATAGTGAATTATATATAGCAAGGTTATGATGGATGTTAGCGTGTGGAAGATATTGAATTATATATATAACAAAGTTATGACTTTCCATAGACTTTTGAGACAAGTGAGGATGTGTTGGGAGTGGTCGACATACTCTATCACCAGCACAGGCATACTCTCCGAGTTGAAGCCAAGATAAAGAAGGGTACGATAGGCTGAAGAGCCTGACGGGGAGGACACACAGCTACAGGGAATGATTCATTAAATTGTATACTTTGAAAGTATGCAACTGTGGTGGGCTATGCTGGAAGGAATGGCAATGGCAAGCCATTAGCAGTGTGCATCAGTTAGGGTGTGATTTAGCACGTGTTTTGAAGGTGGCCCACTGCATCAGAACCGGTGAACCTTCCTCAACGACGTCCATGGGAACGTAGAGCTCGGTGGCCGGGGGTAGATTCTCAGATGAATAATTCTCATCAACCACGGAGAGGTCAGGGGTCATCTCATCGTTTTGAATTCACCAGGCCACTAGCCGCATTTATTTTAAATTTTTTTAAATTGTGGGGTCCACTTTGCTAAAAATAAAAATCTATAGTGAGGGCTATTTTAAAAAAATAAAAAATAAAAATAATGCCCATGAAATATTTTTTTACAAAAGGATTGATCATTTATTATTCCACTATATGTAATGTTTAGGGATGGGCCCATGTAAAGTGTTGGAGGGATCTGTAAACTGTTGGAGGGATCTGAAATTTATTTCATGTAAATTTTTTTGCAAGGACAATTTTTAGATTATTCTCTTGTGAGTGAACTTTTTGAAAAAAACCATGCTTTATTCCATTATTTTAGAATATTCTTTTGTGAGGAAAACAGAAGAAGACTATTGTTTTTTTTACAAATGAAGACTACTATGTCACCCGTATATAGGGATATTTATGGTCAACGAAAAAAACAAATTCTAAATGCGCTTCAAACCATAATCTTATTCTATGGGAGGCATGAAAGGCTAACTCCTTTAAAAAGCCATTCAGATTTCTGTCAATGTGGGTTAAACATCCGGACTACAAAAAACGAATAGAGGGATGGTAGCAGCAGCCTATCCAGGGAAGTGCTTCCTTCAAACTATCTCAAAAACTTAAGATGGTGAAAAACAACCTTAGAATATGGAATAAAGAAGTCTTTGGAAATATTTTTGAGAATAAGAGAGCAGTGGGGGAAAAACTAAGAATAATAGAAAGCAAAATCTAAAATGGAACCTATGACAAGGCGATAAGGACTGAAGAGAAGGAAACCCTTTGTGAGTTTTATAATATTTTAGCTTATGAAGAGATGTATTGGAGGCAGAAATCAAGGGCATTATGGCTAAAGGAAGGGGACTCTAATTCAAAAAATTTCCATGTTACCACATTGAGCAATAGAAGCAACAATAATATTAGAAATTTAACTAAGGTGGATGGATTCTCAACTCTAAACATTCAAGAGATCAGGGACGAGGCTATTAGTTTTTTCAGTTCATTATTGGGTGAAGAACATGTCTGTAATGCCCAAGCAAAGGACTCTCTCCTTCAATTCATTCCACAACTCATTGATGAAACGATTAACGAGTCTCTTACAGCAGCTTTTTCAGACGAAGAGATCAAGGAGGCTTTGTTTAACATGGATCCTGACAAAGCTCCTAGGCCGGATGGGTTTTCACCGCGGTTTTTCCAAGTTTGTTGGGATATTGTTGGAGCAGAAGTTATTGCTGAAATCAAGGAGTTCCAAAGTTCAAATCATATTCCAAGGGGTTTCAATTCAACTTTCATTGCTTTGACCCCTAAAGGCCCCAACCCCAAGACTATGGTTGACTTTAGGTTGGTTATCCTGTGTAATATATCCTATAAAATGCTATCCAAAGTTTTAGCCAACCGTTTGAAGAAAGTTCTACCAGTTATCATTGATCCAAGTCAAGGAAGTTCTGTACAAGAAAGATCAATCTTAGATGGAGTTATTACTGTTCATAAGGCTCTTCATACAGCCGCTCGGACCAAAAAAGTAGTCATGGCTTTAAAGTTAGACATGAACAAATCTTATGACAGGATAAATTGGGAATTCCTAGAGGCAGTTTTATTAAAATTTGGCTTCAACATGAAATGGGTCAAATTAATAAGAGAGTGTATTTCTAAGCCTTGTTTTTTAGTTTTGGTTAATGGGTCTAATGCAGGTTTTTTCAAAGCAAATGTGGTCTAAGACAAGGAGATCCCATAAGTCCTATGTTGTTCATCATTGTAGCTGAGGCCTTGGAAAGAACCATTAAGGCAGCAACGATAGCTAGACTCATTTCAGGTATCAAGGCCACATCGCTAACTACCCCGGTGACACATCAGCAATTTGTTGATGATACATTGCTACTGACTTTGGCTTCTGTGGTTGAGGTAAGAAGGATTAAAAATATTCTCATAATGTATGAAGAAGCGGCTGGACAGAAAGTGAATTTTGATAAGATCAAACTTTATTTCCTCAATACCCCCATTCCTAGGCAAAACAGCATAGCAAGGATCATGGAATGTCAGATTGCATCCCTTCCCACCTCCTATTTAGGTCTTCCCCTATTTATGGGGAAACCTAAAGGATCAATGTGGAACATAGTTCTGAAGAGGATCCAAAAAAAGCTAGCAAGTTAGAAAGGACATCTGTTATCTCAAGCAGGCAAAGCAGTTTTAACTATGGCTTCACTTCAAAGTATACCCGTTTACTTCCTATTAGTCTTCAGAGCTCCAAGCAAGGTGTATCACAAAATTGAGCAACTTCAAAAAAAATTCTCTGGTCAGGGACTGAGGATAAGAAAAGGATCCATTTAGTAGGTTGGAACAAGGTTTGTAAACCTAAAGCTGATGGGGGGTTAGGATTGAGGAGAGTTGCTCAACTCAATACAGCTTTGTTAGACAAACAAGCGTGGCGGTTATTGACTAAGGTCGATAATGAATGAACTGCCATAGTTAGGAGGAAATACCTCCAAGGTGTGAACTTCCTTAATGACAACTTAGCAAGTAGGGGGTCTACTTTTTGGAAGACAATCCTCATGAGCAGGGATCTTGTCAAGAAAGGTCTTAGATGGATTCTAGGAAATGAGCAAACAATAGACTTTTGGAAGGATTAGTGAGTGAGAGCTGAGGAGTTATCATAGAATCCTCATTTGGCTAGGATTTAAGAGCATATGGAGCAGCATATTGGAAAGAAAGTTGCAAATTATATGTTGCGAGATATAAATATCATCAGGTGGAAACACATCAGAGTAGCGGACTCTGAAGAGCTTTACAACATTTTAACTCAGCAAATTATTCCCTTTGGAGAGGATGAATATCACATTGTTTGGGCTGAGACTGAAAGTGGTCACTTCATAGTTAAGTCTGCCTATAATTTACTTCTCAATGTGGAAGGTCAACAATTTCAACCGAGTTTGGTTTGGATCAAAGGCTTAATTCCTAAAATATCCTTTTTTTCATGGCTAGTGATTCAAGAAAAAATCCTCACTATGGACAATATGTTATCCAAAGGTATGGTTATTGCTAACCGTTGCTACATGTGCAGGGCAGGATGGGATACTACCCAATACTTGTTTCTGGAGTGTCTGGTAGTGGAGTCCATCCTGGATGAACTTTTCCAAGGCTTTAGGATATCGTGGGTTAAGCCTGCTCTTATATCTGAAGTGTTCCATCAATGGCCTCAACCCTTTGTGAGCCTAAAACTTAAGTACCTATGGAAAATCTGTTGGCATCATTTTCTCTAGCAAATTTGGCTAGAAAGGAACCATAGAGCCTTTAAGGATACCATTCACAACCCAAAAACCATCCTCAACAAGATTATTGTCTTTGCGAAAGAAAACCTTAGCACCTTAGTGGATGAGAACCACTCAATTCTTCCCCATGAAAAAAAATTAGCTCAGACCTTAGGTATTAAGGACAAACCTTCCATTCCTTTGCCCAATCTCAAAAATGGGATTTTTTGGGATCCACCCCCAGGGTTGGTTTAAACTAAATTTTGATGGTGCAACCAAGGAGAACCTGGGAAGAGCTGGAGCTGGAGAAATAATCAGGGATCATCAAGGAAATCTGGTCAAGGCCTTCGCTGAACCATTGGGAATCAGAACTAATAACGAAGCAAAATCTAGAGCCCTTTGGAGAGGGTTGTAAGTAGCCCAAGCAACTCAAGGTAACTTGATGATTGAAGGTGATTCTATGAACATCATCAACCTGTTAACCAATGGCAAAAAACCTCCATGGATAATCGAGGGAGTCATCCATGAAGTGAGGATCCTTTTTGCGGTAAGATAGAACAGGAGGGCTTGTCACGTGTACCGTGAGGCCAATAGGTCAGCTAAAAAATTAGCCAACATAGGTGTTGATGTTGGTAGTTTGGTGACATGGACACAAGGTGTGCCACGTGAAGTGGAAAACATTATTAGTCATGAAAAGAAACCTACCCATTAAGGAGAAATATGAATGGGTGTTCTTTCCCCATGGAGCTGGTAATAACTATGGGGTTTCCCTCTAAATCATACCAAATTGGAAATGAAGGTAACATGGTGTAAGCCTTGGAATATTTTGACAGAGAATAGGAAATGGGCAAGCAACAGGTTTCACAAGTGCAAAGTTCCAAACTTCAATTCCTGTCAATGTAAGTAATGTTTAAAGTTATGTTTAGGTATGGGTGTCCTTTGTTAGTAAGGTGTTGTAGGGGATTCAACACAATTTCTGGTAAGAAAGTTTCAATGATGACTAGGATCTACAATCTCAGCAGAAGGTTGGCTATTGTAATAGGTTTTGGGTTAACCTGCAAAACCCGGTAATTAATGAAGACTTTTATTTACCAAAAAAATAAAAAATTCTATACAGACACATTGGTGGTGTCCATTTTCCATTGTGAGGTAGTTTAACTTGTATTTTTTAACTCAAAAATATTGTATCATGGAGTCCACTCTCGGTTGAACCTGACACTCCCAAATCTTTGTAAGCGATCCTAGTATCTAGTCATCTCCTCTATATCACCTAGTGGTTGCAACGGCTGGTTACCCATGCATTCCGGTAGGATGAGGAGGTCACCATAAGGACATGTTCAAGCTACATTGGTGCCCTTCATTATTTTATCCCTTTGTTTTGTTGTTTATCCACAAGTTTTGGATATTGTTATCAGTCCATTGTGTTCATATAGGTGGAAACCACTACTTATGCTTGTGGAGTCAATTTGGACATCCCTTGTGATTCTCTTTTTGTGAGACACTTTGGTTTCAAGGGGTTTTCTTTAGTGATATTTTTTCATGGTTCACAACCTTGATCTTTGTCACAAGCACCAGTTTAGGAGTAAGATTTCATTTAGTTTGACCACGAGGCTTCTCTACTTTTTTGAGATATTTGATGGATCCTTTGTAGGCTTCTTGATGGAAGTTGTCCTAAGGGGTGTTAAAGAGGACATCTTCCTCTCCATCCTCCATGCACATATTTCTTCTCCTTATTCTATTCTGGTAGGTGGTTTCCTCCCTTGTGGTTTTTTCATTATCTTTCAGCAAAGGTCCTATGGATATATTGTACATGTGTACCTAATCAGGCCTTGTTTTTGGGACTATTTGTGGATACGCCACTTATTTGGTTTTGTTGTTTTCACTACCTCCTAGTCCCACTTAGGGGGGGGTGTTATAAATATCCTAGTACCACTTAAGGGGGGTGTTAGAGTATAATTATATCCTAATTTGTTACTAGGATAATTTATATGGTTGATATTAACTCAGTTAGTTATGATCCAATGGATCATATTGTACACACTTGTTATTTAAGAAAGGTCTTTGTCATTCAATAACATCAAGTATTTTATTTTTATAACAGTGAGATCCCCCTGTAGAGCATCCATATCATTGCTCTCCCCCTCCTCTATCATAGTGCCCTTATCGGGTGAGTTTGGCCTCATCTCTTGTTGAGGAGATACTCGCATCTCCTCCCTAGTACCCCTAGACCTCTCCCCTATTCCAGTAGTCCTTCCTAATTTGGATCTCTTTGTATCAAATACCTTCCCCTAGTGTGAGGCCTATCTCTCCTAGGGGGTACTTGTATCCTCTGCTTCTACTATAGGATAGTTGGGCATCATTATTGTTGGACCCGCTCAATTGCCTGCTCTACTGTAGTCCTCAATCTGGTAATTTGACCAGGCTTGATCCTATCATACCACTCCTAGTATCTATTTATCATCCCAATGTTATATCCATCAACCGTAGTGACCACCTCATCATCTGGTTATGGATCTAGAAACTGGGCCATGTTGGGAGCACCACTTACTATGGTAGCATCCCAAGTCCTAGGAAAATCCTGCTACAACCTAAACTATCGCATAACTTGGTTGATGTGGTGTAGCTCCACCTCTCCCTAGTCTATCCATAACCAAATGACTCATCTTACGTGAGTCAGCTCATATGCATTCTCTCCCCACCCTGGAATCTCCCTCCAAGGTCTCCAATAGATAGCATCCACCGTCAACTCATCAAGCAACCTCCTCCCTATATCGAGGCTGATATGCCCATGGTGTCCTTTACGTAGGTACCAGTAGAATACCCTAGGCCTATCCTCCTCCACCTTGGGTCTCCCATCCTCTTCCCGTATCAACGACAGTCTTGTAGGTCTCCTAATGGCCATGTGCTCCTAGCACCATATCTATAGGAAAGAAGTAAGTACTAAAGCCTTACCCCTCTTGTAGACCATCCTGTACAGTGTCTTCTATAATCAGCACAAAATGTAAGGGTCCTAGGCAAAGCGGATACTCTGATATTGCATGCCACAAACAACCTCTGCTAAGATCCAAGGCAAGTTATGATTGTTGATATGGCACAACAATAATCCTGCTACTCCCTCTATCTACTTAAGCTTGATGATACCCACTCGGCCCTTCTAAATAATAAAGCTAGAATCCCCAGACAAGCTTCGCATCGACTAGCCATGATTTCTAGATGAAGCTATGTAAGCACCCCTAATAGGTACCTGAAGAATATTCTAGACATCCTCTAGATTAGGGGTCATCTCACTTATCGATAACCAAAAGCAAGAACTCGAATACTATCTCTCTGCCAAAGCTATGAGAAGTCTCAGATCAACCAGTATTTGTGGTATTTTTGTCACATATCTCAACCTAACTACCTCAAGTGTGGTCCTCTCTCCATTCGAGAGTGCATCCAAATCTGCTTGGAGACCACTGTATCTCCATTCCCTGTTCTTTAAAATTGCTTTCTGCAAAAAAATGAAGCAACACAATCAAATTAAAGGTAGATCAGACCTAAATTTGTAGAATCAGATCTAAAGCTGCAAATCAAACCTAATTTTTCAATATTAGACTTGTTTTGATGATATCGGACCTCCAATATCACCAAAATTTGCCCAATATTGACAAGGTCAGACCTAGTTTGACGATATTGAAAGTTTGATATCACCAAAATAGGACCGATCTTACAAAAATTAGCCTGATCTTGCATGCACGACTGTGCGATGGTAGTCTTGCCCTAAAAATCCAAAAAAATAAAAAATTAAAAGCAAAAACATGAAATCCCTAAGCTAAAGAGGTTAAATATCCTTACTCGTATGCTCCCCTCCCTCATTTGCATATTTTCTACTCAATGTGGGACATCTACCATTTTTTTCCTCAAAGAAAAAATCCAGTAATAATACAAATACAAATGAATTAGGGTTTACCTTAAATTGTTCTTTTTTTCATTTTCCCTTAATTTGCAAATTTTGAGTTTTCCACCAAACGTATAATTTGACATAAAAAATCGAAGGGGGTGTCATACCTAATTTAGTTTGTAGTAAAAATTTTAAACATCAATAAAATTTGCAATAATTTTTTTTACTTTCTTGAAAAGCGTGTCATTCTTTTCTTTAAAGCATTTTTTCAAAAATGCGCTAAAGAGGGGTTAAAATGTAACACCCTAAAATTGACTCATATTAATTTATCCTAAGTTAAAAACATTCAAAAAATGATCAAAACCACTTGCTAACTTCTTACCTCATTTTTCATGCTCGCATTAAGTTAGTTTTTAAACCTCTTGATGAATCGGCTCTATTTGACCGATATCGAATGTTTGATTCGAGATCGGATCTAAATGTGCGAGATTGATGTCTGATATCACCCAAAATTAAAATCTACCCATAATAGTAAAGCAAAAAATTGGTTGCAATGCTTTTTATCTCTATCTACCTAACTATGCATAGGTTACGGGATCGGATTCATCGATCACTCCCAGATTGGAAGAAGTTGCAACCTTTGCTATTTTTGGCCCAACCCCTCCAACCTACCTAGCCTATTTAATCAGGCTTCCTTCCCCTGATTTCTCCCTGGATCCTGACTCTCTAGCATGTTATTCACTCTTGCATACTTGATAACATAGTGCATTTCATATTTTTTAGGCTTTTCTTGTAAGTTTGAAGGACTGCATATGCGCATTAGGTGGAATTGTGCAATATCGGATATCTGATATCGATATTGAATATCTGATCTTCTCCTTGCAAGTCTGATCTTATCTACAGGTTGTTTGGGGGTAACTACAGACCTTTTTTTTGTATTTTTGAACCTCTATTTTACATTTTAGAAGTATACTTGTTATTATCATCTCAGCTTTACATTAAAATTTTGTTTGTCATACTTGGAGTTCACTTTGCATTGTTATGTTGCATTATTTATGTCATTTATCTGTGTTCCCACTATGTCATATCATATATTACATATTGTGAGTTCATATAGCTTAATTTATACTTGACCAAGTCTATATCAGTGTTGCAAAATCTTTATTTTTGTCAAATTGTGAAATTGCAGGTTCTGGATTAGATCAGCTCTGTTATTACGATATTGGACCACCTGATCATAGATCGGGTGACCAATATTGCCAAAAAAGTTCAATCTCACTTGAAATAAGCAAACAGACTCTACATCAGACATATGGATTGAGTAAGACTATCAAATCTCTTTCATAAGCAAGCATTGCATTAGTTTACCTTCTATAATTCACTATCTATTGTATTCATTGAAATCTAAATTGCATTTAGTATAGATTAGTTGCATTGGCCAAACTAGGTGATTGTGAGAAAATAAAGAAACATATCAAACAAACTCCCAACCCTAGGTGTAGAAACTGCCATAGCAAATGTGTCATGGTGAACCCACCCAATTCATCAAAAAATCATCAAATAGGGCACGATCTCAAGTTCCTCTCCTTTGAGGTGTAGACCTATTATTTTCCCATTCCCCTTCGAGACACGAATCCATTAGCCTGAAGGAAAGGAGTGTGAAAATGTTAGAGATACACTCATTCCTTGGAGATAATACATAATTATGTATGTGGACACATGGGTACATACACTCTATTCCTTAAAATATGAACTCTTTATTGATGATATATAGATGTATATATTATATACTATTCAAGCCAACAATGAGGCCTTTGAGAAATTCAATGTATTTAAGCTGCTAGTATAGCATCAACTAGTGAAGAAGATTAAGTCTCTTAAGTTAGACAAGGGAGGTGAATACCCAAGCAATGTATTTCATGATTTTTTCTCTTCACCATTTAGCATTCGAGAGGACTATTCACCATACCCCAAATTAGAATAGGGTAGCAAAGAGAACAAATAGGATAATTATAGAGATAGATAACTATTTGATTCATTCCAAAGGGAAGGAGCACATATTTTAGGATTAGATCATAACTTTTGTAGCACACATCATAAACAAGGTTCCCTATAGAGTTATCTAGGGTATGACACCACTTGAGAAGTTGACATATGGTAATATTGATGTGTCTCAATTCCACATCATTAGATCTTATCCATGGATTCATATAGCCAAATATTTTCAAAACAAATAGGTATGAAAGATCCATAGATATATTTTTGTGGGTTATTCAAATAACCCTAAGGTATACCATTTCTATGATCCTTAGAAAAAATAAATCCTCATTGAAGAGATATAATTTTTTATGAGGTTCTTCCAAGGGATCCATCTTGTCCACCACCCAATATTTTGGTAAAAAATTATTTTGTTTCTCTAATTGCTCTAATAGAATCTTTAGATATTCTTTCATGATATATTCATAGTAGGGATTCTTCTTCATATTTTAGTGAAGGCACTATATCTATAGAATTGACCCCTTCTCAGTGATAACCACCTTCAACACCTTCAGTATCAAGTTCAAGGAATGGTGAGCCTAGCACAATAGTTCCATGTACTAAATTTTTGGATGATGAGCTAACTAGTGATCTTGATTTGAATTATTTAGATTTGGATTTTGATGTTGCTTTACCATAGGATGTGTAGTTCTTCCACAACTCATCCAACACCTAAGGGTGTTCAAATACTTTTGTAGGATACTCATTCCATTTTTTCTATAAAGTGGCATGGGAAGGCCCCCTCTCAAGCATTGCTCTCAAATATTTATCATTGTAGAGATACTTTCACATATTCTTGGGGCTAATATCCAACCCAAGTTGGAATATGATATGCTTATAGAGAATGAGTTTTTTATGAACAATAAGACATGGAATATTGTTTCATTTATGGAAGAGAAGAACATGGCTTCATGCAAATGGATATATAGTACTAAGTAAACTCCAAATGATAAATGTGAAAAAGCACAAAGCATACCTTTTTTCTAAGGGGGGTTCTCTCAACAAGATGAAGTTGAGTATATAGAGACATTTTCCCTAGTTGCTAGTATGTATTTAGTTATGATGATTATTTCTATAATACTTCCTATAGTTGAATATACATCAAATTATATAAAGAATGATTTCCTCCATGATGATATTTAGGATGATATCTACATGTAAGAACAACCTATTTTTGAGCTTGAGGGTCCCACTCCTTTGGTTTGTTAGTTGACTAGGTCCCTGCATTGACTTATATAGATCCCATGTGCTTCATATGAAAGGATCCACTCTTTATTCCTCATTTATGTTTTTTGACGATGTGAGGTTAAAAATGATGTTTACATCAAACATATGGAAATACCTTAGTGATTGATCTCTATATAGATGATATTCTCATTATAGGAATCTCTTCCACCTTGGTTCAAGACATGATCATGGATTTATGCTTCCTTCAAGATGATAATTTTAGGGATTTTGCACTATCTCTTGGGCATTCAAATTTTTTTAAACTACATTTAAGATCCCTATCTCATAACCCATATATGCCTTGGATCTTCTTTGGCACTTCAGGGTGGATATTGTAAGTCCAATTGGACACCCTTACTTTAGGACTAATGCTTTGATATGATTGTATGACTCACTTGGTAAAAACCACTCTATATTGGTCCCTTGTGGGAGTGTTTCACTACCTTACTTAAACATGATCTATTTTTTCCTATGCCATTAGATATTGTTCTAGGTACATGTAGGCCCCTCAAGAGAATCACTAGATAGTTAGAAAGAGGATCCTTAAATACATCAAAGGTACTTATTAGATGGGTATTCATTATTTAGTTGGTTCACCTCCAATTTTCATAAGATTTTTAGATGCATAATGTGCTATTAATTTAGATAAAAGATGCTCCATTATAGTTTTTTGTCTTCCATCTAGGTTCCAACCTTAGTTATTTGTGCTCTACATGATAGTCTACCATTTATCAATATTTTATAGATGTTGATTATTATGCTACCAATAAGGTATCTAAATACCTTCAATAGGGGCTTACAATTCTAGAGCAAATGGGTATTCCTTAGACCTATTCCATCAGTCTTTAGTGTGATAATTAGATAATCATATAGCTTGTTCTAATCTAGTGTTTCATTAGTGGATCAATCATATTAATATTTGGATGCACTATGGGAGATGGCTTTATGCCTATGGTATGCTTGATATGGTATGTATACCATCAATAGAGTAGATAAAAATTATTCTAGACAAGGTTATGCCTAAGGTTTCTTTTATATATATATGAGAGTTACATTATATAGAAGAGTGTTCTTTGAATGGGGATGATAAGGGTATCTCTTAGTATCCCTATTTAGCTTAAAGAGGAATTTTGAAATGTGTGGTGGTTACACTTAACTCGAGGTACTGACCAACTCTATATGGTATTTAATGTATAATCCCTTTTATCCCTTAAAAACCTTGTAAAATATATATTTATAATATTTTATTATTTAAAGCTAAAGGTAATTTAGAAGTAGCCATAAATACGACATCATGCAAACCATTTCTTTATTGATTGGATTGTATTCTATTTTACTATAGTGGGAATATTTGGTGTCTCTAGACGCCCCTTATATCATGTGCATTTGCTTTTTATATATTTATTTTCAGCAATACTAAATAATATGTTGATTCCATTGATTTATAGAAACTACTATGAAATCCATTAATTTAATTTTAATATTGGTTTTCTTCATAGAATTAAATATACAAGTTTTAGACTTGACATAGTTTTGTGAGATGGTTTACATTTTTATTCTCATAATGAATAAGGAAGTGGATAATTGGCATTGGGTGTGCCTCACTATATGAATCCCTATATTATCAATATTTGAAACAATTCTTATATTTGGTGTGTTTATGTATCTATCCTAATTCAAGTAAAATTTATTAGTTTTTATTATATTTATAGCATAAATGAGTACTAAGGTCATATTCAATATTTATATTAGATGTCTTTATACTCATAAGCATTAGAATATATCATCGAGTGTGGAATTAACATGGTTGAAAACAAAGAATATAATATATTAGTATGTATCCTTCCTTGTTCAATGAGGAATTAAATTATTGGATTTTTTACTAAAAATGTTGCAAATGTGTTTTATCCTTTACAAGCCCAAGTGACATACAATCAAATATATTGGCTCATCTAGTCAAATCGCATATAAATATCTAATTAAAAATACATTCATCTTGAAAGGTTTACATGTCTATCAAAGTTGATGGTATTCATAATATAAATAAATGTATTATCGTTTTTATTAGTTAGTGGCCTTATTTATTTATTTAGTGATCCTTTTGTATTATTATAAAGGTCTTAATAGTATTATTTCATCAAATAGATAAAATCCTCCTTATAAGCTGAACAATTTTTGTTAGACATGTAGAAAATATATGAATACTCTAGGAATAATATGGAATTTGAATCCATGGTCTAACTAGATTATATGGTGGGTGGATCCTAGCAAACTATGTGTGGGATTTGTTTAGAAAGTTAAGAAAAATATTACTAAGCTACATAATATAAATAAGAACAATCATGGACATTTAAAATGTTAAAATTGCTTTACTTTTCGATCCCTCTTATTTCTTGTTGTAGCCCAAAGTTACAATCTATGATAAAGAATAGAGAGAATTTGGAAACAACAAAGAAAAGAGGTACTATATTAGGTTAGGTACATCCAATTTTTTGGAACCTACTATTAAAATAAAGCTCACTCACACAAAAAATTGTAAAAAAACTAAAATACATCAAATAACAAAATAACACTATGCAGAAAGTAAATACATAATTGAAATAATCTCAATATTAACTCAGAATTGTAGGTCTCTTTGAGAAGGAAACCGCCTTCAATATTTCATTAACTTGCAAAAATATACATTCATACATGGCTCCATGTCTTTCAAAGAGAAAACTTCATGCAACCCTACCCTAAGGCTCAAGAGTTGGCTTACATGTAAAATACCACTCGAGCGTGAATCTTCTATCAAACACTGGTTACAATCTTGATAACGGTTACATGAAATGGCTCCACTTGGATAAGTGCCTTAATTGCCACATACATTATAAAGTATTACAAAATAACATTATATATGGAATCCCCCACATTGGAAGTGGGTCATTACATGGTGTAAACTCAGTTATAAGAGACCAACAAAATGGACTCCAATCACATAACACAGATGCAATATAATGGAATAAACTTGTCAATCGATATTTGTCTGATTTTTGAATTCACACCCCTTTTTCAAAAGAATACAATTTGTCATATAGCAACCGAAAACCAAATAAACCCTAAAGAAACCCTAAAAAACATCTTTTTTCTAAAAATTGCTAAAAATAGAAATGAGTCATATTGCGTCCAAATTCAGTGCACATATCCTTCTTACAATAAATAACCTTACTTTAAAATATCAGGTCTCAAATTAATGTATAACAAAAGATAATAAAATTCTAACATTCAAAAAAACCCAAAAAACTTGGGAATATAAATCAAAAGCTAATTTTAGGACACTAGATGGAGGAGTTAGGTCCTAAAAGTGTGTTTTTTGAAGGTCTAGGCACATCAAAGATGAGCCAGATGTAGAACACGCACGCGGGACCACCTGTTAAATTTTAAGGTAAACGGACGTACGGTTCACAAGTTATGGCTCCGACAAGGTGCATCATTACATAAGCAAATAAGAATTACAAAATAATGTTAGGATGGGATCCTAAAATGCCCTTCCCCTTAAAAAAGCTTTGTCCTCAAAGATAAATATGAGGAAACTAGTGTTGTAGTTTTTGGAGAGACTCCCATATAGCATATTCTGGTTGGAGTCCATACCACTGAACAAGGACCTCAGTAATGGTACAGTTGTGAAGAGTGAGTCCAAATATATGATAACTATTTGGATTCAAGAAATATAGAACATTCTTCATCCAATTTTGGAAGTGTAGATTGAACTTGTACCTAAGTGCCCACAACCTTTTTGAGATAGGAGACATGAAAAATAGAATGGAGCTTGGATATAGGTCAGAGGACCAATTTTTAGGTTGTAGCATTAATCCATTGTAAAACCTGGTAGGGCCCATAGTATTTCATAGCAAGTTTCTGGTACCTGCAAAGCTATAGGGATAATTTTTTGTACGGTTGCAAGTGAAAAAAAACTATATCACTCACATCAAAGATACGCTTGGAATGGTCCTGGTTAGCTTGTTGGTACATATGGTTCTAGGCCACATCCAAATTAATCTTCAGTTTGTAGAGGACATCAATATGTTGACTGAGAGTAGTTTTGACTGTATGGATCCTAGAGATGCTCAAAATGTAAGAGAAATGTATGAGAGAAGGACACCCTTAAACTACCTTGAAAGGGGTAATATTGGTTTTTGTGTGATAGGAAGTATTATACCACCACTCAACCAAAGGAAACCACTTCGCCCATTGAGTATGATGATCAGATGCAAACCAATGAAGGTAGATATCTAAACATTTATTTATAATATCAATTTGGGCATCCATTTGCAGATGATAAGTTGAACTAATTTTGAATTGAATATCTTGCAACTTAAACATTTTTTATCAAAAATGACTAGTAAAGGTTGGGTCACGATCAGACATGATGGAGGTGGGTATACCATGAAGGCAGAAGGTATAATCGAGAAAAAAATTGGCAATGGTGGATGTTGTGTAAGGATGGTAGGAGGAACAAAAGTGAGCATACTTTGAAATATGATCCACTACCACGAAAATAATGGATTTGCCTTTATACTTAGGTAACCCTTCAATAAAAGCCTTGGAAATATAGGTCCAAACCTGGTTAGGAATGGGCAAGGATTGTAGAGTTCTTGTAGAATGCACTATTCCTCGTTTCATCCATTGATAGGTATCACAAGCCACCAAAAAATTATGAATTTTCTTTTTTATACCTCTCCAAAAAAAAAGTGTGCTTAAGTCATTTATATGTTTTGAGAAATCCTGAGTGGTCTATAGAATGGGCAGCATGTAGTTCCTTCATGAGAAGTTCTCAGAGTGGATACATGGGGGAAACAACAAGGTTTTGATGGTAATGCAAATCATGGTCATCCCAAGTATAGCCAGGGCATAAAGTATGCTTGGTGTATAGGGAGGAAACCAAAGTTTGTAAGCTTGAATCCTGAAGTACATCCTATTGTAAGGAATATCCACTAAGGAATGGGTAAATAAATGGCACATAGCATACTCTAAGCCTCAAATTGGTGAGAGATATCATTAGCCACAATGATATCATTTTCCTTTTTATAAGTGATATCATAATCATAGCCCATGAGCTTAGAAACCCATTTTTGTTGTTCGAGGGTGGCAACCCATTGCTCCAGGAAGTATTTGAGACTTTGATGGTTAGTTTTAATGGAGAATTGACACCCAATGAGATACAATAACGAATGGGTTACTACATGTAAAATTGCTAGCATCTCTTAAGCATAAGTGGATTTGCCCATATTATGATTGGAGAGTGCTTTACTAGTGAAATCCAAGGGCTGCCCTTCTTGCATCAACATTGTGCCAATACCATGACCAAAAGTGTCACTTTCAATGACAAAAGGCTTAGTAAAATTTGGCATGGCTAAGACTGGTGTGATGGTCATAGCATGCTTCAACTCTAGGAATCTTGTTTAGTGGATCTCATCCAAGTAAAAGAGTCCTTTAACATGGATGTGAGGGGAGCTGTAATTTTACCATAATTACAAATAAATTTGTGGTAGTAACTTGTAAGCCCTAAAACTCATCGTAGACCTTTGAGAGTGTGGGTTTTTGATGAGTCTTGAACCACTTGGATCTTCTTGGGGTCAACTTTAACACCATATTTGATGACAATGTGTCCCAAATACTCCACTTCCATCAACCCAAAGGAACATTTGGACCTCTTAGCATAAATTTTATATTGTGCCAACAACTATAAAATCTGATCCACATGGACAAGGTGCTTTTCCCATGAGTGGCTATAAACCAAAATATTATCAAAGAAAACTAGAATAAATTTTCAAAGGAATGGGAGAAACATGTTGTTCATGAGGCTTTTAAATGTGGAAGGAAAATTTGTCAATCCAAATGGCATAACCAAAAACTTATAGTGACCTTCATGAATACGGAAATTAGTCTTAGAAATATCTTCATCCTTGAGCCTAATTTTATGGTACTCAAAGTGAAGGTCTAATTTGGATAAATACATAGTCCCATGTAGCTCATATGGTAATTCATCTACCAATGGAGTAGTAAACTTATCCTTGATGGTGAACTTATTGAGCTTGCAGTAATCGATACACAATTTTCAGGACCCATATTTCTTTCGTACCAATAAGACTAGAGAAGAGTAAATGACTATTACTCGATCTAATGATGCTGGATTTTAACAATTTTTGTACTAACTTCTCAATTTTTGACTTAAGAACATGAGGATATTAGTACCATCTGATTTTGTAAGGTGCATTACAATGTAATAATGGAATAGCATGGTCATGGGAACGATGAGGTGGCAATTCTAATTGTTTGATAAAAATAGAATTATGCTTGGCCAAAATAAGTTGCAAATCTATGGGAACAAAATCCACCTCAAAAGTGTGAGGTTGTATCGTATATATCTGAGCTATGACTCCTCAAGAATATTTTTTCAACAACTTCTCCATACAATTTGAATTGATAATATGTGGAGGCCCTAGTTTTGAACCATAGAGAGTATAGGACTATCCATGATGTGAAAATTGTATCTAAAGCTCAGAAAACTTCCATGAGATGGTTCCCAATGTGCTCAACCATTGAGCTCCCAATATGATATCACATCCCCTTAATTGAATATAAAACATATCTTGTTTGAGCTCATATTCTCCAACTTTTACTTTAACATTATGACATTTACTGTTACAAGGTAAGGTCCCTCCATTGGTTATCATAACCTCAAAGGCATTACATTTGTGTACGTAACAACTAGACTATTTGGAAATGCAAGGATCAATAAAGTTATGTGTACTACCAAAATAAATCAAGATGGTAAGACGTGGGCCTTTGAAAAAACCCATAACTTTCATGGTTTGAGGAGTTGTAATTCCAGCAAGAGCATGAACAAATATTTTGGCCTATGGTTCTTCTTCCTTATATTGGAGTGGTTCCTCTACTGGTTATGTGTCATCATCACTTCAATCAATAGTGTCAAGCTCATCAACATCTATGAGGAACAACTTCTTTTGGGTGCACCTATGCCCATGAACATATTTTCCATCACAATTGTAGCACAAACCTTGGGTACATCGCACATCTATTTCTTTGGTAGTCATATGTTTGGGTGCAGCAATTTTATTTTCATTATGATTTTGTAATCTAGAGGGAAATGAGGGTCTGGCTTGTGGAAATTTAGATGTTCACATTTGAGCTAAAAATTTTGATTCATCCAACCATGTCAAACTGATAGCCTGCATCATGGTTTGTGGTTTAGAAATATTGACCTCAACCTGGAGATCATCCTTCAAGCCACTAAATAAAAAACTCATAAAGAACCCTTCATTCAATCCCCTAGTTTTTTTCCCAATTTCTCAAATTACATTTGGTAATCATGAATTGTAGAATTTTGTTTCAACCTTTGTAATGCTCCTGTAAAGTTGTCATACTCACTAGGGCCAAATCGAGTGAGTAATTGAGACTTCAAATTCTTCCCAAGAGGGATCAAGGGTAGTATTTTACAACCATTGGTACCAATGTAAATCTTTATATTTCAATTTGAAGGAAGCCATACCTGATAATATCTAGGGATATTATGGATTTTAAAATTTTGATTAAAACAACACAACCACCCATCTACATCCTTTCCATTAAACTTATGAAAGTCTAATTTATACATCTTAAATGTGGGATCACGGTTATAGTGAGGATGAGATTCATTTGTTTCCCTTAATTTACCTTGTTCATATTGTTTAGTATAGTACTCAGACCTTCTTGGACCACCTTATGATTTGGACTCAATATTTGTAAGTTGTTCTTCTAAGTGGTTTTTGGAGATATTGTAATCATCTCTAAAGCCTTGAAGCTCTTCCCTTATGGATTGATTTTCTTGGGTAATTTTATCAATGGAGATTTTTAGGTATTCCAACAATGTGATGGTTTGGTCTAATCTCTTTTCGATGTCCACGAGTTCCAGTGTCCATTTTGGAGAGTCTTGAACCTCTTTCACTGAATTATTAAAAATAGAAGTGTGGTTTTAGGAGTTATTATTTTAGTAAGGAGTCTAAAAAAGTGCTTGGGTGTTATATATCAAATTGATCAACTTGGAATAATGATCAAAATGAGTTATTTATCTCAACACTAGTTTTGGACACCCCAAACTCTTTTTTGTATCCTTTATTTTGATGAGTCTACTGGTGTGGTCAATTGTTTATTTGGATATTGGATTCAAAAGCTGGGTATTGGACAACTATCTCTGACCTATGTTTTCTATCTACTAACCAAATTTTCACTATCATGTATCTATCCCTATCACCTGTACTACAGGTTATTGATATTGTTCATGTCACTACTATGTAGTTATTAACACTTATGGTTATTTCTAACACTGACAACCTATAATTCTTGATTTTTACTACCACTATTGAGCTAAATGTAACTATCATTGACCTGACTATTACCGCCACTAATCTAAATTGTACTAGAATATTTTTTATTGTCAAAAAAACTTGCAAAATATATCCTGACTATTTGATGAATGTAAAATTTTGTTCTTCTATGATAGGGAAGTCCTTTGTATGCTCACTTTTATGGGTTGTAAATGCAGGTTTAGTAAAACAAGAAAGTTTTACTTTTGTAATTGCATTTTTTTATAGTATTAGGGTACACTAGGTATAGGAGTATGTAAATACCTATAGGACCTTTATTATACCATAGTGACGAACAATAGTGCTTGAACCAATATTTTAGGCCACTACCCAAGGAGGATTCCACACATACCCTTGAGCACACTATTTGCCTCTCTAATAGTACGAGAGGGTAATCATCCGGGATGTTGTGTCTTGTGGACTATGGATAATACAAGGCTAAAAACCTTCCTATTGGATAAAAAAATTTCAAACCTATAGGGTCTCCCAATACACCCAAAGATGCGTGGGAGCTCAAATCCATACACGAGTGTTGTCTAAGGCCTAAGCATTGGATCCTGATCACCCCTCACTTCACTAGATGCTTTATGGGCTATCTAGATTAGCCAATAACGATAGATCCTTCACAATATCTTAAAACCCCTAGTACAAGGTTTCTAACCTGCTCAACTATTATAAAAATATATTGTAAATTTTTTTCCTTTTTCTAAATTTTGCTGATTTTTTTAAATAAAGAAAAATAGAAATGAAAAATACAAGAGAATTATACCTAACAGGAAAATATGGGTGGGCAAGAATTGTTGCAACCGCAGCAAAACTCAATCTTGAAAAGCGCTCTGATATCACTTGCTAGGAACCTACTATTAAAATAAATCTCACTCACACAAAATAATATAAAATAATTGAAATACATAAAATAACAAAATAACACTATGCAGAAAGTAAATACAAAATTGAAACAATCTCACTAATAACTCAAAATCGTAGGCCTCTTCGAGGAGGCAACCTCCTTCAATATTTCATTAACTTGCAAAAAGATACATTTGTACATGGCTCCATGTCTTTTAAAGAGAAAACTTCATGCAACCCTACCCTAAGGCTTAAGAGTTGGCTTACATGCAAAATGCCACTCGAGCTATAATCTTCTACCAAACATTGATTACAATCTTGATAATGGTTACATGAAATTATCCCACTTGGCTAAGTGTCTTACTTGCAAAATACATTACAAAGTATTACAAAATAAAATTATAGATGGAATCCCCCACATTGGAAGTGGCTCATTATATAAGCAAATAAAAATTATAAAATAATGTTAGGATGGGATCCTAACACCAATAGATTAGGTTTTGAGACAAGAAATTTAGATTTTTCTTGAATAACCTTACTTATGACCACAAAAATAAAATAAAATCATTTTCATTAAACAATGTATAAAGACCATCATCATTCATAGGGATAAAACTAATTAATGGTATATTTGTTGCTTATTTAAGTTTTTTTAATGATTAGTGTGACTTGTCTTGCTATCTATAAGCCCAAAAGGCTATATAAGATATTTTTGTAAAAAATCCAAAATTTTACTAAAGATTGAACAAGTGTCTCTAGGTCGCACTTAGCTCATTGTCGTTAGGTTGCATCTAGCTCTAGATCTTAGTCAAAAAAATTTAAAAATGCATGATGTGTAATAAAAATGCAACCCATTGTATATTCATCTCCAAGATGCACTTAGATGAGCATGGCGTCAGGCCAGAGTTAGTCTAATTTGACTCAATGAAATTCTAATTGGATATGTGATCCAGCGCTTTGTTCTAAATCACATGTGAACTTTATCTCTAAGTAACATTAAAGATTAAAGATGCAGCCCAACTCCAAGCATGTTCTAGATCATAGTCAGTATAGTCAAACTTCTCATTCACAAAATTTGAAATGCAGCATAGCTACAAGTGTATCCAGGCTGTATTCAACCAAGTGTATTTAGACCACACTAATCACAATGTTAGCAAGTTGTAAGGTTGTATCTAGGCCACAATTAACATAGTAAAAATGACCAACATTGCAATTATAAATACGGTCTAGAGTACTATTTTAATGCTAAAGTCAGAATTCACTCTGAGCCAAGTGCAAATGAGGAACTGCGGTTGTGTGCCATGAAATGCAATATGCTCCAAGTTGTATTCAACACAATCAACACTGATTGAAATAGTAAAATAGATGCAACCATGAAACTCTAAAGTAGAGTAAGGGTGATACCCTAGCTGCAAACATCAAAAAATATACAAGTTCCTTATGAAGACTAGATCTTAGTCATATGAAGATAGATTGATGGGTGATAATGATTCCATAGATTTTTGTGTATGAAATAAGGATCCAAGTGCAACATAGATATGGCAAATCTAAACAAGAATTACTGAGCTAAGAATATAAAAGCATATGATATTTCCAACTATATTCAGGTGCAAATCAATAGCTAAGAAGATATTGCAAGAACAAGAGATGGCAAGATTACATAACTAAAATCCATGAAGGTAGAAGCAATTTGTAGAGACCAGTTGCATAAGATCAATGGACCAAGCTCACTCATTTATCCTTGAATCAAATATGAGACCACCACATCAGTATCCCACTAGTTGATCATTCACATTTCCTTGTAATACCCTATTTTATCTAAAATTTATTGTAAAAACTATAAATAAAGACCTTGACCTCATTTTAAAATGGTCGGATCAAAAGTGTTTGCTTATGCTATTGTTGTATATTTTATGTTTATTAATTAAAGGAGTATTAATTGGAGTGTTTACCTTAGATTTGCATCTTCTTATTTCTTAAATTCCGCCTTGTGAAGTCAAATATGTTATTGTTGCTATGGTTAGTGTATTATGTTAATTTGGATTGCTAACTTAGATCAAATTGGAATGATTCATGTCTTAATGTATACTTGGAAACAAGGTGTTAATCTAATTTTGTTAATTTGAATTATTAATACTCTTGATGTTTGGAATAATTCTTGAGGTATGCAATTGATTTTAATATTGAAGATAGCTAAATCTTGAATGTTGTTAGCTTCAAGTATTTCTCTAAAGGTTAAGTTGTTAGAAGGTTCTTTGTAGATGCCTATGTTTTTAGCTTCATTCATCCACTATTAATTCATTCTTTCTTAACCCTTACATTTCTATCCCTATCTTGTATACATTTAACTGAGTTTAAATGAATCAACATCCATAAAATTTGATGAGGTATACCAGCCTACTCTAGAGGTTGAATCAAAGCAATTTGATTCTTCCAATGTTGAGGTTTGGGCTATGATTAGCGAGTGCTAGCCTATCAAGATTTCTATAGATAATAGTCATAGTTTAAATCCCTATCCTGCTATCAATATAGACCCCAATAGTTTTTTGTATGCTCGATGGGACAGTTTCCACTTAATATATTTTTTACATTTTTACCTAGAGAAATCAAGATTCAGTGAATTGTCTTGACCTCATAAGCGTTGAAATTAAATTATCTTGGTGACTCCTCTAAGAATAAAATATAATAAAGCCTTTTTTATCACTATTATGTTTCATTTTTAGCAGGTTAGCTGCTAAGAACAGTAGGTAGCCTACACATTTCATTGAGTTGTTTCTAAAATCTAGGCATTCAAGATATCCTTCCTTTGAAACTACCCTTGATGAATATCAATCGTCGTCCACATATTCAAAATATTTTGAACCTAGTACACCTCATACTCAAGTCAATATGGACCAAGAACAGAATGCAGCTCAAAAATAATAATAATTGGAAAACTGGTAGTCCCTTGTCTTTTCAATAGATGCATGATATTCCCCAAGCTACACTAAAATACATACCCACATATGATGGTATTGGAAGAACTACATATGAACATTGTCAAGATGTCTTGTCTATGGCTTCTGTTCATAATATTAAGAATGAGTATGTCATTATGAGATTGTTAGTCCTTTCCTTTAGAGGTACACTCGTTCAAATTTATTGAAAATAGTATTATCAACTCATGGGCTGATTTAGGAAGTCCCTTTGTAGAAGAATTTATTGATTCTGCATATCCATTTTAACTCCTCACTCAGTTCACAATCATTCAAATGAATCCACAAGAATCGGTATCTTATTTCAATCTCAGATTTAGTAGAATATAAAGAGGATCCCCAATGAATTTAAGTTAGCCACTCCCTTTGGTTATATGTATTATATTAGAGCATTAAGGCCTAACATTGGATTGCAAACCCAATAATCTAGAGTGACCACATTCTCGTAAATCTATCAAATAGCTATCCATGTTGAGAATATTTTGATTTCAGTAGGAAGATTACCTCCCAAGCATGTTATGCCATATTATCCTAAAATCATGCAACATCCTCCTCAATCCACTAACACATCATTCCTTGCAATGGATATTCCTCCATTAACAACTCAATTTCCCTCAGTGAATACACCTCCTTCCCCTAAGCCCTTATCTACTTCAATACCTTTTCCTCCACTTCCATCTCAAGCACCCTATATAATCATCATTGATGCTTGACAAACTACCTTGAATACTATCAAAAATAAGTTCAATGCTATGGAAAAGAGAGTAATGGAGAGATCTTAAAAAAGGATGTTCCCCTATGTTAATAAATATCAAAGGTCTAGTACCAGTAGCAATACATGACATAAGGTTAATTTCAATCTAGAAGATTATGGATCAACCCATGAAACTAGTCTGGTGAGTGTTTGGTACCTTGTCTACAATAAGCCCTATGATTTTGATTCTTGTGTCATGTACCAACATCATGTACAGTAGGCCATAGAAATTTTGAGAGGATCCAAAAGGGAAGATTCAATATGTTGTGGTAACCTAAACAAGTTATGGTTGGATAGAATCCCTTGGAAGAAGAATCATTTTCTATCCTAACGAGATCTCGTAATAAATCATTGCAGGTAGAGCCATAAAAAATGGGTTCCTTCCAAGTTCCTTCTCAAAGGAAAATAGAGTAGCCTTTGCCAAATAAGGATAAGTTCCCAGTCACATAGACTATTGTGAAGAAATATCCAGTTCCTAGGAAGTAAGAAAAGCACAAGAATATTCCAAAGCAAGGAGAAAAGGATAAAGGGCAATCAAGCTTTGAAGATGAAGCAAGGGAGAAATTGAAATTTCCTTCTATCACCAAGATACAAATACTTGAAGTTACTCAATAGCACAAGAAAAAATTTGGTGAACCAGAGATAAAATCTAAGAAAATCCCCTTTGAGAAATTTGATTTCAATATTATGGAAGAGTTAAAGATGACTCCATCCAGAGGAAGTCTCTATGACACACTTTTTCTTCTGGGTCAAATTGATTTGTTAAAAGCTTCTTTAAGCAAGAATTTCCAAGAAAAGGAGACCATAATTGTGTTTAATCTAGCTCATGACCAAGATAAAATGTCTTCTACCACCCTAAATAATAATCATCCACCATTTTATATTTCCCTTAGAATGAAATAGTGGAAAGTACACAACTACATGATAGATTCAAGGGCATCCACTATTATCATGCCCAAGGTATTCTGTGATGAAATGGTGATGGAATACACATGTTCATTCCCAAGATTTTTACAGCTTGATGGAACACCAGTCAAGATGGTAGGGATGGTAAAGGATGTTTTGATGAAATTACACAGGGCTCTAGAGGTCACTATCATGCAAGAAATTATGGTGGTCAACCTTGAGCCTTATTTTGGTTTATGTATTTCTAGATAATTCACTACCAAGCTAGGGGGTTACATGTATTTATATTATTCTAGCATGATGATCCCTTACAAAAGTAAAAGGATAATATTAAATCCTAAAAATCTAGTAGCTTTATCATATTGAAAAATTGAGAAAGATATGTATAATCACTCTGTTATGGAAGAGCCAGAGTTAGTAGAACTTCTTTAATATTTAGAGGTGGAAGATGGATTTTAATTTAGGTATGATCATAACCTACTTGATACAAGAATGGGCACATATAGCATATATTTTGAAGTAAATAAAAGGACTCTTGCCATATCCAACCAGATATTGAGAGAATGAAATTTTTGGATAATAAATTTTGATGGAGCAATATGCAAGAATGGAGTTGGGGCTAGAATAGTTTTAAAATTTCCTTCAGAGGGAGTTAAAATATTTTCTTACATATTGACTTGGTCTTGCATAAATAATACAGTTGAATATGAAACCTTGTGCATAGGACTTATGCAAGTAGATAAGATGGACATTAAGATGCTAGACATATATGATTATTCATAATTGGTTGTAAATCAAGTCATAGAAAAGTGTAATATAAAGCATCACTACATAGATACCTATAGAAATAGAGTCTGAGATTTTATGGAATCCTTTGATGCTTTAAACTTACATGTTTTTCCAAGGCAGAAAAATCTTTTGGTAGATGCTTTAGCTATCAAAGGCTCTAATTTTTCCCCATCCTTAGATTATGGATCAAATAAGAATAAGAGTTAAACTTATTTTTAGACCTTCAGTCTCTGATAGGAAGATATTTTGATAGGTGTTTGATAATGACAAACAAATTGTTGATTTCTTAGTTAGAGAGGTAGGCTACATCAGTTCACAGGTGGACACATAAAAAAATTGAGCAGTAAGAAATTATACAGTTAATAAATAAATCATATACCTAAGAGGATAATCATATTAGAAAGCCTTTTTAACAATGAATATGGGAAGAAACTAAAGCAGATGAAAATAGACAAGAAGATTTACAAGGAAATTAAAATTGAAGAAGAGAAAAGGCTCAAGGTCGGTATTCAATGCTCTGAAAATGAAGTGGAAAGATTTAAGGTTGTGTGCCTGCAACATCCAGACATCATAGCCTAGCCTTATGATGACTTGAAATTTTATGATCAAAGTATTATTTAGAGTACTATAGAGCTACTACCTAATGCTAGGCCATTTAAGCAGAAACAAAGGCCTATAAATCCTAATATTGAATAAATCATGAGATAGGAGTTGCTTAAGTTGTTGAAAGCAAAAATTGTTTATCTTGTTAAGCACTCTACATGGGTTGCCAATATGGTTCTAGTAAGAAAAAACAATGGACATATCCACCTTTGTATGGATTTAAAAAACTTAAATCAAGAATCTATTAAGGACCACTATCCCTTGCAACAGATTGATAAAATTTTACAAATGGTTGTTGGTTCTAAGAGGTTTTACCTGTTAGATGTTTTCTCTAGATATAATTAGATTTGGTAAAATATGAAGATCAATACAAAACCGCTTTCACTATAAAGTGGGGTACTTTCACCTATCAAAGGATGCCATTCAACTTGTCCAATGCTTGTGCTACTTTTTAAAGAGCCATGGATTATGCTTTTGGTAAAATTATCAATAATATAATCTTAATCTATTTGGACGATAGATATTTTTTTTATAAGAAGCAGGAACATCTCAAGCATCTAGAGCAAGTGTTTCATAAATACAAAGAATTTGGAATATCTTTGAATCCAAAAAAAGATCAATAATTTTTATCCATGAAGGCAAGTTGTTAAGTTTTGTGGTGTTCAAGTAGGGAATATCTATTGATACATATAGAATAAAAGCAATATTGGCCCTCCTCCTTCCAATGAATAAAAAGACCATAGTATTTCTTTGGGAAAATCATTTTTGTCAAAAAATTATTTCAGATTTTACCTAGATTGTTAAGTCCATATTTTAGCTGCTTAAGAAGGATTTTGATTTCAAATGGATCGATAGGAGAAAGCAAGTTTTTGAATCAATAAAACAAGCCATTTCTACTGCTCTAGTATTGATTAACCCAGATTTTAGTAAAGATTTCATCCTAAATATTTATGGAGCTGAAGAGAGTTATGCTACATTTTTTACCCAAAAATATTATGCAAGTAACAAACACCCTATATTATTTTGGAGCCAAAATCTTCAAGAATATCAAAGGAAGTAAAATTTTATAGAGAGACAGGTGTTTGCAGTAACAAAATCATTGAAAAATTCAAGCAATAGCTAGCTCAAAGCAAAACTTTGGTACATGTAGTGCACCCTGATGTCAAAAATTTTATCCTACAAGGAGATCTTGGTGAGAAAAGGGTAGGTTGGATTAGAAATATTCAAGAATTTGATATAGAATTTCATCCTACCAAGTTGGTTAGAGTAATATCCTTATATCAATAATTAGCTATCAAGGTAAACAAAAAATATGAGATAGTCTACCAGATTCCAGAGTCATAGCATAATGAGGACACTACCTCATAAGTAGTAGATTGGGTTGATCAGCTCATAAGCTATTTTCACTTAGGAAGGTGCTCCCAAAATCTCAATGCTTCACAAAGAAGGAGGTATAGGCTACAAGCCCTGAACTATATTGAAATGGCTTAGCAGAATCAACCAACAAAAATCTACTCAAAATGTTGAAAAGGTCCTTGGAGGATAACAAAATAAGTTGGCACTTGCTTTTAAATCAAGTCCTATGGACTGATAGAATAACAATAAAAATTCAATAGGTACATATCCTTATTCCTTAGTGTATGGAAAAGAAGTTATGCTTCCTATACATTTGGAGATACATGCTTTAAAGCTAGCTAGCTCGATCAAGTTTCCATATGACAATCCAATAATATCAAGGTTTATTCAGTTGTTGTAGGTAGAATAACAAAGGAATGAGATCTACAATCAGTTTTAGAAGCACCTAGCATAGACAATGGGTTGGTTTGACAAAAAAGTCATAAGAAATTTAGAGTTGGAGATTCAATCTTAAGATGGAATGAAAAGAAAACCAAACCAAGAAAGCACCAAATATTTAACACATTCTAGGAAAGTCCATTTGTGATAACTATAATAAAACAGAGCAACACCTTCCAAATCCAAGACTAATATAGGAATTTGCAACCAATCCCAGTCAATGGCTACCACCTTAAGCTATATTTTAAGTAAAAACCCTCACCTTGTATTTTACATATAATATTATATTATATATCATTTATTTTAATTTTTAGAAAAAAAGGGTTGTGGATTGCAACCGAATATCAACCAAGTGAAAAGTAGTCAAATATGTGAAGCATAAGGCCCCACACAAGACCTTCATCACATACCATAGAATGAAACATCAAGTAATGCATTGGTTGGCACCAAGATTCATTCCACATCCAAGCAATCATAAAAAATGGTGTTTCAGGTCCTAGGTCATAGTCAGCATGATCAAAATGGTAAAGAGTCAAGACTTGAAAGTTACCCAACACCCACTTGCTTTAGGTCACACTTAATGCTAGCCAGCTCTAGACTACAATCAGCACGATCAAAATGCTTGTGTACAAAATTTGAAATGTGCTCCAGAGCAATGTTTCACACCACATGGGAAATAAAAGGAAAAGTAACAAAGGCAATTGATCAAACGTGACCAAGAGAAAGGATTTTTACTATCATATAACTTCTCATACAAGCTTATCATTTTTCCCACCTATTTTAGAATTTGAACTATGACTTAATAGCAATTCATCTACTGCATTAATTACAGTTGGTGGCATGTGGTGCTCATAAAAGCTAAGGTTATTGGTTGTTTTAATTTACAAATACTGGCGATAAAACACTCAGATAATACTAGAAGAAGAGCTTGTAATAATTTTTGAGTTTTGAAGAGAAGCTACAGGCAATCAAAATAGCTACAATGATATCTTCATCCTTAGAAGAAATATTTGATGGAGAAAATAGCAGAATGTGGTGGTATCTCAATGCAACAAGCACAGTAGTTGATACTATTATGACATGGAAAAGCAAAAATAATCTAAGGAGAGATATGGACAATAGAGTACTAGAGGGATTGTCTACTCCAAGAACTTCTACGTATACGGTATTCTCTCTACTATATTTTTACATTTGTGATTTTGTTCATCCATGTCCTGAGTTCATATCCATAATTATAAAATTTTATGACTCAAAAAATAGGGTAATTAAAACCACTAATGGAATAACCCTTTTTAAGATAACTCCATATTTATACTACCAATTTTTTGTCATGGGTAGAACCCCACATGTCAACCCTAAGCCTTTTAACATAGAGTATCGGTCAAAATACTACACTTTGAGCAAGCATCCTAAAAATGGATAATTCTTTCTATATTTTTTAAACACATAATTCAAAACCCTACATGTCAAAAACTATTTACCAAAACCTCCAATAGCTACAAGTCATTCTACTAATCCAGAGCTTTACTCAATGTTAGTAGCATTATCAGGGTTAGAGTTGGACATCAACGTATACAATTAGCAGATAGCCATGACCTATTGCATCTCAAACATAAATATGTATGATATATCCATTATTGATAATAATACTAAGGTTATCTACTTTAATTGGCCTGATTTCCTTGCTAAAAGAATCCATGAACAGTTGGTTACCATGAAGAAATATTCTCAACACACTTCATTCATATATTGCTCAAATCTAGCATGGATTTTTTTAGCTGTAACAAGGCAATAGATACCTTGGATAGAGATCAGAGATAAAAATGATAAGGGTACCCCTATACCATTTTACACATGGATAAATTTTCTAAGCTAGGAAAAATCATATTATAATTTTAATAGGGGAATTTTTGGGACCATCCCTAAATATCATCCACAATCAATTTCCTAGGATTCCCCCCTAGCTAAAGAATTATTGAGAATACCACAATATGACGAAGGTGAATGGTACATACTAATTGAGGGAATAATAATAATGCTATATGGTTTCACAGAGAAGCCATTTCTACTACCACATTATGTGACTAGCTGAATACTAGCATTAGAGTATTACAGGCAGGTTGATTTCATTAATTCCTTATTTGGTTATGGGTATAATAAAAAATGTATAGTCAAATACCCCCACAATGTGGAAGATATCACTTTGATAGGGAAGGGGTAACATGGTCAAATCACTAAATCACTGAGCAAGTTAGGGCTTACAAAAATGCCATAAAGATGGAGATATGATCCAGATAATAATTTTTTAGAAAATTTGAAAGCTCTTAATGCGGGTAAAGCCCCTAAATTTACAATGTCTTTGAGGCCTCACATCAAGAAAAATCAAAATAACACAGAAGATGCCCCTTTGGAATGGGATTTGGCAAGATGGAACCTTTACCTCCATGGAGATATTTTTACGAAAAACTAGTCAATTGCGATCCCGCATGCAAAAAGTCCCATTAGTTGATAGAGGAAAATATTCAAGAGATGCAATACAAGTACAATTAGAATGAAGGTAAAATTTTGGAATGGTGGAAAATGAGAATAGAGACAAACACTATAAAATCCAAGTATAAATTTTAGTTAGATCTTGAGTTCTCAGAAAAATATGATGAACATCATAAAACTTGGAAAGCCAACAATGGAAGAAGCTTAGCATTAAGATTTAGGAAAGTTGAAACAAAAGAAGAGCCACAAAAGACTAAAATGAAGGGGAAAATATTAGAATTAAAGAAACAAAAGAAATTTTAGGCTTCTCCTCCTCCTCAATCATAGAAAAAGGGTGATGCTATAACATCTATGGCTCTAAAGGCTATATAAGCACAATATACTTTTGAGCCCACAATAAAGGGGCTAAAATGATAAATAAAATGATATACCTAAATTTTAGATTGGGAAAACTTGGTTCAAGACCTGCAAAAGTAATACAGGTTGAAATGAGGCTAGAATACCTAGTTTTAGGGGCAAAGAGCTCAACACAAGAGCCAGAGAATACTGATGACTCTGCTAAAGTGGAATTTACTGCTACAACTCCTACAAAGCCTTAAACCCGTTTGGGTAAAAAAATTTCTCTATTTGCATCATAGAAATAGGGCATTGAACCAATAGCCATCCCTATACCTATAGTTGTGCTCAAAAGGAAGGTTGAGGATTCATTTGGAGAAGCTTCTAGAGATGAAATTAAGAAAATGAAATCAAATAAAATATTGTAATAAATTGAACAAGCACATGCCTCAGTGATAGGGCAATCAACTCATCAGATATAAAAATCTAATTTAGATGATATCTTCTAGCAAGATACCTTGGTAGGTGCATGTATATTCTCTAATCTCTCTTCTTCTCCTCCTCTTTCTCCAAAAAAATATCCCTCCCATTCATAATAAAAGGAGGTACCCTCACCATCACCCACACAAAATCCTCCTCCATCGCCACCATTCTCCTTTACCTCATTCCATATCTTCTCCCCTCCATTCATCATAAATTCAAGTCTCATAACCCTAGACTCATTTACTTTTCCCACCAACATCATTACCCCATATTCCTATAGAAGCACAAGCGTTACCACCTTCTTCACCGCCCTCCATACTGGCTATATTTAGTACTAATTTAACATCTATAGTTATTCAACATATCAAAATAGATTCCACTTTCATCACTATTTCATCGCTTCTATTATCCAATTCCATTCCTACCATCACTACATCCACACCTTCAACTCATCCCGTTGTAGCTTCCTTACAAAATTTTAAGCACATTGAAATGAGCACTCAAATTTACTGGGGCAAGAAATTGGCCCAACCCTCTAAAATGACTTCTCAATACATAAAGAGCATGATAGTTGATCCAATCACTTGAAAGAGGACAAGACTCTCCATGACTCCTCTAGTTATTAAACCAAAAGAAGACATGACTTTGGAGGGCTATCAATTTTAGGAGGTCACTAAATATATCGAATAATTGCTTTTGGAGGATGAATATGTTGTTTTTAGGGCACATATGTATACCATTTATGTCCAAAGTTATATTTTAAGGGATAAATATGAGAATTTGGAGGAGAAAGTGAAAAATTTATAATCATCAAACAAGGCTCAAAAAATTGTAGAAAAAACTTTGTGAAATGATATTAAAAGTTGGCAAGATAACTTTTAAAAAATGGCCATGTATAAACATGAGCTTGAAGAAGTTAAGAAATAGCTCCAAGATCAAGCCAAGATGATAGAGTCTCTGCAACAACATTTGTAAGTTAAAAAAGCTAGAGCAACAGGATTTTTCAAGGACAAAGTAAAGCAAATTAGAAAAAAAATGTGAAGCCAAGTCTTGGAAAAGTGTACACAGATCCATCCTGTGCTTGATTTTTTAGATGATACTAGTCACCTATTAGTGCAAACCAAGAATTATTTTTAAAGGGTTTAGAGTGAAGTTCAACCAATGGTCTCTCGAGCCTCAAAAATTTATACATTATCTCAATTAATATGTAGCTTTGTTTCCAATCCCATTACTAGTAGATAATGGAATACTACAAGGTTGATAGCCAAAAACATCCTAAGGAGATATAATTTGATCCATAATGTATGGTTATTGATAGATAATATTGATGAGAAGGTCAAGAAGATCTTTAATTTTACTCAGTAAATGTCAAAAGATGATTTCAAAGAATTCTTGAATGAAAAAATACACTCCTAAAAATTGAACACCTCCTAACAAATGTGAAATCTATTATCTATGATGACCTTAAGATAGATGCCTAGCCAAATCCCATCCAACATGAGCAAGTAATTGAACTGGTAAAAGACCTAACTCCAATAAATTATATAATGCGAGAATTAGTTGAAAAGTGATAACTCTTATCTTATGAAAAACTAAGCTAAGGTTCACTCATCATCTATTGATGTAGATATTGAACCCCTCCCCAACAGCTTGGATAGAAGCTCTAAAAAAATTGGCCTATATGGAGCAATTGTTTGACAAAGGAGCAGAGCAAGAAATGCTAAAAAATAAGCAAAAGAAAGAAGTTAAAGAAGAAGATCTAGATAACAAAGAAGAAGAAGATCCAGATAATGAGGATGAGCACTAAAGGGATGATTTTAATGAAGAACAAGAGGAGCATGTGACTAATTATGTATAACAAGATCAAGATGTTGAGAAGTCCCAAGAAGAGCAAGAAAAAATATGAAAAGAACATAAATCACCTTCACAATAGGTTGAATAAAATGGATCCTAGGGTTAAAAAAACAAGGAACCATACCCCTATGGATTCATGAAAAATTAATGCAAGTAAGTTTTAAAATGGGAGTCACCCTTCATTGAGAAAACACATATTTTTACCCCTTGCCTTGTCTCTATATGTACTATTACCCTCTAGATATGTTTTTGAATGATCAAGAGGGTGATAGTCATAAATAAATAATGCTCTGAGATATTTTTGTAGTTGATTGGAGTCTAATAATATGTTCTACATTCTTCCATTCACTAATAGTTACAATCCATCCCATCATCCCATTAACTCCAACCATCCATCTCATCCATCTTGCTAGTCATGTTCTACCTTCTATTTTATGTTTGTTCATTTTGTTCCATTCCATGATCATCCATCCATGCAAGTTTTGACTCCATGAACCCAATATATAAGGATATGAGTTATTTAACTCTCCAATAAAAGTTCCCTGAGAGGCACCATAATGTAGTCCCAAAAGGCTACATAAGAGAGTTTGCAAAAAAATAAAATTTTGCTAAGTTTTGAACAAGTATCTCTAGGCTGCACTTAGCTCAGTATTTCTAGGTTGCATCTAGCTCTATAGTGCATTCAAAATTATCAAAAAATTCATGATGTGTAATCAAAATGTGAGCCAAAACATAAGCATCTCTAGGTTGCACTTATATGAGCTTGGCATCAGGCTGCAGTCAATCCATATTGACTCAATGAAATTCTAATTGGAGATGCGATCTAGTTATTTATTCTACATCACATGTAAACTTTATCTATAAGTAACATTAAATATTAAATATGTGGTCTAGCTCCAAGCATGTTATAGATCACAATTAGTATAGTCAAACTACTCATTCATAAAATCTGAAATGTGGTACAACTACAAGTGTATCCAGGTCATATTCAACCAAGTGTTTTCAAGCTGCACTAACTGCAATATTAGCAAGTCGCAAGGTCGTATCCATGCCATATTCAACATTTTCAAAGCAAACAATATTGCAATTATAAATTTGGTCTAGAGCACTATTTTAATTCTAAATCTAGAATTCACTTTGAGCCAAGTACAAAGGAGGAATTATGGTTGCACGCCATGTAATGCAAGATGCTCCAATCCATAGTCAACATGATCAGCATCGGTTGAAATAGAAAAATACATGTGGCCATGTAACTCTAAAGTATAGGAAGGATGAGACCCCATCCACAAACATCAAAAAACACACAAGTCCCTTTTGAAGACTAGATCTTAGTCATCTGAATATAGATCAATAATTGGTAACGAGTCCATGGGTTTTTGTGTATGGAATGAGGATCTAAGTGCGATGCAAAGATGGCAAATATAAATAGGGATTGCTAATATTAGAAGCTAAAATCATCTAATATTCTTGGTTAGATTCAGTTACAAATCAATTGCTAATAAGGGACTGCAAGAATAGGAGATGGCTCAAATGTATTCTTGGCAAGATTGCATACCTGGAATCCACGAAGGTCAAAGCAAGTTGCAAAGGCCAATTGCAGAATATCGATGGACCTGGATCACTCTTCTCTTCTTGAATCAAATATGAGGCTAACACATCAATATCCCATTGGTTGAGCGTTCACTTTTCCTTGTAATGCTATGTTTTATCTAAAATTCATTGTAAAAACTAAAAAAAGAGACCATGACTTCCTTTCAAAAAGATTGGATATAAAGTGTTTGCTTGCATTACTATTGTATATTTTCTACTAATTAATGAAAGGAACATTACTTGGAGTTTTTTCTCATATTTGCATCTTATTTCTTGGATTCTGCCCTATGAAGTCATTTTTGCTACTACTACTATGGTTAGTGTATTCTGTTAATTTGGATTGCTAACTTAGAGAAAATTGGAATGATTCATATCTGAATGTATGCTTGGAAAGAATTATATTTATGTTAGTTAGGGTGTTAATCTATTTTTTTAATTTGGATTATTAATACTCTTGATGTTTGGAATAATTCTTGAGGTATGCAATTGATTTTAATGTTGAAGGAGGAGGTAGGCTTTATCCCTAAAATTAACTCCTTAGATTAGGCTACCTAAATAGATTTTCCCAAGGCTTCAACCATAATAATAAACTGATAAGGAGACATGGGGTCCCCTTATCTTAAGCCTTGGAGGATTTTGAAATAACCTACTTATAACCATTAATTAGGAAAAAATTCATAACTAAGCACAAACATCCTTTGATGAGTTTTATCCAAGTAGGGTGAAAGCTAAATTTATCCATAAGTTTAAACAAAAATTCCCAAGATACTCTATCATATGCCTTGTTCATTTCTAATTTCAACAAAAATCCATCTCTACCACTTTTATCTATGGAGTGAAGAACTTCATGAATAGTAATCATGCCATCCAAGATTTGCCTCCCTTTAACAAAAGCACATTGGAAAGGATCAATAATCTAAGGAGAGTAGCTTCAAGTATTTCTCTGAAGGTTAAGTTGTTAGAAGGTTTTTTGTATATGCCTATGTTGTTAGCTTCATTCGTCCACTATTAATTCATTATTTATTAACCCTTACATTTATATCCCTATCTTGTATACATTTAACTGAGCTTAAATGAGTCAACATCCATAAAGTTGACAAGGTATACCAGCCTACCCTGTAGGTTGAATCAAAGCAATTTGATTCTTCCAATGTTGAGGTTTGCACTATAATTAGTGAGTGCTAGCCTATCAATATTTATACAGATAATAGTCATAGTTCAATGCCCTATCTTGATGTCAATCTACACCCCAACACTATCAAAATTTAAAAGTAATTGCTATATGTTATTCATGTAAATTAAATGATGGAACAAGAGACAATTTTGAACTTTAACTAACCTTAAAATAAATTGTAATTATTTTTATTTGAATATCATCCTTGCATTCAATTCTTTTAAAACATATGGAACATAGTGAGTGATAAATTTTACCTTGTGTTAATAAGTCAAAAGGAGTGAGTCATTAAGGTTCATAATTAATGAATGGATTATTAAACTAATTTCCAAAGGTTCCAATAGAGTTACAATAGGAGGGATGTTTATGATGATCCTAAGCATCACCTATAAGATAATTATCAAATCCTTAAGCAAGCACGTTGGGATTATTTTATAATACATATTATGCCCTTACACTATAGGCATATATTTTTTATTACAATATTATTTGTAATGTACGTCAGGTTATCTTTCTAGATGCCAACGTGTTGTTTGTCATAATTTAGCATAGGCTAAGATTAGAGAAATTATTCTTGGCATAGAATATTTTGTTATTATTTTATTTAGGCTAGTTCATTAATGGCTAAAATAAGCCATTCATTGTAATATATAATCCATATTGTTGAATGAAATATATGTTCATTTCCAACATCAGTATTAGAGCATGAGATCATGGCTCTTTGTGCAGACTTGGCCTCTACCAATAACTGACTGTCAACTCACATTGGTGATCCTGCAAATGAGTATAAAAAAGGTACAAAAATTGTTGTTTGATGCAGATAAAATAAGTTTCATGTTTGTTGTTCCCCAATTTCTAAAAAAAATAGATCAATATCTATAAAAAAATAATAAAGTTGAATCGGCTTTATTTCTCTTCATAGTAGATCAACCCCAAGAGATACCCCCTCACAAGCCCCTATGCACTTAATTTAGGGTTGCATATAGTCCTGGATCACTAGCCCTACCCATAGGTGAAAGCATGATCTAAACTTGGCTACATCCATGAACCGCATAACTTGACTAGGCCACATTAGTGCAAGCCAAGTCATACCAGGGCCATGCTAGCCATTATCAGTCCAGCTGACCCATGCTCATAGGATATTACTTGTAGATGTAGAGAGCATACACATGGTCAAAGTAAGATAAAAAAAATAGCCATTTTACCCTTAGGTTATCAATCCATCCACTCACACGCATTGGATTATCCTCCCACTAGATCGCACCACATGGCAGTCATTGGTATGCTTCAATTAGGAACAACTTGCTGAAGACATTTGTATCTTGTGAGGTTTTTCCATCCTGAGCTCTAAGGTTTGTTTTTTGGCATATCGAATGATCTATGCGACTCGCTCAATTTGTACAAGGAGATGTAGACTCACCCAGGACAAGATCTCTAAGACTAACGTAGAGCAGAATTACATTACATGCAGAGACTGCAAATAGAAAAAAAAAATTAAAACCTATTCTAAGGTTTTATTGACCTCCAATCACATGCAACAGAGCATCAACCAATCACGAACCCTGAGCATACATTATCCATTTGATATCTGACACGTAGTGATTTGCTATTTATTTGGGCATGTAGTGTTCTGTTTTATTTTTTCCTCTATGGGTTTTGTCCCACATTTTCCATGCTACGGTGCTAGGAAGACTTTATATGCATAAAGGTGCATAAGAAGAAGTGACCATCCGAAGGTGATCAGGTCACCCCATGCGGGGTCGCATATCGGTGTCAGTTGGTGATGCATTACCTCAAATGGCCTATTGTGTTGACTCTCAAACTGTTGGTGTTGACCTCGAATGGTGTGTGAAACTTACTCAACCCATTGACCTTGAACAGCATGCAAACTTTGCTCAGCCTAGAGGATCCAGTGCCCCCCTTGGTAAAACAAAAAAAAATATTTTTTTGATGAAAAAATTTGCAGTATTTTTTTAATTATTTACATTAATAAATTATATAATTTTTGTTTTTTAATTTAAGTAATTAATTAGTTAATTAATTAAATTATACAATTAATTATTTGATTTCATTAATTTATTTAATTAAAATAAAAATGCATATTTTTTTATAAAAAGGGGGGACCATCTCATTTGTTTGCACCATCAAACCAAAACAAATGGGACCATTCAAATCAAATTGAAGTGATATTTTATCATTTATTAAGGAGAAACAAAATTGCACTCCAAAACAAAATAGGGCTACAAAACTAAAAAACCTTGTTATTTTGCAAAACCAAAATGAAGGGGGGCAACACACATTTTTTTTTTGGATTTTGCAGATCAAAATCAAAACAAGGGCAAAGCAAAAGTTAGTGAACTTCATTTTTTGCAACTAGATCTCAAAGCAAAAACTAGTGCAAAAATCATATTGAAAATTGGCATTGTAAAAGGTGCATTTTCGATGGAATCCGACACCTTCAAAAATAATAAATTTGTGGGAAAAAATGGATGTATGAATGCATTTAATTTTTTGTTTTATGCATTGAAATATATATATATATATATATATATATATATATATATATATATATATATTGTGGCAACAAAATACCCAAAAATTATACATATTTTTGTGCAATTTATTATGCAAGGTAGCGTTCGGTAAAAATGGTACCTCTAGCCCACAATTATAGGTGATCTTGTTATGCTTTGGGCTACTATATCTACTACCTAATATAGCTGTAATAATGACATATGGGTTCAAATATCGGGCCTCACTGGACTGAACGCTTGTCCCTTTCTTGGTGATTTCAGTGGTGTAAAAGGTTTAAAATGATTGTGGCATGGTGGTTATAGGGGCGACTGCGCAAAGATCTATGTGGTGGCTTCCATGGTAGACAACATAGAATACTGTGGCAGCCATAAAATCCATACAGTCTGCTCTAATTCATGGTGGCTATCGATTCCACCATATAAATTTTAAAAAATAATAATGACATTTGAGCTATTGTTCCCTATAAACCATTAGGGAGAAATAAGGAAAGCCAATTTTGATATTCACTCCATCATTACCCCATTCACTACTATCGCTCGGTGTAAATCCTAAAATTAAGTTCTTCCAAGTATTTAAGGGACTTGGCACCCTACATATGTAGAAGGCTTTTTAAGTAGGTGTCAAAGATAGAGTAAATCCCTTTAAATACTGCTTATATGCCACAAATCTATCTATATAAAATACCTTCGAGTATTTTTCGCATACGATCGTGTATATTGAGAGGATGAGCTATTTATAAGGTTTGTTCTTCGATGTAGTTTTAATGTCGTTCGATCTCAAATAATAGTTACAAATATCAGTTAACTAGTGTAACAAGTCAACGATTCTCGAATGTGTGGAAGCAAAAATGATATTCTCCAAATTTATTTAGACTACAATTGAACCACATTTTGTTTGTTTCCCCTAGCTAATAGCATCGACTATAATTTGTATTATTTGTAAGTATGAATGTGTGACAAATAAATGGCTAATAATAATTTATTTTGAACCTCATAATATTAGTTGGTGTAATCTATTGTTTTTTATTCTTGTGTGTTAAGAGTGTTTGTATGGATTATTGTTGAAGATAATAAGGTTATTGTAATTTTTATCCCTATATTGAGTTAATTTTCCTTTTCTTACCACTACAGATATTGGATCCACTCCAATATGGAGAGGAAAGGATTCTTCTCTAGTTTTAGGCAGGTACTCTATAGTGTAGTTTGTTAATTGTATTTTCTATTATCAACTATTACTTTCCTTTGTGTTGTAGGTTGTGTATTATAATTCGTGGATGTTGCTTTGTTTTTTGCTATTCTATTTTCTATAATTTACTCCTATGAGGAAAACTAGATTTTAAATAAATATTTGTAATTATATTAGGTTCCGTTACAATTCATTCATTTACTTTTTCAAGAGTGTGAACTTAGTTAAAGATTTTAATTTCAGATTTCTCATAAAAAGTGTTGCAAAATTAATTAGTTTGATTTTAGAATTTTCTTTTTTAATTCATCTTCATTAAAACAAGATTAGTTTGAGCCTTTGTGAGTATATAATTTTAGTATGCATAGACTATAGAAACCCCTACCAATAACCTTACTATCAAAATATTTCCTAGCATATATAGCCTACAACTCCACCTAGGATTTGACAAATTAAAAGTGACAACTAAAGTGTGGTTTAATGATGCCCATCAATGATCCTATTATCCAATTAAATATTTCAAAGATGAACTAAAGACCAAGGATTTGAATACCTTTTTCACACTTTATAAAACTTACCATATTGAGAAAGAGGCCAACCCTAGAGAAGTTAGCTCTTATGATCTTCAAAAGTGTGTAGGAAATTGAGAATGATTCGCAGGGATGGTACAAGGATTCACTTAAATGATACTCCTTTTACATCAAGGTAAAGACTTTTTTTAAATGGATATCAAGATGAACCATGAAAATTTAAGGGCTTGTGGAAAATAGGATATTTAGACTAGTAGACCTTAGTATGGTATAAAATGAGATACAAAATGGGGACTTCAATTAGGCCAACATGATAATGCCTATTTGATTATTAATATTTTTCCATATGAGATCAAAAGTATCTAAGAATTGATAATAGATTGAAGATAGTAGGCAAATTTCTAAATATCCCATCAAATCCACGATAACCACCTCATACCCTTGCATTAAAAATTACTATTTTTGTTGTGCCTAACTACACTAGCAACCATATAGTATACTAAACTACAATCAAATGGTAGAAAGGTTTAAAATTATCTAGATTTATGAATAGCTAGAATCATGGTCATCACTTGATGTATGTCTACCTCCATTTCGAAATTATAATCTAATTCATGGTTATGGTTGACATTGTATAATGTATTGGATAGGCATATAGGCATTTCATTGTGCAATGTATTAATTATTTGTAATAGTTTATTATGTAATCTCTATGGGTCATGGTTAACCTTGTTATGGTTAACCCTCTTTATAACTTTTAATTGACCTAAATCCCTCTTAGTATGTTACCTTAGGTTAAGATTCCATATATAAGTGGGGTTATGCTATTGGTATAAATAGCCCCTCCTACTCCTAATTTCTTTATTGGATTCTTATATAATATTATCTATGGATGTAGTGATTATCTATTATGCCTATGTATGCCTCCTAAATCTCTCTTTTTTTTCTTTCTTTTATCTTTATATGCTTTCTATATAATACTTGAGTGGATAGATTGCATGTATTTATTTTTATAAACTATTGTGAATTTCAACATGGTATCAAAGCAAGTATAGAGTAGCATCATTTGATCATGTAGAAGATTTTTTTGGGGGTCCTAATCATTATTTTTAATTCTAGGTAAATATTAGAAAGTGATATCTTATATGTATAATTTCTTGAGAATCATAAAAGAACTACTAGAAATGCTTCCTACTTTGTTGATATCAAAGCATCTCTGATTCCCCATATAGAAAATTGGATTTGGATTTGAAACTCCATTCTATCCTTAATTTCTTTGGCTATGGTAGGATTGAGGAAGATTGGTGAGAGATTTTCAAATTCAATTTTTTGTTGTTTGGCACCATTCTACCCTCACACACGTAAAGCCAAATGTTCTCCATATTGTACATTGGCTCAATGGTGTTCTCAAGGAAGCATCGAATATTTTTATTTGTGTCAAAGTTGTATAAATATGGTTATATTGTCTGGTTTTAGGCCTTCAAGGTATATTTGATTTGAATTTATAGTATTTTTAGAAGTGTATCTCAACAAAAATCAAGAGACAAGTGGGTCTTGTATTCTTGATCACTAATGACATGCATGGCATAACAGTGTGGATAGAGTTCCTTATAGCATGAAAGAGGTAACTCTTGTGTTCAAGCCTTCATGGTTACCCTTTCTTGGATAAAGCAATCTACTGTGTATTTTCTATAGGCCTACACCTTGCATAGTTGTAACAAGGGCATGTGCATAGTTGGCTACACAAATTGTCTTGGAGATTGGAGATAGTGGGATCAAATTTTACTCCCTTTTGTATGGTATATTTAACACTCAAGTTATTCCTTAGTGCCTTGGTTAGGCAAAACATCTTGTATAGACTATGTCTTAGGTTTGAATTACATGGAGGCTCTCTTTGGCACTTTCAAACTCTTACACAAATTGAGCTAACTAAACAGTCAATGTGGCACTATTGTTTTCTAAAAAACCCTATTTAAATACCTTTCTCCATTTAGAAAAAAAATAAATGTTTCATCATAGTGGTTGAGGATCACTGATGTGGGGAAAAAAAGTGGAAATCATTAGTGAATCATGGATCACCAAGTGGCAATATATAGAAATATGAGCATTAGTTCATATTGATAATGAGGAGCAATTTATAATACATGAGGTATGTGGTTATGTGGTTGATGAATGAACCATAACCACCTTAACCTAACCACCTAGGCTAGATGTTTAAGAGTTAATATCCCAAATTAGGGAATATTACTCTAACACCCCTCCTTATTCCATTATTTGGGATAACATATATGACCCCCCCTTAATGTGTAGGAGAGTATAATGAAATATGCTCTTATGTTGGCTCTTGATCTAAGTGTACCTCTAGATTAGTACCTCTAGGTCTAGCTTTGGATCTGCCTTTGGATCATTGCCTCTGTATCTACCTGTAGGTTTACCTCTTATTAATTTTTTTTGGGTCTGCATTTAGGTCTATCACTGGGTTATTACCTCTAGGATTACCACTCGATATTTCACTAGATCTACCACTGGGTCTACCATAGGTTTTACCTTTTATGTAGAAGCCAAACAATATTTCTTTCATTTTGGTCCATTGTGTGAGATTTATCCATCCATAATCAATATGAACCTTGTTGGCCATTTTCACTTTGTACCAACAATTTGAAGAGGAGTGATTTGTACATCCACATGAGTCACAAGGATGTAGTTTCCAACACCTATGTCATGTTCTTCCACAATGACTACAACAATGCTTTGTAGGAGTTGAAGAAGATTTAGGTTTTACAAACATGGTTTTATTGGTACTTGCTTGTCCATAATAGCCAAGGCCTTCATTCTTTGGCCTGACATTTTGCATTATAGGAGTGTTAATGCCTTACCCATGTTTACCTAATCCTTTACCATTGAATCCCATTTTTTTATCAGTTTGGATCCAATGCCTTTGGTGTGTTTTCCAAAACACCTAAATTCTTCATCTTCATCAATATTTTTAACAATATGGCATTTGTCACTGTTGATGAGATTATGGAGCTCATTTTTAGGATTTTTAGCTTTTAAGTCACTGGTGTCGCAAGCAAAATTTGCTCTTGTGATGAGATCACCTGTGCTACAACTGATATCTACCTTTATAGGCAGGAGGTTGCCTGTATCACAACAAGCATTGGCCACAATGGGCTTAAGGTCACTTGTGTCACAACAAGCATTCACCACCATGGGCTGAAGATCACTTGTATCACAAGCATCTTCCATTAGGAGCATGACCTCTGATTCCTCACTGATTTCCATTTTCTTTTTATGCTAGGCAATGTCAAGTGAAAAAAATGACATGTATATTGCCCTTACAATTTCAATAGGGATTAGAGCACCATTGATCTAAAGGTCTTCAAAAGCTTCATAATCTCTAAGAATGGATCTTACACCACTACGTAGTGTGAGAAATTATCCATCCTCATAAAAATCCATTCCTTCCAACCCTGCTAGAAAGTAAGGATATTTAACTAATGTAGCAACATCATTAGTTGGTTTTAGGGCATTCTTTTTCTTGGATCTGCCCTTTTTTTAAGGTGTCGATATTTGCCAAAAAATGCACCTTTTATAATGGAATTTTACAAGAATTTTAACTAAGGTGTCGGTCTCTACTAAAAATGTACCCTTACAAATCTTCCCCCCTTTTTGCAAAATTATTCTTTGATGGAGTAAACAAATTATCCCCCTTAGTGCAAAAAATGCTACTAGGTAGATTAACAACTATGCTTTAGCAATGGCCATTATGAAGTTTCCTTATCTCACCAAAATGGTCCCCCTTTCTATATACTACAAAGAGTACGTGAAAGGGAATTCACTCAAAATTATTGGAACCTACCTAAAAACCCTTCCAAAAAAGGATGATTAGTTGAAGGAAATTAAGCCAAGCAATAGGAATGAATTAGGGTATTTAATGGAGTGAATATCAAAATAAAATTGACTTTCCTTATTTCTCCCCGATGATTTATAGAGAACAATAGCTTAGACATTATTGTTGTAGCTATATTAGGCGTTAGATACAGTAGTCCAAGCATGACAACTTCACCTATAAGTGTGGACCAGAGGTACCATATATATCGAATGTTGTTGTGCAATAAATTGCACAAAAAGGTTTAAAATTTGGGATCTTATGTGCTTTTGAATTTTAACTTATGATGTAAGTGGAAAAAATAGGAAATTAGATGTAGCATACAAGCAAATTTACCCATAAATTTTAAATATAGGTGTTGGATTCCACCGACAATGCACCTATAATGCCAATTTTAAGGTGTCAAATGCAATCAAAAATGCACCTTTTGTACAATAAGTTTTGCAAGAAATTTTGTTTTGTGCTTGCAAAAATTGATATTCACAATTCCCCCCTTGTGTTAGAATTTTGCAAAAAAGAATATTGTTTTGTCCCCCCTTTTGTTTGCAAAATAAACAAGGTGTTGGTGGAATTTGGAGAACCCTTTTAATTTGCAAAAAAAATGTGAAAAAAAATTGATGCTCCTTGGGTTGCAAAAAAAAATGAATTTGCAAAGTATTTAAAAAAATACCTTTTAATGCTCCTTCTTTGGCATTTGTAGCAAAAGTATCATTTTCTTGTAGCAAAATTTGCCTCTCCTTTAGCAAAAATTACAAAATTTGATTTTTTTCTAGCAAAAATTGTTGCTTTGGGCAAAAAAATTGTTGCTTTTGGAAAAATTGGAAAACAATTATTGCTTTTGGCACGAGCGGGATTTGATCCCCTGACCTACCACTTTCCAACGTCTTTGCGCTGGTCCAACTATCCAGTTGGGCTAGCAGGACCACGAAAGTAGAAGGCCACCACCTATTTATCTCCTATCAACGGTGGAATTTCAAAAAAATACACCTTCCTTATGTTATGTAAGGTTTTAACCCCAAACAGGTTTTAACCCCAAACCTCCTGCGTACAGTCTTAGCACCCGCATTTCATCCGGTTGGGCTATAGCGCTTGTTGGGATATGAAGAAAATGAAGTTCCCTTTATGTTCTCCTCTTTCGGATGATGAGGAAAAAAATATAAGGGACTTTAGTCCCACATACATCTACAGGATGTAATCAGATGGTATAAACCTGAATATGTTCACCTTAGTATTTGATTACCTTCAAAAAATCAAGATTTTTTATCATCCCTTTTTCCAAGGAGAACAACAAACTAGAGTGCACCATGTGGACCAACCAAATAATGCCACATCATCATCACCAGTTGGATCACCACATCAGTCACCATGTCAGCAATGCCATGTCAAGTGATACCTTTATCTACGTGTTGCCACATCATCCTGCTCATGCAATGCCACATATATACTTTAGGTTCATGCTTACCGTTTAGGGGTCCTACTCCAAGATTTGTGCCCTATCTACCTACACCCAGAATATCAGATATTACCTTAGAGATCCACCTTGATTCACATCTATCCAATCTATGAGTCATGTGTGTCATATTAGGTCCAATATCAAGTTGGGATTACGACTGTCCATCTAGTCACATCTGTCGGTCATTGTTGAATGTCAATATGTCCAATCTATCATCGTTAGGGTCTAGTAGTTTGCATAAGTCCAGGGGGATCTTGTCTCGATATTTGTACCCCCATGGTTCAATCTAGGTGTAAATAAAAAAATCATTGACTTCTCCCAGCTCCACAGGTCCCGCTCAAAGAATTGCTTTGATACCATATAGGTGTAAATGAGCATTAGATTGTATTGATAATAAAGAGCAATTTATAATACATAAGGTATGCGGTTATGCGATTGATGAACGAACCATAACTACCTTAACCTAACCACCTAGGATAGGTGCTTAAGATTTAATATCCCAAATTAGGGAATATTACTCTAACACAATAGATAATTGGATCTTCATTTTTAATACTTAGAGCTTTATGTTTTACTTTTTGGGGTCCATTATGGTAAATTTTTTGGAGGCCATAAATTTTGCATGCAAAAGTGTTTTGAGTCCAACTTTTTCAATCATTTTATTTTTTGAGTCTACGCATTGGTAGCATATTCATAGACTTGGCATGGTGTTAGGGATCAAATTATGTAATATGGATCACAAATACCTAGTTACTCATTTTAATGGGTAAAATTATAGTATTTGGTAAACCTAAGTAATTGGCCTATTATGTAGTAATAACATGTGGTGTATCTTTCAAGAGGATAAAATACTTTTTCTTGATGATGAAACTTACCATCAAAGAGAAGAAGAGGCTCTTAGAATTTTTTCCATATTGATTGAACCAGAGTTACTTCTCCACATCAAAGAGAGGAGTGACCCTATGGTCAAAATTTCTTGATATTTTTAGGAAGGTGTGTACTATTAAAGTAAGTCACTCGAAATTGGAGCTTTTCTAAACTAGTTGATTTTGATACTAGTAAGGATTATATTACAATATTCAAGGCTTTGAGATAAGATACAAATCCAAAATATATAATTTTGACTAATTCAAAATTTTAAGTTAAGAAAGATAATTAAAAAGTGCAATTCAAAATTAACAGAGTATAATTAACCAGAACATAGATATATAAGTAAAATAATATAATTATTTTATTGCTCAAAAAATAGAGTACAATATAAGCAATCTCTGAGAAGAAATGTAAGGCTATAACATTACATCCATTACTCATATTTTTTATAATTAAAGGTGCATCTCTCTTTATACAAGAATTGGTGTATTGGAAATCCATTGTATTAAATATGGAAGTTCACCCATATGGAAATAGTGTGGTTCATCCTCTATGAGTTAGAAGGTCACCATATTGAAATATGGTGATTCACCTTCGATGAGTTACAAAGTTCATATTAAATGAAAATTACATACATATGACTTGTCCTTTTTTTATTAGGGTGAAAATAAGGGGTTTTTGAAAGGATGTCAACCCTTTTTTATAAGATCATTCCTCTACATTAAATCAAACAATGAAGAATTATATAGGTGTAGTAGCAAAACAAGATGAGAAGTCACATAGTCCCCTTACAGGAAAAATTTGAAATGATTCACTTCCCATTACTACAAGAGGTGAATAAAACTTGCAACCTCTACTGAATAATTTAAACATAATGTTTTCTATCATCAGCTTGCAACTCTCTCTCAACTATACTCCTCAACTCACTACTAAAATCATTCATCCATAGAATTGGTTCAAGACTGTTTACACCTTTATGGGCCAATCTATCTATCACTTGGTTTTCCTCTTGATAGATATGCACTATATTAACTTCCTTAGGGCTACAATGATTGTATCTATCACTCACTCAATATAAACCTACCACAAAAAAATATCTCATTATCACACTACTCAATAGGAACACTACCCTAGAATAATATCTTGTTGTTAAGATCATAACCACTACACCACTCAACAAGAACCCTACTACAAAATAGTAACCCTACCATATAATAGTATTCTATGAAATATTGCATGGACCATGCTAACATCACACCCTATCGCAACCATCATTGATATTGTAGCCTTTGCACTACTCAATAGGAACCCTACCATAGAATAGTATAGTATCCCATCACCACATCGCTTAACATGAACCATACCACATAATAGTAACCCTACCATAGAATAGTAACCCTACAAAAAAATAATATTATATCGTTGAGACTGTAATTGTCGCACAGCTCAATAAGAACCCTAACCATATACTCACAAGTAACAATCTCACTATATTTATTTGATAACCATAATTTGTTTCAATGAGGTATTCATGCCCCTTATATTCCAAAATATGATTTTCATTTTTTACCTATTGTGGAAGTCTTTCTTCCACTCAAATTCAAAATTATTTGTGTTCCAAGTGCAATTTCTCTCGCTACTTCTTTATTTTTGAGCTCATTATTAGTTGGTCTACCTAGTTTGGCTTCAACCCCTATATTTTTTTTTTTTATATTATTCCTAATAAGTCTCACTAAAATGGCATTTTGTTTAGAGTTCAAGGGTTTGTTTTGAGTATATATTTTTGACTCATACATAGAGCAAGGAACATAATAAATATTTTCCATACCTTATATGGGAACATTATCTGGATAAGATAATGCTTTAGAATATTGTGCCTTTATTCCCCTAAAAATTAGAGTTTCTAAAATTTTAGTCATCTCCTCCATTACTTTTGGATGCTACTCCACCTTGTCTTCCTGTTATTCCAATTTTTTATCTTCTCCCCTAGGGCATCCTTCTAGGAATTTTCCCCCTATCTATCTTAATCCTACTCTACAAATTCTCCCTCCATAAGAGTTTCAACAAGAATATTAAACTTATTTGCATCTGAGAAAAGGAAATTAGGAGACTCCTCTTCCATTGTATCCTTTTATTTTTGTTGTTATTTCCTCCTACATACCTTATTAACCAGTTCTTTAGATGAGCAATTTTTAAAAGAATATCTCGTTCTTTTACAAACTTTACAAAGTATCAAAGAATTTTCATATTCAATTGGTTATTCCCAAACCTGATACTCAGACACTAGCCTAATAGAGGTTGGAAGCTCCTTCCCCAAATCAGCATTAACACAAAACCAAATGAATATAAATCTAGTTTTTGCCTTCATTTTTGAATCAGAAGCACTACTAATTGTCTCATCATTTTAGTTATACCTGCTAGAATATCTTCATCCTAGAAATCCAATGGAAGCCCTAGTAGGTAGACCCAAACTGGAGCCAAATTTATATTTTTTTAAATCTATGTTAAAACCTGGTCTCCATTTCATCAAAAAAAGTCCCTTTTTCCCATAAAACCAAGGCCCTTTTGTTAGGGCATGGCCTAAGTCTTCATAGTTTGCAAAAAAAAAAGCATAAAACCCTTTGGGAGAGTAACAGTATCAATATGACCTCTGATTCCATTTATCAGAAGCCCATTTTCTTATCAATCTAAATCTAGTTAGGCCCCAATAAATTTCCAAATAAGGTTCTATTTTTGGTTCATTGGTCTATCTTCTAGCTTTTTGGGGATTTTTAAGTAGATTTTCTCATCTATATCCTTTGGAGCAATATCAAATTTATCCTCCTACTCAAGATCACCACCCAAGAGTTTATCTCTCCAAGACATATCTTCTAAGGCTTCTTAACATCCTTCACTATCTTGACATCCTTGACTCCATTAGAAAATCCACTGTCAAGGCCAAGATCTGCCACCGCAAAGCCCACTCACCCTAGATCCACCGAAGTTGAAGGCCACTCTAGATTTCCTTATTTTATTTATTAGACAAATAAGTACATAGATATATTGATGGTAAATTTTCAAGTTTTTCATATTATTAGTCCTATATTTTGTCTTCTAATGGTGTTTCAACATAGCTAGATATGCATTTTTACTACAAAAATATAAAAATAGAAAATAAATGTTTTTTATTTTTTAGTTACAAGGTGCATATTAAATTAAAATTACATACATCTAACTTGTCCTTTTATTTTTTGTCTTTTAATGATATTTCAACATAGCTAGAGATGCATTTTGGCTACAAAAATATAAAAATAGAAAATTACTATGGTATTTTGTTTTGAATAATTGAGGGCCTCCAAAGCATTTTTTCCACACACATTGAAAAATTTATCTATGATAAAGTTGCATATAAAAATTATTGTTCTCTCTAATCTTTCCAATTCTTCTTGAATGGGTCAAAACAGAGTCATAAGCAAAATGTTTTACCCCTAAGAGTGCACTTAGGATTAAAAAAGGAAGGGCTCTCTTTTAGCATAAAATCAATGCTAAAAATATGTCACACACATAGATTATCATACCTCTTAAAAATCAAAAGCTCCCATTGCATGAACTTTTGACGTTAGTTACAAATATTATCTCTTTATCTATTTTTTCATGAGTCATTTCCCTTGGTAACCAAGTTGTCCTACCTTGTCTAGTTTGTACATTTGAATGGACTACCTATTGATGCAAAAACTAGAACCAAATGAGCGAGAGGCATGCTTGGAGGTTCCTAGCTAGCATTGAACGGTCGCTCGACTCGAGAGGGTTATAGGCGATCGATCTTTGAAGAAGGTCATCTCCTGAGGTTCCAACTACCTACACCACAAAGGGTAAAAGAAGGAAAAGAAAACAAGAAATAAAAAAAGGAGGTCATAGTCAAAACTGACAAGGACGAGGTATGGTCGTATCAAGACACACTCCAACATCGTCAATGCAAACAACAACGACCACCTAACAGATTAGCCCGCCCTATCTATCATTTTTCCTTCGGTGCAACGTGTAGGGAAAAATTCCAAAACTAGCAAGAGGGTGCATGAAATCCAGGCAACAAAATTAGAGCGCTCCCACCTAATTGGCTTTAACAAAAATAAACCCCGACACCCAATGGCAAATGTGAATTCCAAAACCACCCAACTAGGCTCACAAAATTTAAATAGCAAAATTAAGTGAACCAACTCAGATGACAATCGCAAAAATAAAAATTCACAAAGGCAAAAGCAGAATGAAAGACGGATTGAGAGATAAAATAGTGATTCACTATTATTTACAAGCAACGAAGAATTACATATAAATTGTAAAGGTCATAGAGTCATCCTTTGGAATGGTAAGCATTCCACTGCTTATAGAGGAATTTTACAATAAATTAATATTTTTGCATTGATGGCATTAGGTAGGAAGAATAATGTTGGAATGGTTGAAAGATATGCTAATGCTCTTCTTGAGGGAAATGGCAGTCATCCAAAATGAATTAGGTGCTTCTGCAAAGATTTGGGCTCTTGATCACCCCTGTTGGACCTGTTAGAGCAATAAATTCCATCTATTTTACCTCTTTGAGCAGTTGAAATGTCTATTTGATATTTTTAGGCTTCACATACTTTTTTTTGTTCTTCATCAGCTTGTACCAAGGTAGATGTGATTATTAATGGCCCATATTAGTCCTTCATTCCTCTTGACGTTAGCGCCGATCAGGGACTAGTCATACTTTAAATTTATTTTGGGGATGAAGGATTCGGCTCATATTTCTAATAAGGGCTTATCAAAGTTCCATCTAGCTTTGGGACAGGGACCTGGGACTTGTGATCGTTGAGTCATAGTCTACTTATTCTATTGAGGAATTTGGGATCTCATTATTTTTTCCAATGGTTAGGGTAGGGATTTCAGGTCTTCCTTTGAGCATGCCCTTGTCCATTCTTTCATCTAATCCTAGTATTGTAATTTGTTTTTTTGCTTGTCCATCTGGTTTCAAAAATATCCTCTTCGATCAATGCTTCAAAATTGGGCACTCTACCCTACTAACATATTTTGTAAAAATTAGAGTGGGTAAAGGGGTGCCAAAATTCACCCACACTCTTGGTGACTCACAGGGAATTTTCACTCGTTGGAAATAGAAATTCAAATAACATTCTTCCTTAAGAAAGCGTAATAGAAGGGAAAAGTTATGGAGGGCACAACAAGTCAAGATACAGTGGAGAACAAGAGTAGAAGGAAGACATAATAGAAGAAAAAGAAGCGTAAAGGGAGAATAGTTGAGGGAATAGACAAGGAGAGAGAAAGATACAGGGCAAAAAGGAAATAAAAGGGAGGATAGCCCTAGAGAAAACTTCTCAAAGCAAACATGTATTGTTATACTCCTTTACGGCTTGAGGCATCTTCAACAACATTTGTGGTCCCTTTTTCTTACGCAATTCAGTAGGAACTTTCTCATTTTTTTAGAACTCATCTTGGGATATTTGATCATGCTCTTGGACATAACCAGGATTACCGGTGCGGCCTTTTATAACATAATTTTTTTTGGGGTTCTGCATTTGCTTTGAAATATTTATCCTGATGCATATCTTTGCCATATGAGCCAAGGTGTACTTGCTATATCAACTTGTGAGCTTTCAGGAAGATAATCCATTGGGCTACATAGTTACATAATAAGGAAATGGAGAAGGACCAAGAAAGAATACTTAAGGAAGAGATGCAATCTAGAAATAATATATTATAAGAAGTAAAATCTCGAGGATATGACAACAATCATGCGACCTCACGATCCGCACCTTTTATTTATCTATCGGATTATTTACATAATATTGTAGCACTGCTGGTATGCCACGCTCATTGATCCATCATAGACATTATCCAATAAATTTGAAATTCCTAGACCAAATTATGTTGAACTTGAGTTGCCTTCCGTAGTCCGATTGACATTGCAAAAATGCTTTCCAAGCTGCTAAGATATCATATCTTGGTAGATCATCATGCATACCATTACTTATGTAGTTGATGATTAGTGTGGCAATCAATTTTTCTATGTGAGAGCCTTATTTTCATACTGTTTTCTCTGGCCATGGACTCTGGTGTTGCCAGTCCTTAGTATCCTCTTGTTGTATATCAGCTTCACATGCCTCCCTTGTCCTTGCATATTTCTCCCTACATGTATCATTGATTGGTTCTATTATGGATGAAACCTTCATTTCTTGGGAAAATGTGCAATAAATAGAATTATCGGTTGCAGGTCTGGTGCTTGCATATTTCTTGTATGGGCTCAATAAGAAATCCATCCCTTGTGTTTCATCGAACTATATCCTTTTCTCCTACACAACTTGGGATGGCATCCATGGTGGGTGTTGTACAGTAGGTAAGAAAACAATAGTAGTTGTAAAAGGGGATGGAAGGACGGATTCATCTGAAGATGTCTTTCTGCTTGAAGTAGGAGTCGCTCTACCCATATGATCTCCTAAAATATTTGAGGGAATCTCCTTCCTCCGATTGATACAAGAGGAGGCTGATATTCGAGCTAAGATCCCGAATATAGTATAGGTGAGCCTAGGTGGGGGATGGCTAGTATTCAAGGGGGATCCTATCCCAGCTCTTTTTGAATCAAATGTTAAAATCTATTATGGACTCAAAAGGGGCCATCTTGATGTACGAAAGATGCATCAAGAGTTGGAAAGGATCCAAGGAGCCATCAATTGCATCAACCAGATATCTCACCAAATTCGCACATGAGCGGATGGTTCTTCGTCCAAGGGTATGGTACCACCATAGTACCCATCCTTCTAGAGATAATACCAAGAGCCTGATCATGACATATTTGTGTGTTATGCTATGGAGGGGCGCTAATGCAGTAACACATTCCAAATTTTCTCAAGCAATTCCCAAGGTGCCATTATATTTGATCAGATGCTTAAGGTTATTTTTAGGAATATCATACCAAAACTAAAGGTCCAGTGGACCCAAATTATTCCATTGTGGGAAGCTCAGATAATCCATTAAGACACTTACCTTCAAAGGTCTCGGTTCATGCATCGAATTTGGATTCGCTATATGAACAAACTATCATCGCTTGCAAGGTCAGGGTTGCTCATCAAACCTTGGGACCTTCGAGAAATAAAAAAAATTAACACAATAAGGTAATTTATCTCATGATGTGGAGATGTTGCACATTTGGAGTCGATGGGTGATTCACCAAGATATGGATAAATCATAGTATCACCAGACTATGATTTCCTCAAACACAAAAACTCATTGAGTTCCCCAATAGAGTTGCCAAAAACTATTGGTGCAAAAATCAGCACCAAACAATCAGGAGCCATGCTCGTAGATTCTCGACCAGCATTGGATGGCCATCCAGCCCAAGATGGGTAGAGGCATTCAATATTTGAACAAGGCTAGCTCTTGAGGTTCTAGTTACCTACGTTGCAAAGGGGAAAAGGGGGAAAATGAAACGATAAAGGAAATAAAGAAGGTCATAGTTGGAACTGATAAGGATGGAGTATGGTCGTTTCAAGACACACTCCTCCAACATCGTCGGTGCAAACAATAACAAACCACCTAATAGATCAACCCACCTCATCTATCACTTTTCCTTTGATGTAGAATGCAGGGGAGAATTCTAGAACTAGCAAGAGGGTGCATTAAATCCATATAGCAAAATTAGAGTGCTTCCACCTGATTAGCTTTAATAGAAATAAACCTCGATTCCCAATATAAAATGCAAATTCCATAACCACCCATCTAGGATCACAAAATTTGGATAGTAGAATTAAGTAAACCAACTCATATGGCCATCACAGAAATAAAAATTCACACAAAAGCAAAAGCATAATGAAATATAGATTGAGAGACCAAATAGTGATTCACTATTATTTACAAGCGACAAATAATTACATATGAATTATAAAAGCCACAGAGCCACTCTTTGGAATGGCAAGCATTCCACTACTTATAGAGGAATTTTACAACAAATTCAAATTCAAGCATTGATGGCATTAGACAGGAAGAATCACACTAAAACGATTGAAAGATCTATTGACACTCTACTCAAGGATAATGGCAATTGTCTAAAATGAATTAGGTGCTTCTACAAAGATCTGGGCCCTTGATCACCCCTACTGGACTTGTTCGAGCAATAAATTCTATCTACTATACCTCTTCGAGCAGCTAAAATATCTGGTTGATCTTCATAGGCTTCACATGCTTTTGCTTACTCTTCATCATCTCATACCAGGGCAAATGTGATTATTAATGGCCCAGCTTAATCCTTCCTTCCTATTAATGTCAACTCTGATCAAGGACTCATCATCCTCTCAATTTATTTTGGGGATGGAGGATTCAACTCAAATTTATGATAAGGGCTTCCCAAAGTTCCATCTAGCTTTAGGATGGGGACCTAGGACTTGTAACTATTAACCTATAATTATTTCTTTCATTCGGGGATTTGGGATCCCATTCTTTCGTCCAATAGTTAGGGTAGGGATTTTGGGTCTTCCTTCGAGCATACCCTTGCCCATTTTTTCGTCCAATCCTAGTCTTAAAGATTCATTCTACTGCTCATCCACCTAGTTTTGAAATTTTACCTCTTCCATAAATGCTTCAAAATTGGGCACTCTACCCTACTAACATCTTGCCCAAAAAGCAAAGTGGGTGAAGGGGTGCCAAAATTCATCCACACTACCTTCTAGTGGTCTTTATCTCTGTTAAAAATCTTGTCCTCCATTGGTGCTAATTTTTCTAGATTGAGTTCTCCAATTTCTAGTCATTCTACTAATGTCGAAGTATCCAACAGAGGTGGATGATGGAGCCTAATAAGTTCAACATTGAGGATTAGATGCAAACTAAGATGATATGGATGATTCAATTCAAAGGAATTTTCTCCTGTCCTTTTGGTGATGGTGTATGATCCACAATAAAGATATATAATATTCCTATGGGGTCTTGCAAGTCTGTCTTTCTAACTATGTAACCATATCTTATCTCTAACCTTGAATTGATATAAGACCCAATATTGGTCATTACATTACTTGTCTTTTTTAATTATATTTTCCAAGAGGTCGTGGACCTATTTCTGGATGTGCTTAATTTTTTTTGAAAATCATGTTGCCTTTTCTACTTTTATTCATGAGGTCACTAATCCATGGGTTGCATAGGGAGAGCAACATCAATGGGTGCCAAGGGTTAGAACCAAAACTAGACATGAAAAGGGTTATGTTTGGTAGATCCATGAAGAGATAAATTATACCCATATTGAATGAAGAGGAGGCTTTCATCCAATATGCATAAATGCTTAGAATTATAAATTTGAAGAATATATACAATCAATTCAGAATGTTTGTCTAGCCATCAATCTAAGGATGGACGATTATGGACATGGTCAACTTGGTGTCCATCATGCTCCTTAGGGTGGAAAAAAATTCTCAAAAATCTACTATATCTATTAGATACAATGGACCTTGGCAAGCCAAAATTGAGGCACACATGACTAAATTAAATCTTAGAAGTATCGTCAACTAAAATAGAATTTTTACAAGGAATTTTGATAGCCATTTTTTAAAAATGATCAACTACTACAAAAAAACAATCATTACTATGCTTAGATGTGGGCAATTGCAAGAGGAAATCCATGGATATAGAAGACAAATTTCCAAGGATTGGATGCCATTGGCAATGGCATAAACAATCCCTACTTCTTGTTGTTTGGTTTGGCAACAATGCAAGTGGTACATGATTTGATGTACCTCTTAACATCTTCTCCATCTTGGGATAATAGAAGTATATTTGAAATACTACCAAAAAATTTTCCATCCCAAAGTGACCTACTAAATTGTTAAAGTGTACTTTCCAAATTATCTTTCAGTGCTTAGTTTCTAGTACATATATATGTCACATATGGTAGAGGAGCTTAACTTGCAAATAAAAATAAAAAATATGCTCACCCACATGAAGAGCTCTATATATATTTACAAAATAATAATCTACTTCATACAAGGTGAACTAATTTGGAAGTACCATACCCATAGGAATCAAGAATGGTGGTGAGTGATATGATTGAAGGTTGGATCAAATAATTTGCTACTAAATTTACACTCTCTTTCTTATTCTTGATGATCAAATGAAACTACTATAGATATGTGACCCACATTTGATGTCTTTCATTCCTTATATTACTCTACATCTAACTAAATTCTAAAGGTATATGATTTAATTCGATGATGACTTGCCCAAGATGTAGTGCTTTCATTATTTACATATTTGGACAAGCTCTTTGTCATGCATGGGGTATTTTTAAACTACTTCATTGACTGTTTCACTATGATAGGCAAGTGGATTCTCATGTTATGTGATAATAATGCTTAGTGCATACTCTAATGCATCATTCATTACCTTAAATGTTCGATGTATATTAGGTAGGGAAAGTGTAGGAGCTAAAACAATAAATATTTTAATGTTTCAAATTCCCTTTGTTGTGTATCTCCCTTGTGGAACTCAGATTTAGTGCCTCCTTTGGTTACTTGGTGTAGAGGTGAAGCAACGTGTGAGAACTCCAATAAAAATCTTCAATAGAAATTGGAAAGATCCAAAATGCTATGAATTTTTATTAGATTCTCTTGGGTAGGCCAATATTCACCTAATTCTTCATAGGATCGACATAGACACCCTCTTTGTCAACAATATACTCAAGGTATTGAATCTTTGTCACACCGAGTGATAAATTCTCTAAGTTAGTATATAGATTAAATTGTTTTTAATAATCTAGAGTACTTGTCAAACATGTTGTAAATGTTCCTCCCATGTATTACTATACTACCACAAATGAGCTAGTATAGGGATGTAGGATGTCATCCATCATTCTCATAAATATGATAGTTATATTAGTCAAGCCAAAAGTTATAACTATCCACTCAAATAAACCCTCCTTAGATTTAAATGCAGTTTTCCATATGTTAGTGGAATCTATGGGTATTTGATAATAGCCATATTTGAGATCAGTTTTGGTGAAGAACATTACACCGTAGAGTTGGTCCAGCAAGTCTTCTATTTTATGGAGTGGATAACAATTCTTCATATTAATTTTATTCAAAGTTTTATAGTCAATATAGAGTCTCCATGTTCCATATTTCTTAGGATCTAGGATAATTGGACTACCACATAGTGAAGAACTTGGTTTGATGTGCCTATTTCGAATCAATTCTTGAAGCTATCTCTTGATTTATAATTTTTAAATGAATGATCTATGTTAAATAGGAACATTAGATAAAGGAGAACAAATAACTAAATTAATGGAATCCTTTACCTCACAATGAAGTGGAACCCTATTTGGTAACTTGAACAAGTCATCCTTTTCTACTATATTCTACTTTTATTGTGCAGGGATTGCAATTGATGTAGTGACAATCCTCCTACTTTATAACTTGATCATTAGCAATATGAATTTATCATTTTGGCTATCATATTTTTACATTGTTTAGAACTAATTAAGGGGAAAAAGTAGGAATATATACCTCTAGTATCCTAAAGTATTGACCTCCAACATTATAATGACCCTTTAAGACCTAGATTCATATACACCATGTCTCTTCCACATAAATGGTTGGCCTAAAATAACATCACAAACATCCAATGGCACAACATCATACAAAACTTCATCTATGAAGACATTGATGGCATAATAGAAGAGACATTGTTAAGTGACATGAATGATTATTCCCTATTGTAACCATCCAAAATTATATTATTATGGGTGTGCTATGATAGGAAGATTCAAATCCTTCACCACCTGAGTAGAAATTTTATTCTTGTGACCCCCACTGTCTACATTGAAACATAACGACCTACCCTTGACCCATATTTATGAGTGAAATAGGTGTTCCTCCTGTCATGACTCCTCTAATATAGCATATCTCATGGTGATGATCATAGTTGGTTCAACTTGCATGATTAGTTTTCCTCTATCCTCAACCTATGCATGTGGAGGTAGTGATGTAGTGAATATATAGGGTTACAACTCAACAAATAATGATTGAATTGCTCAATACTCCTCCCTAAAATTTTGGTTGTTCTTATGATTTTTTGCACCATTTTCTATGCTTGGCCTTCTAGGATTCTTTTCTTGGGTCTTTTTTCTACTTCCAATTTTGATTCTATGGTTGATCCCATTTATCTTGATTCTTTTATAAGTCAATCTTGCTTTTCTTTGGATGGTACATAAGTTATGATTGTTCTTATTTGCTTCTACTCATTTTCTACTTTTGTGTTTGTGCTTTTGCTTTAATCTAACACTAAGTTTATATGACTCTACCAATATCATGAATTCAAATAGCTCCATGTCCTCTTAAATGTACCATTGTAGCACACTATAGTATTTGAGGAATTGATGCCTTATAGTATCTTGAATACTTATATTTGTTGCCACTAAGTGGAAAGCATTAATATAATCTTGAACAAATTGGTATTTAACTTGATGCAAATATTGTTATCATGAATTGGTCTTCATAGGCTTTCCTTGAAGACCTCCATGAAATTATCTCTTGTGAATACTAAATCATATTCATTCTCTTCTATGACCTTGTTACAATATTCTTCCCACCAATTCAAATAGGTAATGAAGATTTCAAGAGTGAAAAAGCAATTTTCTCACATTGTTGAATTTATTTATCAGGAAGTATGAAGATAGTTGACCCAGCCAGTTTTCTATGGCATTAGCATTAATTTTTCCTTTGAAAGTAGGAATATCAAAATTCCCCTACATATTAAAAGGTGTAGGAGTACTAAATGGTGTTAGGGCAATGAGAGGTTATGTATAGGAGGTTGTAGAACTTGTAGTAGGGAGTCATTGAAGAATTTAATAAAATTGGCCCATCATCTCATTCCTTTATTTTATGAGGGCTTCATTTAGTATCTCCTTAAAAGAGATTGATTGTCTTAGTGTTGTCCACTCTAGTTCTCACTTGAGATCATTTGGAATGACAAGAGAGATAATTAGAGGGATATATTATTTGATACCTAAACTTATGATCCTAATATTATTTTTATGGACATACAATCAAAAGATAAACTATCGTGATATCACTAATTTAAAACTCAAAATTTTGAGTAATTTAAAACATAGAATTTTGAGTTAGTAAAGATCATGAAAAAATGCAATTTAAAATTAGCAGTATAACAAACTAGAACATAGATATATAAGCAAAAACATGGAATGATTTTATTGCCTAGAAAATATAGTATAATGCAAGCAATCTCTAAGAAGATATGTGAAGTTATATCCTCATAAATTACTCATGCTTTTCACAGTAAAGGGTTCATCACTCTATACAAAAATTGATGTACTAAAAATCCATCATATTGAGTATGGAAGGTCATTCATATGAAAATGTGGTTGTTCACCTTTTGTAAGTTAGAAGGTCACCCATTTTGAAATGTGGTGATTCACCTTCCATGAGTTACAAAGTGTATATTAAATGAAAATTAAATACATATGACTTTTCCTTTTGTGTTTTATCTTCTAATAATGTGTCAACATAACTAGAGATGCATTTTGGCTACAAAAATTTAAAAATAGAAAAATACATTTTTTAGTAAGAATTTTGTTTGCATTTTTTTAGTGCCTTTGGAGCATTTTTTCCATAAACATGTTGAATAGATCAAAATATAGTTTTTTGTCAAAAAATTATGCCCCTAACAATGCAATTAGGATCACAAAAATAGATTTTTCGACATTTTTTATCATAAAGCCATGTGCAAAAAGGTCACATGCCTGGATCAAATATTGAATCTTTTTGAAGCAAAAAGAAATACGATACAAAATGCATGAGAATTGCCCTTGTTAATCTCTCACCCTCTTTTCAGATGTTAAACCTAATGTTTTGTATGATTCCTATGTTCTTGGAATCTCAAAAGACTTACTCTTGATCAAAATTTTTATCTCCTAGTTTATTTTTAGGTTGTAATGTGAAATTGTGATGGGAATCTATAAACATAGGCTCACACAAAGAAATTCAAATATAAGGATACAAAGACTCAGGGGATCAAGAGCTAGACTAAGTCTTTAAAAAATTCAAAGACCACTTAAAAATTCTATAAGAGGGACGGGCATCCAACAAATAATTGCTTGCTAAATCTACAAAGGATTAAATATGACTTCTTGAATATTAATGGATGTCTTCTATACGATGAGGGAGATTCTAAAGGATATATCTCAACTAGAGAGGCCCACTAGAGCATCCATTATGGGAGAATATATTGTTGTCACTTACATCTTATCTCCTTTGCCCCTTAGTTCATATTATGGGGGTGTTGAAATTATAATTTGATTCATGGCCAAGGCTAACATTATATGATATATTCGATAGACCTAAATGAAATTGTACAATGTATTAATTATTCATAATATTTTATTATGTAATCCCTATGGGCTATAGTTAACCTTCTTATGATTAAACACTCTTTATAACTTATAATTAAAGTAAAGCCCTATTTTTATGTTAGCTTAGGTTGAACTTGATTATGTAATTGGGATTTTGGTATTGGTATAAATACCCCATTCCATTTCTCATTTTTTTATCAAAGTGATATGTAATCTTATCTATAGATAGAGTGATTATTTATGGTGCCTATAGAAGCCACCAAAATCCCAAATAATATTTGAGTGGATGGATTGCTTCTATTTGTTTCTAGAAAAATTATGAATTCTAAAACATCATTCCACCCTCCACTACTCTTGCTTTTTCTCTATTGTTTCTCCTTCGATTTCCACTTCCTACTCTTCTCCCACCCCTTCTATTGCACTCCCCTTACCATATGCCAGTGTAACTCATGATTCTCCTAGAGACACCCCATCCCAAATTGTCACTATCATTCCTCGCACCACTCTAATCACCTCACTTTCATTTATATCCATCCAAGTGTCCACCACACAACCACTAGTGACATATGCATTGATCCCTTCATCATCAATCTCTCCTTTTTGATTGCTCTCTAAATTGGCAAAAACATTAGTATAGTTATACCAATGTTTTTTTTCCAACAACCTTCACACCATTATCCACTCAACTCTCTCCACTAATAATTTCATTCTAATCGCACCACCCTCCATCCCAAACTAGGCTACTCCTACAATAGGCAATGATGTTGTTCACTCTGTCGACTATGACTAATTACATAGTCTCCCACAAAATCTAGTTCAATCATAGGGCCAAGTCAGGTCTTTATGTGGAATGTAATATATCAGCCTAAGGAAACAAACATCTAAAAGGTATTTGATGTTCTCATAGTGGAGGAAAGCAATTTGAAGAAGGAATATAAGTGACTAAGAGGCAAGACCTCCTTGGATTCAATATCGTTGATATCATAATTTGCATATGGGGGAGAAAATTATCACCATGAAGGTGACCAAAAGTGACCTACCCATGTTGTGGAATTCCTTGTCATTTTTAATATTAGGGTATCCAAACTTGATCTATGTTAAATAGATCTTTACACAATGGTTTAGGTCATGAATAAATCATAAATTTTAGTATATTAGTAGTGAAGGATGAAGCCCTAATGAAAAGGAATGAGGAACTTAAGGTAGAAGTGTCATAGCTAAAGGATGAAAAGCACCAACTATAGTAAGAAAATGAGACATTAAAGGACACCGGTGAGCAAGATTAGCTAAAGAAGCAAGTTGAGGGTCTCAAATCTTAGCTTGACAAGGTTGATAAACAACTAGAGGATCTCTAGCAATAGCTTACATGAGGGCAAATCCAATTTAAGGGACAAAGTGACCAAGAAAAAGCCCAATTGGAGGACTAAGTGAAGCAACCATAAGAAGCCCAAAAATAAGATATCAAAATATTGATTAGCTTTAGAAGGAACTAGCATACATTAAAACAAAGATAAACAACTGTAGATCCAAAGAGAGCCTTTGACATTTAGAAGGTCAAGTCCCTTTGGAACAAAATCAATGTAGAAGTAATAAATGCAAAGATACTTTAACATTGTCTCCTATGTAGGGCACAACCTAAATCAAGTGATAGAAACTATCAAACATGTTGAATAACAACTAGCTACAAAGGTTCCAAGAAATACTAAATCTTGTCTATCATCTAAACATCACAAGCACAATAGCTCGGGATAGACTAAAAGTATATGGTAAATAAGATCAAAAATCCTTGATGCTCAAAGAGACCTATAGGCTTGCAAAGATACATTTGTCTCTCTAAAAGTTAGTCCAAGAGATAATCTGAGAAATTTAGGGGCTTGTTGTTACTAGAATATCATCCATTTTTACCATAGTTAAAACTCCTCGACGATGACACCATTGATACAATGTTTGAAGAGGAAAAAGATAAGGCTAATTTGGAGAATGTGGGTAAAATATATAAGAAGCTAGAGCCACTTTACACCAAGCTGCAAGAGCTAAATGGGAAGCAAGACAGACTATTAGAAAACCAATATGAATATCTGATAAGAGAAACTAACAACTTGGCCACCATTCAACTACCAAGAGATGAGGAATACCAAAAGCTATTATGAATACTAACATAAAAGATAGAGTAGGAGAAGCACAATTTTAACATTTTGTTCCAAGGATTCCAGTGTTGAAGACTTTGTGCCCAAGGACAAAGGCAAGAAGTAGGATCTTTCACCAATCAAACTAGGTGCCCCATGAAATCATAAGAACTGTAGTGAATGTATAATTTTGGGAACCACAATTTTGGAAGGATGCAATATAGTGAAATCAATTCTTTGGTGCCCTTCAAAACCCCATAAATTTTGGTTATGTTTAGGACAAGAATCCATTGGTTTAGTAATCTATTAGCAAAATGGCCTGATTGGACTATAAGGGCAAAGTGCTTAGAGTGAGCTAGCAAATTGCTAATAAAGTCAAACAATTCACTTACTTCATAGAGTGAATTGCTCATTGATCTATGGAAGGGTAAAAATAAAAAAATAGATCCTAAGGAGAATCTTTGGAGAATGACATTTTGGCATGTAGTAACCACATAACTCGTTTTAGAAGTATTTAAATCTATTTAGAGGAAAATTTAGAGGCATGTAACATTTGGAGGTGCATCCTTTTGTTAAAGACACCTCAAATATTTATTCTTACTAGGAGAAATAGTTTCTCATTTCATATAACTCGGGGGTAAAATCTTACCATAAATAGGAGCTATGAGTTCCATTGTCAATATCATTTGGTCATGAGAATTTAGAGCTACACTCTGTGAAACCCACATTATGCTTTGTAACTCGTAAAATTCAATGGAAATTGATATTTTTTACTCTTCTTTAATGGCACTACCCTTCTAGATTGTAACATGTGCAATGATTGAGGCATGCACTTTTTCCCATATTGACATTTGCTTCGCCATTTCATATTTATCAAATGGGAACATTGTTGTTATTTAAATACCTCGCATCTTAAAGATTTACTTTTCATACATTTTATTTTTTTCACTTAAATGTCATGCAATCAGAGTAGATTAGAAATTAGCAATGCTAGGGAGCTTTGACCTGAATTTGAAGGTTGGAAGAGGTCAGAAACCTTTCCACCCATCCAATAACTTATTGAAAGGTTGGAATTAGAAAACATTGTTCATTAAATTAGAAAAACCCTTCGACCCAATAACATAGTATTTCTTGGCATGTCCAAGAGGACGAATCCTCACTAGTCAGTCCACTTTTAAGCATTTAATTCATTATTTATCTAAATTTGTCAATTTTAGTGTCAAATTTGCATTCCACCATATATGGAGAGATTGATCCAAAATTGAAGAAATTTTGAGTGGTTTTGAACCTAAGTAGCAAGTCACTCTAAATTTGGAATGATTTGCTCCAATTGATCCAATTGTTATTCATCCCACTTTAAGCATTTAACTCATTATTTGTCTGAATTTGTCAACTTTAGTACCAAATTTACATTCGTATGGAGAGATTGACCCAAAATTGACAAAATTTTGGAAGATTTTGAATATGGATAACAAGTCATTCTAAATTTGGAATGACTCATTTCACATCACTTCAAAAATAAATCCAAATTTGTGTTCTTTTGTTTTGTTTTTATGTTCTTTGTGTTGTTTTTTGTTGTTCTTGTGTTTTTGTTGTTTTATGTTTTTTTTTATTGTTCTTGTGTTTTTTTCGTTGTTGTTCTTGTGTCTCTCTTTGTTTGTGTTAATTCGTGTTTTTTTTTTTTGTGTGTTTTCTATGTTTTTTGGTTTTGGTTGTGTTTATTTTTCATGTTTTTTGGGTTATGTCGTTGTAGTGTTATGTTGTTTTTGTCTTGTTTGTGTTTTGTTATGTGGTTCTTGTGTTTTTCTATGTGGTTCGTGTTATCGTTTCTTTTACCTTATTGTGTGTTTCTTTTATGGTTCGTGTTATGGTTTCTTTTATCTTATTGTGGTTCGTGTTTTTCTTTTGTTTTTGTTTATTGTCTATTATTGGTTGTTTTTATTTTTATTTTTATTTTTATTTTATTTTTCTAATATTTGAGGTTTTGGTTGTGTTTATTTTTCATGTTTTTTTGGGTTATGTCTTTGTAGTGTTTTGTTGTTTTTGTCTTGATTGTGTTTTGTTATGTGGTTCTTGTATTTTTCTATGTGGTTCGTGTTATGGTTTTTTTTATCTTATTGTGTGTGTGTTTGGTTGTGCTTTTGTTTTTGACAAACTCAAGGAGCATGTTTTTTATTTTATTTTATTATTTTTATTATTATTTACTTATTTTTAAATTGGTTTTGTGTGTTTGTTTACTCCTTGAGTATGTCAAAGGTGGTAGGCCAAGTGGACGTTAGCATGTATTTTATTTTATTTTATTATTTTTGTTGTTTTTAATTTATTTATTTACTTATTTTTGTGTTTTTGACAAACTCAAGGAGCATGTTTTTTATTTTATTTTATTATTTTTATTATTATTTACTTATTTTTAAATTGGTTTTGTGTGTTTGTTTACTCCTTGAGTATGTCAAAGGTGGTAGGCCAAGTGAACGTTAGCATGTTTTTTATTTTATTTTATTATTTTTGTTGTTTTTAATTTATTTATTTACTTATTTTTGTGTGTTTGTTTGCTCCTTGAGTATGTCAAAGGTGGTAGGCCAAGTCCGAGTCTTGGACGTTTTTGATGGAATGGATACGCCTGCCTCCTTGGGACTTACCCGAAAATGGCTACCCGAAAATGGCATCCTTTTGAGATATTTTTCTAAATTTATCCCAAATCTATTAAAATTGTATAAATTGAATCTAGAACTATTTATCAAGGCTAAAGACTTCATAAATCAATCCTAGCTTCGAGCTATTTATCAAGGCTAAAGACTTTATCAATCCTAGCTTCAAATTTACTTTAATTTTGAGAAGTTTTTTAATTTTGAGATGTTTTTTTTAGTGTGTTGAATTTCCTTAATTTACCTTATGTTTTTTTAGTAGTTGAACAATTTCCTTAATTTTCCCATGTTTTTCCAGTATTTGTTTTTAATTTCTACAACTGCTTTATGAATGACGACTCCATTACAAATTTTTGAATCCTAAAATTTTCTCAAAAGAAAATATGAGGCCATTTTTCTGGGGTGGGGAAATAACAACTATTGTTTTTTTTTTTTGTTTGGGCATTTTCAAACTTTTAATTTCATATAATCCGAATAGAATAGATTAGAAACGGATAACTTAAAATTTTTATTTTGAAATGTATTTTAATTTTCACAATTTTAATTTCACGTAATTTGAGTAGGATAGATTAGAAATGGATAAGAGTACCAAAGACTGAGGTTAAAAGAGGGCATAGGGCATAAATCCTTCCAAATCAGAAGTTGAATTTTCAGAAGTTCCTTTGAAGTATTATCAATATTCTTAAAAATCTTGTTCTGAAAATCCAAAAAAACTTGGTTCTTGTTCTGAAAATCCAAAAAAACTTAAATCCACATTAGATGTTAGAAGCGCCTTTTGATAATTTGCTTGAAATTAAATCTCATAAACGCAGATTAATTAAAAACACAATTTGAAAGGTGTTCAACATTTTGATTGAAATGAAATCTCATAAACGCAGATTAATTAAAAACACAATTTGAAAGGTGTTCAAAATTTTGATTGAAATAAAATCTTATAAACGCAGATTAATTAAAAACACAATTTGAAAGGTGTCGCAAATTTTGTTTCGTTTTTTAAAATATATTATTGTTAGGATGTACATAATCACGCTAGCGGCCGTCTCAGAGTATACAAAAGGTTAGCACAGAATTTTCAAGCTGTTGCCCATTTGGCTGAGGCCTGCACCCAATTCTTCGCGCCCATACAACTTTAAAACCTGTAGATTTGTGAGTTGCACGAAGTTGGAAGGCAATTCCTTCAACTCATTACAATAACTCAAATCCAATTCCTGTAAGGATCTCAGCTCCCGTTTGCAATAACACAGGTTCAAGTATTTGAGAGCAGTACAGTAAGTTGTTCAAAGTTATAGGGCAGTATTGTTACTGTAGTACACCTCTCCCGATTTAAGTATTCTAAGGCTATGAGTTGGCCGAAGCTGTAAGGCAATTCGATCAGCATTTGACGATTACGTAAATACCTTAGGCCTGTAACTTCTCCAAAGCTTTTACACTCTTAAGATTCGAAAAACATTCTGGCAGCAGCATTAAGGATTCCCACTCGGACATCATCAGCATATGACATTCTGGCAGCAGCATTAAGGACTCCCACTCGGACATCATAAGAAGCTGTAAGGCAATTCTATCCGCATATGACATTTATTTAAGTACCTTAGACCTGTAAGTTCTCCGAAGCTTGAACACAACCCTCCCACCTGAGGGCAACAGCCAAAATCTAGATGTGTTAGACCTGTAAGATTCGAAAAGCATTCTGGCAAAATTAAGGAATCCCACTCTGACATCATCAGCTTATTCAAAGCTGTAAGGCAATTCAATCAGCATATGGCATTTACTTAAGTACCTTAACCCTGTAAGTTCCCCAAAAGCTTAAACACAACCCCTCCACCTGAGGACAACAGTCTAAATCTAGATGTGTTTGACCGGTAAGTTACGAAAAAGATTCTGGCAGCAGCATTTAGGACTCCCACTAGAACATCATCCGCTTATTCGAATCTGTAAGGCAATTCGATCAGCATATGACATATACTTAAGGACCTTAGACCTGTAAGTTTCCCAAAGCTTGAACACAACCCCTCCACCTGAGCACAACAGTCTAAATCTAGATATGTTAGACCAGCAAGATTCGAAAAAAAATCTGGCAGCAGCATTAAGGACTCACACTCAACATCATCAGCAACAAACGCAGTCGACAGACTTGTGCAGGGAGCTCCTCAATTTAGTCCCACCCACGAACTGACAAAATCTTCCATTCAATATATGGATGAATCCCCACTAAATTGTGGAAACAACGAATTTTGATAAATTCAGTTCTGATAAATTTAATTGTTGCAACAGAGAATTTTGAATGATTTGGATGGCATTTGCCTCCTCTGAAGTTGAGCATTCATCCCGATTAGATTGTGCTACGGCCTCCAAATATCTTAAGCTTTTTGGCAACTGCAAATGCATATTTCAATTTCAATTTCCATGTCAGTCATTTTTCCACGTGACAACCAAACTATTCAAAAATCTTATGAAATGTATGCATGGACTCGCCTTGTTTATACTAAACCCTTCTTTGAAGATGGCCCCCACGTACACATCCAAGCGGAAGCATCTCTAAGTTCATCTCAACTCTTGGAATGTGTTGCTGCTACCACCTGTGACGCTCATGCGGTGTGGTGAATGGAAGACTCTTAGTAAAATTGCTCATACAACTCAACTGACTTTCTTCAAGCATGTATTCAGATTCATCATAGTAAGGGAACCTAACTCCTTTAATAACCTCCTGCAATAGTGTAGGATGCATTGAAAGATTGTTAGAGTAGATGGTTTTAGCATGACACATAATGAAATTATAAATACTGGTGAAATATACCTAATAGGCCTCGACCGGTTGGCCATGCTTCACCCTATTGCCAGGATGACGTGATGCACAATAAATTTCTCTTCACCTTCCCAAAATACTCCTATCTCTCTGATATCATCGATGGAATTGCAGACTGGCACTGCTGTGATCAACACTTGCCTCTTCAAGAGCTGCGATCAACACTTGCCTCTTCAAGAGCTGCAACTTCCGAGGAGGATTTTCAATATAAAGGACTTTCAAGAGTTGCGACTTCCAGGAGAATTTTCAATATAAAGGACGCAGCAGATGTCCAAAAATGCTTCTTGAGCAGAAGTTTCTAAGGTGTTATATACAAACTTAACAAGCAATTCACTTAGATGGTCCTGCTTTTTTTCTATTCCATTTTGAAGAGCTTGCAATATCTTACTGCAATTATCTGCCTTCTCCTCAACTGAAGACCAACAATTTTTGTGGTAGGATTCCTCTTGTTCTTAAAATTATCTGCCTTCTGCTTCCTCAACTGAAGGCCAACAATTTTAAGAACAAGAGGATTCCCGCCACAAATCTGCAAAAAAAATTCAAACCAGCTTTAATTTGCTCGAGTTTGACAGGGTCATTGCACAGAATTTTCTCCCCATGCTCATCTGCCAGCTGCAAAAAAAATTTCACACCATCTTTTATTTGCTCGAGTTTGACAGGATCATTGCACAGAATTTTCTCCCCATGCTCATCTGCTAGGGTATTTACTCGACAGTGCCTGCATGAAAGGCCACATTCTACAAACAAATCTGTGATGCTTAAGTCTTTGGCTGCTACGAGGATTCTACTACGCTGAGAATGACGTTTAAGGTCTTTTGGTAAAGGTTCTCAGTAAAGCATTATCAATAAAAATGAACACACATTAATTTTTGTTCACTTTGAAAAGCTTGTGTTAGATGATACCTACCTTCCTCGCAATCTTCCAATGTTATTTGTCTTCTATGTTGATATTCTAGGAAGACATTCTTGAGCAATTGCTGCTGCATACTTTTAAAGTCATTTCTGTGGGGATTTTTATAGATTTTGATTTTAGTATAATTGAATCCTTTAAGCTTTAGATTGGCAACGACAGCATTGGCCAGTGTTGTTTTGCCAATCCCCCCAAATCCATAGATAACCATAACCTCTGCTCGCTCCTTTGGTTTTTCTAACTCCAGCATTTCTGTTATTTGGTTAACAGGTTCCTCCAGCCCCACTGTAATCAAGGAAGAATGTGTCATTATTAATTCTACAAGTCAAAGTTAACCAAAATAACATGAGCCCTGTACTACAATACTTAAAGCAACAATTAGAAACTCCCCCACTGCAATTAAGGAAGAATGTGTCATTATTAATTCTAAAAGTCAAAGTTATCCAAAATAACATGAGACCTGTACTACAAACTTAAACGCAACAATTAAAAACTCCAATACTCCAATACCCAGACGCAACAAATGAATCATATCCAATAGTTGTCAACTAAATTGATTACTCACAAACTACAGAAGAACATATAAGCATGATCGTTTACCCAATAATTAAACGCAACAATAAAAAACTCCATACTCCAATACCAGACACAACAAATGAATCATATCCAATAGTTCTCAGCTAAATTGATTACTCTCAAACTACAGAAGAACATATAAGCATGATCGTTTAATCATCGTTAAAATTGTTTGTAATATATCTAAATTGTCAGCTGCAGTTGACTTAATTTAGTTTAGAAAATTAAATATCAAATTATCAAATACAATAAAAAGTTTTAATATTTGTAATTAATTTTTTAAATAAAATTAAAATCAATTTAGTTTAGAAAATTAAATATCAAATTATCAAATACAATAAAAAGTTTTAATATTTGTAATTAATTTTTTAAATAAAATTAAAATCAAATCTATATTAACGCAACAATTAAAAACTCCATACTCCAATACCAGACACAACAAATGAATCATATCCAATAGTTGTCAGCTAAATTGATTACTCTCAAACTACAGAAGAACGTATAAGCATGATCGTTTACCCATCGTTAAAATTGTTTGTAATATATCTAAATTGTCAGCTGCAGTTGACTTAATTTAGTTTAGAAAATTAAATATCAAATTATCAAATACAATAAAAAGTTTTAATATTTGTAATTATTTTTTAAATAAAATTAAAATCAATTTAGTTTAGAAAATTAAATATCAAATTATCAAATACAATAAAAAGTTTTAATATTTGTAATTAATTTTTTAAATAAAATTAAAATCAAATCTATATTCACGACGGATTTAAAACCGCAATAGCTTTTTTATTTGATTGACACAGTCAATTTTTTTATTTGATTGAAACAGTCGATAGTTGTTGGTTTTTTTTCAAATTATTTTATCGTTTTAATATAAGATTTATTTTTAAAAATACTACTGTGATGGAATTTGACTTTTAAGTTCTCAAAGACGGGTATTTTAACGAAAAAAATAATAATTTTGAAAAATTAAAAATATATTGTCAGCTGCAGTTGACTTAATTTAGTTTAGAAAATTAAATATCAAATTATCAAATACAATAAAAAGTTTTAATATTTGTAATTATTTTTTAAATAAAATTAAAATCAATTTAGTTTAGAAAATTAAATATCAAATTATCAAATACAATAAAAAGTTTTAATATTTGTAATTAATTTTTTAAATAAAATTAAAATCAAATCTATATTCACGACGGATTTAAAACCGCAATAGCTTTTTTATTTGATTGACACAGTCAATTTTTTTATTTGATTGAAACAGTCGATAGTTGTTGGTTTTTTTTCAAATTATTTTATCGTTTTAATATAAGATTTATTTTTAAAAATACTACTGTGATGGAATTTGACTTTTAAGTTCTCAAAGACGGGTATTTTAACGAAAAAAATAATAATTTTGAAAAATTAAAAATATATTTTTAGATATAAAAAGATAATAGGAAAAAATTTAATTAAATTAAATATAGTATACTATCAATAAATGGTTGAAAAAAAAGCTATTATTAATTTTGTAGTAATTTTTTTTTGGTAATTATTATAATAGATTAACAGTGGGTTTTTATAGAGGATCCCAAAACCTTATATACAAAATCAGCCTTGCTAAATAGTGCTTCATGCCTCTTGGCTGGAAGAATAAACCTGTATGCAAAAAAAAACAAAAAGCTGCTAATTGCCCGAGGGCTACAAGTAAGGCATTTTTGCCTGATTATCCTAGAAACCATGGCCATTATAACTGGGAAAACAAAAACTAGCTGGAGAAGCTGGACCATCGAAAAGCAGAAGAAGACAGCCAAGAAAACTACAAAAAATTCTCCCATACCTGGGAAATAACTTTCCACATTTCTGCTTTCCCGGAGGCAGAATTCGAAGCATACATGTTGGATAGGATCCAAGAAAAATGACTGGACTGAAACAAACCGTTGAAAATCCTGCTGGAAAATTTTACCCTGGCCCAAATGGCCACTCCGTTTAGTCTTCTCACATCCAGGATTTCATCCGTACGATTTGAGGTTCTTCTTACTTCCCTTTCCCTGCTGGAAGGGAGGTTTTGGGATAAGCGCGTCACCCATCAGAGAATCAGAGTCATCCTGAAACAGCAACCGTTGGGTTCCATTTGCAACATCAGCCGCAGTTTCTTTGTCTCTCTTTTCCTTGTTGGGGGGACGACCCTGCTTCCTTTCACTACCAAAATCCACCCCTCGCTTTTGACTCCTCGTAATTCGAGGGCTGATATTACCAGGCTGGTAACCTCTTCTTCCCAGCAGGTAGTCTTCCAATATCTTTTGTGCCTCGGGAGAGTTCCGGTCATAAATTTTGGGTGAATCTGCCTGTGTGGTGATAAGGGGGGCCTGTTCATTTTCCTCCTGTGGTCCTAGTTGGGGGCGCCCACCACACTGCTCGGAGTCCAAATGGGTGGTGATTTCCTCTTCTGGTAAGGAGGATTCGAGATGGTCCTTGGATGGACCTGGAGATTCATGGCCTTTCACAAAAGGGTGCTTCGTCTGACCTTCACCGTGCTCTAGAGGGTTGCAGGGATCCCGCTCCTTCTTCCTCGGCTTTTGGAGAGGACAATTGGACTGAAGATGCCCTTGAGAACTACATTGAGGGCAGAAAGCTGGCCTGTTCTCATAAACAATAGCTTGCTTGTGTAGAAAAGTACCCCCAGACCGCAGAGTAATGGAGGATGGGAGGTCCGTCTCCAAGTCCGCCAAAACACAGAACCGAGCTTGGACAAATCTAGTTCGAGCTCTGGTGGGAGGGTCTAAAGTGATCAGCTCCCCGATGGACCGAGCAATACCTCTGATTACATTTTCATGCCAGCCGAAAAGGGGAAGACTCGGGAGCCTAACCCATATTGGAGCAATGTTGATATTCTGGGTATCGGGGTTAAAGTCCAAACCCCACTTCCTTAGAGACTCCTACGGCCCAAGAACCAAGGCCCTCCAGCCAGGATTTTATAGCAGTCCTCCTTGTTGCTCAGCCTAATCGCGAAAAAACCTCGGGTTAGGGCAGCCAGCTCTAAGTGACCAGAGGTCCGCCATTTTATTCAAAAAAATCAAAACTCTTGTTTACGAAATTGAAAATTAGAACATTAATTTTTAAGGTTGATTAAAGAGTTCTATTCAAAAAATCAAAACTTTTGTTTGAGATTTTGAAAGTTACAACATTAAAAATTAAGGAGAAGAACGTTGGAGAAATAGTGTCTAATGTAAAAATGAAAATGTAATTTTCATGACGGAAAAATATAATAATTTTGTAAAAAATAAAATAGTTATTTTTCATATAAAAAAGATCATTATAAAAATAAAAAGATAATTATAAAAATAAGAAGACAGTTGAAAAACATTATAACAATTTTATGAGAGGAACAAAATCACAACAAAATTTATCAATAATGAAAAATATTATATACAAAATACTGAAAGACACTTTATTATAATATTTTTTAATTCCAGAAAATAATTAAACTAATACCATTAATTTTATACATTAAATTATAAATTGTGATTCAAATTTGATAAAATGACAAAAATTTATGAGCTATGTTATATGCCTTTTATGAGAGGAACAAAATCACAACAAAATTTATCAATAATGAAAAATATTATATACAAAATACTGAAAGACACTTTATTATAATATTTTTTAATTCCAGAAAATAATTAAACTAATACCATTAATTTTATACATTAAATTATAAATTGTGATTCAAATTTGATAAAATGACAAAAATTAAAAATTTATGAGCTATGTTATATGCCTTAAATTTATTATGGTATTTATCTTAACATGAGGATACGATTTGATTACTTTCGGAGGAAAAAAAATTTTCGAGCTCTGGCGATTTGGCGATTTGGCGGGAAACTCTCTGCGCAGGCTACGGGCGATGTTCTTGGATCGGTGGGGTGAAGGTTAATCCAGGTCATCCTGCTCTGTTTTGTCTTTGCGGATCTGAAGGATCGCGTGCAGTTCCAGAAGGGCCCAATGGGGTCCCCTCCAATCCCCCTCCAATCCCTCTCTCTGGGAGAAAGGGCTCTTATGCAGAAATGCTCAAAGACACTCCCTCGTCTTCTAACGGTGAAGTGCAGAGAAACAACCTGAATATGATGCTTAAGAATGCTGGCAGGGGTTCCACAGCACATCGTGTCAACGGATGTCTCCCTCAATCCGCTTCGAGGCCTAAGATTGTAATCGAACCAAAGATGGTGGAAGATACAATTCTATACAAAGCCGATCATGATTTGATTTGCAAATTCATGGGTATCCGACCTACCCTGAATTTCTTGCACACTTGGGTCCGACAGAACTGGGAGCCCCATGGTGAGTACTCCCTGTGGTTTATTAGCAACGGGTATTTCATCGTTAGCTTTTCTTCTTTAGCTGATAGGAACAGAGCGTTTGAGTCCAAAAAGAGAAACCACGGTCCGGCAGGGCTATTTGTTCAACCCTGGAGAGTGGGTTTCGATCCCCGCATTGAACCCACGGCTGTCCCGGTCTGGATTCGGTTGTACGCTCTCCCAATGGAGTTTTGGGGGGAGCAGGTCTTGGAAATGATAGGTAACTCTCTGGGTAGATACCTGGGTGTCTCCAAGGATACTATAGAAGGTAACTCGGGTTCTCCGGTAACTCGGGTGTCTATGCTAGAATCTGTGTGGAAATGGATATCAGCCAGCCTCTACCAGCAGAGGTGGAACTGGAACTGGCCGGAGTTTCCTGGATCCAACAGTTAGACTATGAGGCTCTGCCTTTCCGATGCAGAGTCTGCCACAAGCATGGGCATTTGGCCCGGTTCTGCCCAACTCTCCTGAACTCCAAAACGGAAGCCCAGCATAGTATGCCAAACCGCTCCAAAGAGAATAAGGCCAGCTCTGCCAAAGAAACATCCAATTCTCCTCAAGCTAATGAGGGTCAGAAAGATGGCTTTGAACAAGTCAAGAGAAGGAGAAAGCAGAAGAAAACTGGTAAGGAGCAATTTCAATCCAAGCCAGCCAACAGATACGAAATTTTTAAGTCTCTAGTAGATCAGGAGGACCAGGATATGGAAGGTGTGGATGGGAATATTGAGGCCCTTAACCCTCAAACTCATGTTTCTCCTTCATCTTCTCCTGTCTTAGAATAGGTGCTTGAGCCAATTGAGGTATTGCCACCAGAAATTGCAGGGGCACTGACAGTGCAATCCCCAGAGTCGCCAGTAATTAAAGATGTTAGCATGGGAATTGCTGAAAAAAATCGAGAAAGGCCAGCCACAGGTATCTCTCAGGTAGAAAAGAGATCCAAAAACAGCAACACTCAAGGAGCGGGCAGAAAGTCAAACAAGGACTTGATTGCAGCTCAAGGAGATAAACTGATCAATGGAGGATCGGTGAGGACTATTGATTCTTACTGCTCTCAAGGTTTTCAATGATCATTCAATCTTGGAATGTTAGGGGTTTAAACAGTAGAACCCATCAATCTGCTGTTCAAAGACTCTTAGAAAAACGTAAAACAGACTTTTTGCTTATTCAGGAGACAAAAATGTCTTTAGATATTATGAGTAAAACAGTTAATAGAATCTGGCGGGGTGCTGGTCATATGGCTGTGGCTGCCCAAGGTGCTTCAGGGGGGATTGTTACTCTTTGGAACCCTCTGGATTGGACTGCATTAGAACATATAGCTTGGAGAGGTGTTCTCACATCTCATTTCAAAAATAACTTCACAGCAGAACATGTTTTAATCACCAACTTTTATGGGGCCCAAGACCTTGATGGCCAGAGGCTCCAATGGAAAGCTGTTCAAAACATGAGGTCATCCAGGGAATGTTTTGACTGGATTATTGCAGGGGATTTTAATGCAAAATTATCTGCTCGTGACCAGGAAGGTGGCACCCCAATTTTGGATCCTGGGGACCGGCTTCTGATTGCCCAAGTTCAGGCCTTTCAATTAGTGGACGTTCAAGGCCCTGGACCCTTTTTTACTTGGACAAATAAGAGGAAGGAGCCACACAGCAGGAAGGTCAAGTTAGATCACTTTCTGGTCTCGGAGGAGGCTTTTGTAAAATGGACTACTAAGTTCCAGATTTTGGAGGGCCCTGTTTCTGATCATTTTCCCATTTTGCTGGAGGGAGGGACTTCGGTAGGGCAGCATCATAGGCCTTTTAAATTTGAGAATTTTTGGTTACAAAAGGAGGACCTTCGACAGAAAATTCCACAATGGTGGGCAGAAGGCCGTCCACCTTTTGGGACAGCAATGTTCAAATTTCATAAACAGCTTCACTTTGTCAAACTTCAACTGAAACAATGGAGGAAAGAAAATAAGTCGGATTTCCAGACCCAAAGGGCCCCCTTGGTGGCCAGATGGGAGGAGGTACAGAAACTCTTTAGGGAAGGATCAATTACTAAGCAACTCAAATCTGAAGATGATGCACTGCGTAAAGCGGTTGAGGCCATTGACAACCAAGAGGAGATATACTGGAAACAAAGGGCAAGAAATACTTGGTTATTAGAAGGGGACAGAAATACCAAATTTTTCCATCGGTCAGCTTGCGCCAGGCGACAGATGAATAACATGGAAGTCCTTAAAGATGAGAATGGACATGCCTTCGATACTCTTCCCGGTATGCACTCCCACTCAATTGATTACTTTTCTAAACTTTTTAAGGAAAGTATGGAGCAGGATGTTGAGGCTCAGAATGAAGTTCTTAATGTTATTCCTTCTATTATCTCTGAAGAAGACAATCAGGCCCTGCTTAGACCCATTGAAAGTGATGAATTGAGAAATGTGGTCTTTGGTATGAATACTGGAAAATCTCCTGGTCCAGATGGCTTTCCTATTGAGTTTTTTCAGGCCTTTTGGGACACTTTGGGGGAGGATGTTTTGGCTGTCACAGAGGAATCCAGATCCAATAGAAGAATGCTCAGGGCGATCAATCACACCTTCATCTCTTTAATTCCAAAAGGGGAGGAGGGGACTCATATCTCTGATTTCAGGCCTATAGCTTTATGCAACGTGATTTATAAAATAATCACTAAGATAATGGTTGAGCGGCTCAAACCCCTTCTTCATAATATCATTTCTTCAGAACAAGGGGGCTTCGTTGAGGGAAGACAAATCTTGGATGGGGTGGTTCTTGCTCAGGAGGCTATCCACTCAATGCAAACATCGGGCAATAAAGGAATGTTCATTAAACTGGATATGTCCAAGGCTTATGACCGGGTGGAGTGGAGCTTCTTGTCGAAAATGATGGCAGCTTTTGGCTTCTCCCAGGATTGGATTGATTGGGTTATGAGCTGTGTTTCTACACCCTCTTATTCTGTTCTCATTAAGGGTCTACCCTCGCATCCTTTTGGTGCCACTCGTGGTCTTCGCCAAGGAGACCCTTGCTCTCCCTATCTTTTCCTCATTTTGGCTGAGGGATTAGGTAGACTGTTCTTGAGGAGAAGACAACAAGGCCTGCTAATTGGTATCAAGGTTGGGGAGGAAACTTTGACTCACTTGCAATTTGTGGACGATACTGGACTGGTTGGTGTGGCCAGTCTTAGGGAAGCTAGAGGAATCAGAGATACTCTGAATGTCTACCTTAGGGCTTCAAATCAGGTCCTCAATGACAGGAAGTCCAAAGTAGTCTTTTTCAATCTTGATCAACGACTGCAGGAGAGGGTTATTGAGATCCTAGGTTTCACAAGAACTTCTCTTCCAATAGTTTACCTGGGCGTTCCCCTGCATTTCAAAAAATTAAAAATAGATATCTGGAAGAATCTGTTGGAAGGCATCAAAGACCGAATGAATCACTGGTCACATAAATGGTTAAGCTATGGGGGTAGATTAACCTTCCTGCAGTCAGTTATACAGGCTTTGCCAATCTATAAATTCTCTATCCTGGCTGCCCCTCATACCATCTGGAAAGAGTTGGACAAAATGGCTAGAAGATTTTTATGGGAAGGTGCAAAAGGGAAGAAAAAATGGGCTTTGGTTGGGTGGGATAAAGTTACCCAGCCTAAGGACAACGGAGGGTCGGGCCTGAGAAGTTCCAAGCTTAATAACAGAGCCTTGGCTGGAAAACTGTACTGGAGGTGGATTTCCCAGCCAACCTCCCTCTTCAGCAGAATCCTTTCTAGCAAATATTTGGGGCATGTTCATCCCAATGAGGTGGGCCGCTTTCCCCTGGAAGGCACTGGTTCCTTAGTGTGGCAGACTCTTAAGCTTGGATCTCAGATTGTCAAAGACCAATTATTTTGGAAAGTGGGGAGAGGGGATAAGGCACATTTTTGGACTGATTCTTGGGACCAGCATCCGCCCATCATTGCCATGTTTCCTGAGCTTCAACCAATCAAGGCTGCCTTAGAAGCCCAGGGCTGGATACATATTGATAACTATTTTCACACCAGCCAATTGGGGGAGTATAAATTCAAAAAATTTAAGAGGTGGCAGGAGTGGCCAATTACTATCCCTCCGGAGTTGGCGCCCATCTTGCACAAAATCTTGTCAGAAAGGTTCCTCACAGGGAGGGATGAGGATGATGAATTAGCTTGGGGCTGTGGGAGCCTTGGGGTCTATTCAGTGAAGGCTGGGTATGAAAAGATCCTCCCTGAGCCTCCCCCGCACTCATTTCCGGTTCAGGATTGGAGAAGGATTTGGCATTCTAAGGGCTGGCCGAAAGTGAATTTCTTTGCCTGGCAGCTTATGCACAATGGAATTCTTACCTTTGACAATCTAAGAAGTAGGGGAATCAGTGGCCCCTCTCAATGTGCATTATGCCAAAAACATGAGGAAACTGCTGATCACCTGATGTTTGAGTGTCCTTTTACTCATCAGATTTGGGAGCGCTGGTTCTCCCAATTTAAACTCCAGGCTAATGGTGATTTAAATCGTGCCTATATTTGGGAAATTTGGAAAAGGGGCAGATTCAAATCCACTGCTCTCCGAATTGGCTGGGAGTTAGGCTTTCTCTTCATTTGGTGGCAAGTTTGGCTGGAGAGAAATGCCCGGATCTTCAGAGATACTTTCTCCTCGATAGACGGTGTTTGGCAGGTCATTTGGAGCAAAGTCACTGAAACTGTTGCCATCAATGTTAAAGAAGAGAATCAGGCTGATCTTGGGCATCTAGAAGAGGGGGTTGAGGGACAAGAGGGGCATGGCAGAGTATGCTGGATACCTCCCCCAGTAGGCTGGGTAAAGATCAATACTGATGGAGCTGCAAAAGGCAACCCGGGCAGTGCGGGTATTGGTGTTGTCTGTCGAGATCATTCTGGTACGGTGCTTTTTTGGGAGCTGCAGGGCTTGGGCCGAGCCACCAATAATGAAGCTGAAGCCATAGCCATCAAATCAGCTTCTATATGGGTCGTTAAGCAGGGTTACCGGAGGGTAATTCTTGAATCAGATTCTCAAGTCCTGATCGGCGCTCTTGATTGCTTGCGGAATTTCTCTTTGAAAGCTTGGAGACTGCGGATTTTGTTATCCCAAATCAAGGAGTTATGGAAGGAATTAGATGATGTGATCCCTGTTTATGTCAGCAGAAATTTGAACACGGTTGCTGACTTCCTTGCGAAGATGGGGGCTGAGAAAGAGGCAGGGGTACAGCTGCACAGTGATATGCCCCTGATAGATGAAGAGATTCGGCGTGGTCTGGAACGATCCCTGCATCAATGAGCACAAAAATGGCTAAGGTTGGTTTTTGTCGCGATATCACAACTTGTTGCGCCGTCGCGGCCCCTGATGAGCAGGTGTCGCGATTTCGCGACCTGTTTTGCTGCTGCAGTCGTTGGATGGAAGTCGTCGCGATTTCGCGACGTTTTTGGAAAAAGTGCGTTAAGGGGAAAAATTGTCGCGATATCGCGACATTTTTGGTGATAAGATGCCCAAGGGAAAATTCGTCGCGATTTCGTGACATTTCTGCTGATTGGGCTCTCGGGGGAGAAACCGTCGCGATTTCGCGACATTTTTGCAGCAATGGCACTAAGAGGAAAAGTCGTCGCGATATCGCGACACTTTTGAAGTTCGGGCATCAAGGTGAGAATCTGTCGCGATTTCGCGACCTTTTTGAGGAAAGGATGCCCAAGGAAAGAATCTGTCGCGATATCGCGACACTTTTGGTGAAAAGGTGCCCAAGGGAAAATTCGTCGCGATTTCGCGACACTTCTGCCGAATGGGCTCTCGGGGGAAAAACCGTCGCGATTTCGCGACATTTTGGCAGCAATGGCACTAAGAGGCAAAGTCGTCGCGATATCGCGACACTTTTGAAGTGCGGGCATCAAGGTGAGAATCTGTCGCGATTTCGCGACATTTTTGAGGAAAGGATGCTCAAGGGAAAACTCGTCGCGATTTCGCGACAGTTTTGGAGAACAAGCTTCAGGAGGGAAAATCGTCGCGATATCGCGACTCGTTTGAGGAAAGGGCGCCGCGGGGAGAACACGTCGCGATTTCGCGACACCTTTGTTGAAGGGTCGCCCAAAGGTCTTCTCGTCGCGAAATCGCGACACTTCCGGCCAACTGGAGCCATGAGGAAAAGACGTCGCGATATCGCGACACTTTTGCAATGTTGGTGTCAAAGGGAGAACTCGTCGCGATTTCGCGACAATTCTGGAGATCAGGTGCCTTCTGGCTTTCTCGTCGCGATTTCGCGACGCTTCTGGCGTCTGGGAGCTTTGGTGTTGTGCCGTCGCGATTTCGCGACACCTTTTGGGTTTTGCGGCCTCGGCGTTGTTTTGCTCGCGATTTCGCGACTTGTTGCCGGGGTGCGGCCGTTGTTAGGTTTGGTGTCGCGATTTCGCGACATGTCGCGTTTTCGCGACATGTTGTCTTCTGGCTTCTTTGCTTTCGGTTGGGATGTCTTCTCTCCCACTTGTAACTGTTATTTGTTTTAATACAAGTTTTTTTTCAATTTTTTCAAAACATGAGGATACGATTTGTAAAATGGCCAAAATCATTTTTTAGATGCTGCATTCAAATGTGAGTAATCAACCCTATAGTGTAGTTGTAGTCAGATATCAAATCAACCCTATGACAGGTAAATCAACCCTATTACAGGTAAAACAAATTAAATGGTTAAAGACTTAAAGTTAGAACTATAGCTTGCTTAAAGGGGCCAAGAGGAGACTTGCAATTGGCTCATCTATTACACATTTTAGAGAAGCAACAACCACGTCATATGAATTGGACAACTTAAGCAAAAACAGAAATCATAAATCTATTGCAAGAAAGTTGTGCCAGAAGAAGATTCGCAGAAAGATGCTGTTGGATTCTTATTACACCTGTTAAAGTCATATCTAAACAGAGATGATTAATTTTTAAAGAAGATTATTCAACATTTCTGAGTCAACTGAGGTCTTTCAAAAACCTGCCCTATCAAAAAATAAATAAATAAGCATATACAAGATGCCAATTTAACTATAATAAAAATAAAAAAAAGATAACAATACAATACTAGAAAAGAAGTTTTCAAATTAGAATTTTAAGTTCTCCCCTGTAAAACTTTCCTGACTGAATCTGCAAGTCGCACATTATACAGCCTTCTACAACCAAAAGAAAAGCATCTCTCAATTTCTTTTCTTCCTCTGATATTTGAACTCTGCAAGTCGCACATTATACAGCCTTCTACAACCAAAAGAAAAGCATCTCTCAATTTCTTTTCTTCCTCTGATATTTGAACTCTGCAAGTCGCACATTATACAGCCTTCTACAACCAAAAGAAAAGCATCTCTCAATTTCTTTTCTTCCTCTGATATTTGAACTCTAGAAAAGTTCTTCTTGTTGCAGTGGGTGCCTCTGCTAAAGAGGAATTATATACAGCCTTCTACAACCAAAAGAAAAGCATCTCTCAATTTCTTTTCTTCCTCTGATATTTGAACTCTGCAAGTCTACAACCAAAAGAAAAGCATCTCTCAATTTCTTTTCTTCCTCTGATATTTGAACTCTAGAAAAGTTCTTCTTGTTGCAGTGGGTGCCTCTGCTAAAGAGGAATTATTTCGCTTGCCTTTTGCTTTTATATGGTTCGATAGGCATATTCCGACCAAATTCTAAAGCAAAAGTGATAACCTATTATAGAATGGGCACCAAATTCTAAAGCAAAAGTGATAACCTATTATAGAATGGGCACTAAGATGATTTACAGCTGGAAAATGGTACGAAGTATTATAGAATGGGCACTAAGATGATTTACAGCTGGAAAATGGTACGAAGTCTATTGGCAAAGTGATTTACATTCCTTGCGTTGAAGGTAGAAAGTAGATATTAATTTGTTTTTTTTTACTCTAATGTTCAAAATTTTCAGTTTATACTTTTCTTTTGTCCATTACCTTTTGTCCGGTACCTTACCTATAGGCTATAAGCCTATAAGGTTTATTCAACCTACTAACCTATAGGGCCTGAGCCAATGATTAGAAAGTAGATATTAATTGATTTTTTATTACTCTAATGTTCAAAATTTTCAGTTTATACTTTTCTTTTGTCCATTACCTTTTGTCCGGTACCTTACCTATAGGCTATAAGCCTATAAGGTTTATTCAACTTACTAACCTATAGGGCCTGAGCCAATGATTAGGATAGCCAATGTGGCTACGTTAAGGATGTTAAGGATGTTCCCCTCTTTTTGGAATTTTTTGAAAAATGGCCACTTGTTTCCATGTCATGTTTTTTCTAAAAGATCTTATTAAAAGATAAGTAGCTTCTACACTTGGAAAGTGGAAACCTTATACACCCACAATTATAACTTTAGTGTGACTTTCGTCTTTAATTCATCGTAGTGACCTTTATTAGTTGGGCCTACAAATTTTAATGAAATGTTTACTTAGGATAAGAAACATAAAAAATAAGGTAGATCTTGGATCTATGTAGGAGCTCCAAATTAATACTACATCCCCATCCTATGAAGCACCTTGCAAATATGAGGACAAGCTTTTGGATGCTCCTAGTTTTGAGTGAAATTTGCTTGTATGGATAGAGCCTTAAAAACCCAAATCACCAACTTCAAAGTAATTTTAAAAGTAATTTTATAAGTAATATAAATCCCGTTACTACTTCATATGATTATGATCCTACCACGATTTTATAAGCATTATAAATCCTATTACTAAAGGATTATAAGTCCTATGAAAATTACTGCATCATAGGTTTAAGATCCTAACAAATATTGTCCTTAAAGATAAGGAGAGAAAACTATCATTGTCGGGAAAATGTATTGACTTGAGCAATATGAGCGGACCCTTTACAAAGACTCAAATGGGTCCATCTTGGTAGAAAGATGATAAAAAGTATTGTACCTCTATTCTACTAAAGGAATCCATTTAACCCACTGATATTACTTGTTTTGGTCATGGTCAAACCATCTCAAATATGGTAGCCAAACACTTATTAATATTTTTTTGTACTTGGTCATGGTCAAACCATCTCAAATATGTGTCCAAACACTTATTAATAATTTTTGTTCATCCATAAGTGTGAGGATGGTGGGAAGCGCCCATGCTAAGCTAGAAATCATTGAGGATGAACAAATCTTTCTAAAATATGTTTATGAAAATAAGGTCACAATCATAAGTGTGAGGATGGTAGGAAGAACCCATGCTAAGCGAGGAATCATTGAGGATGGACAAATCTATCTAAAAGATGCTTATGAAAATAAGATCACAATCACTGTTTTACCCTCTAATTTAGGAAAGCCCTCAAGTAAGACAATAGAGATGTGTTCCCACTAGCAACCAGGAAGGGGAAGGGGACGTAACATTACAAGACTCTTGAATATTTCATTTTTATCCTACTGGCACAAGTGTGCTAGAACAACCACATTAAGATATTTTATGATGCATATTTTAACTTAAAACTTTTGAAAGAATATGATTACAAGTTAAACCATGACATTCAAACTATGGCACAAGTGTGCTAGAACAACCACATTAAGATATTTTATAATGCATATTTTTAACTCAAAACTTTTGAAAGAATACGATTACAAGTTAAACCATTTAAACTAATTACAAGTTAAACCATGTTCAAACTAATGTATTGACATCTATTTTCCTATCTTCAAAATTTTATTGGCTCCTATACATCTTGTTAAAGAATAGAAAGTTGCATATATTAACTTTGTGAGCTCCTAAATCTTCTTGGTAAAGGATAATTATGATAACTATAATCATTATTTGATTTTATTTTTGGATGATGTTATTTTTGGAGTTGAGATGTTCAACTGTGTTATTTTTGGATGATATTATTTTTGGAGTTGAGATGTTCAACTAATCCACTGAGACCATAAAATAAATGTGTTATGAAACAGTCATTAAAAAATGTTGAACACAGATTCAAGAGATGATGTATGTTGTCGTTATAAAACAACACAACAAATATCATCAAATAACACACCTATCATTACCACAAGTTGGGTAGCAATTTAAACCTAATTTTCTTTAATAAAAGATCACAAGTCTAAACCAAAGTCTCTAGATCCGATCTCAACCAAAAGCACTAGAACAGAAACAAAGAAATAAATAAAGTAAGACTGCAAATAATTTTTCTAAATGTTATTAGGGTTCTGAGACCATGAGAACACTGTCCAGAGTGCTAAGAGGACACGCACACATGGACCTGACACTACCAGGGACACAGTTCAAGAGGGGCATACACAAAGACCTAAAACCAGTGCTAAGGGACTCAACCCTTACCTCCTCACAGAAAATGCTCTCCACTCCCCACTCCCTCAAGACCTTTTGGTCTTGAATGAAATTTTATATTTACCTGGCCGATGGTGATGGCGTCGCTGGCAGCGATGGGATGTTCGGTGGGGGCGGGTTCGAGCTCTGAGTGCACGGGCTGCCCGGCGGCGTATTCGGTGCACAAGATCTGGCCAGGCAGCACGGTTTCGGTGACTGTCATGCCCTCATTGGTGGCGAGGGTTCGATCCACCAGCCCGGCCCTCTGGTTGAAGTCCGCCGCCGCCTGCATGACCGCCGCAGCGCCGCCGCCTGGTGGCACGGCCGAGAGCCCTCGCCTCCGCGCTCTGCATCAGCGCCGTCTCTCTCGGCATTATGGGCTCCTGCGCTAGCTCTCCCCACACTTTGAACACGTCTCCAAATGTAATTTCTTCTTCTTCACCATTATAGCTCTGTTTTCTTTAGTTCCTGCATCTTATTTCACAGTTTTCCATCCTGTGTTTTTTCTTATTTCACACTTCTCCATCCTGTGTTTTTTTTTTATGAGTTTTGTTTAGGGTTTCTTGTAGCGCAAGAAATGTATCTCCTGTCTTTTCGAGATTCAGCGTAAGAGCGGCATCGGGATTTGATTTCGCAGTCGGTTCTTGATGCTTTTCAGGACCGCCTTTTAACCTAACGGGATGTTGGCAAGCTGGCTGTGATGGATGGATTGTATGCCACGTGTTTATCATCGTTGGCTGTGATGGATGGATTGTATGCCACGTGTTTATCATTGTCATCCGATAGGGTAACGTGTATGTAGCCTGGTTCGATTCGTCTGGAATACTTATGACAATGCCACGTGCAACCTAAGTGGATTAATAGTTAAGACTAGTTTTAGATGAGAAGTCACTTTTTTCGTGATATTTTCCAAGAAGAGTCTAAAGATATATTAACTGGGATGCTTTACGAGGGAAAAAAAATGGTGTTTGGAGATATAGACTATGTTTCAAAAACAAAAATAATATGTGAATTGTAAATATGAAATTATATATTTTTTTTGGTCGGATATATATATATATATATATATTTTTTTTTTTTTTTTTTTTTTTTAAATTGTTTTTTGTTAGGTTATTGTGAGAAACCTCTATGACCGATGCACAGGGCTGAACAGTCTCCTCCCAATCATGACCCCTTGTAAAGTCAAGAGTTATACTTATCAATAGAGAATTTAACATAAAGCCACCACACCCACCCCCTCACACACTCACCCACGTCGCGGTTTGAACCTTGAACCTCCCGAAGAAGAGCCAAAGCCCGAAACGTTGTGCTCCACCCTAGGCGCCTTTTTTAATTTTAGTATTGACCTAAAAGTTATATGTTATAACTAATTATCTCTATCATGCTAAGTTTTATCTTTAGACACCTTTTTAATTTATCAAATAGTATTCTTTAAATCATTAATTTATGAGTTTTTTTTAAGTTGTTTTATCTGCGCTTGCTTTAATTTGAGTGTATTATTCCCCCGCATAGAGATTGGGACTAGTTGTAATACATTGCTCTCATTGAATTCTTGTACTCAGCATTTACCTAGATTAATCTAAAGTGTCTCCTTTGAGAATTCATCTCCTTTTTTATTTAGTTCTTTATAAATATGCCAAAAGGTAAAAGTTTCACTTCGATCCATAGCTTCTTTTATTTGAGAGATGGGTTGTAGAATCATGTTTTCCATCCTAAAAACACCAAGCATCCAGTTTATTACCACCTATGAGTCTTCGTAAATTTAATTTTTTTGTATTCCTTTTGATTCTACCAACTGAACCAGCAATTTAAGGGTCATAATTTCAGCATAATTATTAGAACCTTCTTCTAATCCAGCTATGAATTTAAAATAATGAGAGTCAAAATTTTATAGTAACCCTCTTGCTCCACAAACTCTAGGGACCCTTGTCTAGATCCATCAAAAAAGCCCTAGTCTTATGATTTATCAATATTTGGAGGAATGATTTATCTGTTTACTTTTGATGTTGTCGAAACCTTATAGTTATTACTTCCAATGATTTGGGAGAAGACCTGCCAAGTAGGCTTCTCCTAATCCTAAAAAATTATTGCATTCCTAGATAATCATACTCCCCAAGACACAAACAATAGGAGAGCTATAAAATATTTGAAAGACCTATTTTCAAACCAATATTTTAAGCACTCTCCTAAGGAATCTTCTTGTCATCCTATAGGAAGCTTTAACTATGCTATAACCTCCCTCCAAACTTGTTTAGTAAAGGAGCAAGCAACCAGTAAATGATCGATTATTTCATTGTTTGACTTACATAAATGACACCTTCCTAAACCATTTCAATTCTTCTATAATATCTCCCATGTCAAGACCTTATTTTTCATGGCAAGTCATAAGAACAATCTTGTCTTCAATGGGGCTCTGCTTCTAAGGTGTCTTTGACCATCATGTTGGATTGTCATTACTATCTTTCAATAGAGTCTTATACCCCAACTTTGGAGTGTACTCCCCCATAGCTCCATTCTTTGTCTAGACCAATTGATTAGTTTCTTCTTGCAACTTGATATGTCTAGCTTTAAGTCTCCCCACATATTCTTCCCACTAGTGTGCCTCTTAGCCCTAAAGCCCTAACACTATTGCTTTCTTCCATCCTTGACTCTAGTTTGTAGAAGATGTTGGATCAGTTGCTTGGGCGAGACTTCCAATCCCCTGAGCTCTTACGGTCTGAATTACATTATTTGGCAGTCTTTGCATATCACCATAACCAATCCAAGGGTCTAATCCTAGTCTTATCCTTGAACCATCCCCTATTTTCCAGGTAAGTCGATCACCTACAATATAAAAAGCCTGAATCATTGCCTTTCAATAGATTGAAACGTTGTGGGTTTGTTTCATTGGGGCCCTTATCCACTCCTCAACTGTGAGTGGCTCTAAATACTTTTCAAGTGTTATCTTATTCCATAAGTCATCCTTTGATATTATCTTCCAAACACACTTTACTGCTAGGGCCTTGCTAAACAGGAAGATGTTCATAAGTCCTCATCATCCATTCTTTTTTGGCTTGGCTAAGGATTGACATTTAACCAAGGTAATACCTTCCTTTCCCTTTTCCCTATCCATAAGAACCTATAGCTTAACTGTCTAGTTTTTTTCAAAACTCCTTTTGGTATATGAGCCAAATATTGCCAATATATTGGTATTGCCTCCAACACAAACTTGACCAAAGTCAATATCCCCCCCAAAGAGAGCCATTTGTTGCACCATATATTAATTTTTCCTTCCACCTTCTTTATCAACCAATTCTAGTTTTGTTTAGTGTAGTCATTGGATTTAAAAACAAAAAAACAAATATTTAAACCCCTCTTGAAGATCAAATCTACTAAAGGGGAAAAGTTGACTTATTATTGTGGTTTGATTCTAATCCACACAGTTAAAAAAGATGATGGACTTTTGTGCATTAATTTGCATACATGTTGCCAAACGAAAAAGATCTAAAGATTGTTTTAACTTCTCTGTTGTTCTTATTGTTCTTATTGTTCCAATTGTGAAAAGGAGAACATCATCTACAAAAAGTAGTGTGCCTTCCCTCTTGGCTTCTTTAATACACCTACTTAATATCTCAGCTACCAAAAGAAATAACAATGGTGACAAGGAGCAACCTTGTCTAATCCCTTGAGAAGCTTTGAAGAATTGAGAGGTTGACCCATTAACCAAAACTGCAAAAGAAATAGAACAAAAACATCCCATAATCTAGTTCACCATCTACACATAGAACCCAATATGAGTAGAAGTACCATTCTTGAATAGAGTCAATTTACTCTATCAAAAGCATTTTTCAATAGTAACCTAAAAGTCAGGTCATTTATACATCATAACTAGTTATCTCTATCATGCTAAGTTCTATCCTTGGACGCTTTCCCAATTTATCAAACAATATCCTTTAAATCACTAACTTCTGAGTTTTTTGAAAAAGTTGTTTTAACTGTTTGCTTAAATTGGAGTATATTAATCCCCATCGATAAAGATTTGACTAGCTTTAGTGCATTGCCCTCATTGAATTCCTCATAAATTATCATGTCGTTTATGTATTCTTGTAAAGGATAAAAACTACTATTATTTTTATTAGTCTTAAAGGTAAAGAATAGTCAATAAATAGTGTGTTCCTTTAATGTTCAAATTATTTATTAACATGTATGGTATGAATAACAAATTTTATTATTTTTTGGAAAGTATTGTGAATATTTTTATTATAAATGTAACATAAATTTTATACATAGATAAAATATGATATATATATATATATATATATATATATATATATATATATATACTTAATTTTGGATTTAATTCATTATATACATTTGTATTGTGAATAGAATACAAAATATAGGCATTGTAATTTATGGTAACAAATCATTTGAAGTTTTAATGAAAAGTTGGGCCTGAGGAGATCAAAGCTAAATAATAAAGTTTTGGCTAGTATAAACATTTGCATTGTGAATAAAATATAAAATATAGACATTGTAATATATGATAACAAATAATTTGAAGTTTAAACGGAGGTTTGAGCTTGAGGAGATCAGAGCTAAATAACAAAGCTTTGGTTGGAAAACTTGACTAAAGATAGATCTCCCACCCAACTTTTTTATTTGGTAGAGTTTTAACTAGTAAATATTTGGGACAAGTGAACCCAAATGAGGTGAGTCGTTTCCCTTTGGATGGTAATGAGTCCCTAGTGTGGCATGCTCTAAAGCTAGGATCTCAAGTAGTGAAAGATGGATTATTTTAAAAAGTGGGGAGAGGGGATAAGACACAATTTTGGATAGATTCATGGGATTAATACCCAACTATCGTTGTTGAATTCCTATAACTATAACCAATAAAAACAACCATGGAAAGCAGGGGTTGGATCAATATTGAAAGTTATTTCAACACTAGTTAACCGGGAGATTATACGTTTAAGCAACCTAAGAAGTTGGATGAGTTGCCAATTACAATCCCTACAAAATTAACACCCATCATGATTAAAATATTGGCAAAAATATTTTTCACAAGTAGGGATGAGGAGAATGAATTAGCTTGGGGCTATGGGAGCCTTGGAGTCTACACGATGAAGGATGGATATGAAAAGATCCTTCCAAAACCTCCTCCTCATGCATATCAAGTTAAGGATTGGAGAAAGATTTGACAGTCCAAGATTTGGCCAAAAGTAAACTTGTTTGCTTAGTAGTTCATTTACTTTTGACAATCTGAGACATAGGGAAATAGTTGGCCCATCCAAATGTAATTTATGCTACAAAAGTGAGGAAACATTTGACCACTTGATGTTTGAGTGCTCATTCACATGCCAAATCTAGGAGAGATGGTTTTTAGCTTATAAAATCCAAGCCAATGGTGATTTGAATCGGATTAATATTTGGGAAAGATGAAAGAGGGGTAAATTTAAATTTGAAGTTCTTCGTATCTGGTGGAAGCTTAGATTAAACTTTATTCGGTGGCAAGTGTGGTTGGAGAGAAATGACACAAATTCTAGAGAAACCTTTTCATTCTTGGATAGCATCTGGTAGGTCATTTAAAGCAAAATCATGAAAAGTGTGGTAGTGTATGCCAAAGAGGAAACTTAGACTGATATAGGGATGATGGAGAAGAAAGTTGAAGTGTAGGAGGGGCAGGAGAAAGCTAGTTAGAAAAACCCCTGGAAGGCTAGATTAACATTAGTATTGATGGAGAACTTTCAGAAGAGAAAAAGTGATCTTTGTGGGCAACTCAAGAGGGTATTGAGGAAAAACGTTTGGGGTAACTTCTGTAGAAGGGTTTATAGTACAGGTGCATATGCAGGTGCAAGTACAAGTATAGGTACAAGTGTAAGTGTAGATACAGGTGCAGAAAGGGGAAGAAGCCTATTACCCTTAAAAATTGAGTAACTTATACAAAAGGGTTCATAGTACAGGTGTAGGTGAAAGTATTCCCTTCGAACATAATGTTGTGTGTAGGCTATGGAGTTGCCTATGGGTGCTAATTAGGGTCCTTCTAGGCGCCCTCCTTGGCCCCCTCCCGTAAGAGATTGTTTGCAGATATAGTTAAAGGGAAACATGACATGGAGGACATCTTATTTAGAGACTTAGATCATCATTCTATTTTCTCTATAGCAGCCAAGAATCCAAAGCAACAATCGTACTAGGCAAGGGTTAATGGTTGCCTCCCCCAGGTGGCCCTTCATCCTAAATTGGTGATAGATCAAGCCTTGGTGGATGATAATATTCTCTACAGAAGAAAGCATGACCTAATTTATAATTTTATCGACATAAGAACATCTTTAGGATTTATGTCCTCTTGGATCTGAAATAATTAGGAGCCCCTTGGGGATACCATAATCTCTCTTATTAGCAATGACTATTATATTGTGAGTTTTTCTTCTCAAGTATATAAAGATAAAGACTTTGAGTTAGGTAGGAGAACATATGGTGGTGCAAACCTTTTTGTTCAGTCGTGGAAGTTAGGATTTGACCCTCGAATGGAGCCCTCTACGATGATTGTTTGGATTTGTCTTTATGCCCTACCCATGGAATACTGGTGTGAACTGATTTTTGAGAAATTGGGTAACTTAGGATATTATTTAGAAGTTATCAGGGACATGATGAGGGGTGACTATTGTTTATACCTGGATCTATGTGGAGATGGATCTCAACCAACCTATCTCAATTGAAACAGAAATTAGCATGGGGGACTTATCCTGGATCCAATAGGTAGACTATGAGGTAATCTTGTTTTGATGTAGGATCTACCACAAACACAATCATCTAGCCCGCTTCTTCCTAGAGGACATCATGAAGAGCCCCATCCCTCCAAAGGGAACCATCACTAATAGCAAGTTTGTTGAGAAGAAGGAAGAGAATTTGCCCAAAACCTTGAATGCTAATCACCTTGTAGAGGGTTTTGAATCTCCAAAGAGAAATATGAATTAAAAAGGCAAGACAACACGCTCCAACCAATCAAAAAAAGTAAATTTCAACAAGTATGCAATTCTTAATTCTCTGTTAGATATGGAGGAGGAGACCACCATAATAGATTAACCTCATAAGGATAACCTTCCCCTATAAGGTTTGAGGAAATTGCTCATCATGTTTCTTTGAATTCAAAGTTAGGGGTTGATCACTTAGCATTGATAAATCCAGGGAACCAAACCCTTACAATGGTTGTGGTGGATAATGATGTTTCAATGTAATATAGAGACAAGGGCAGAGGGAAACCTGACCTTGGGATTCAACAAGCAGAGAAAAGGTTAAAAAAATCTCAAGCCAAGAGTGTAGGAAGAAAATCAAACTAGGAGAAGTCGGCTAATGAGGGAGACCAGCTAGTCATCCAAAGAAAGATCAAGCATATTGACACTTATTGGAATCTAGGTTCCCAATGATTTTCCAATTTTGGAATATAAGAGGTCTAAACAATTGACCTCATCAAATTGTTGTTCAAAGTTTAATTAAATTTCATCATTCTAACTTTATTCTCCTTCAAGAGACTAAAGCTTCCATTTAGAAGATGGATATCATTGTTAAGAAAATTTGGAGACAGGTTGAGTACATGGCGATTGGATCCCAAGGGGCTTCAAGGGGAGTGATGACTTTATGGAATCCTCTTCTCTAGACGACTTTAGATCACTTTTTTGGTTGGGGTATCCTCACTTCTCTCTTCAAGAGCAAGAACTTTGAGGAGATTTTATTGGTTTCCAATTTTTACGGTGCTACAAATTTTGTGGAGCAACAACACCAATGGTCAGTTTTACAAGATAGTAGAACAAAAAAAGAGGAAGTGAATTGGATATTGGCAGAGGATTTCAATGCTAAACTTGCTCTTAGGGACCAGGAAGGGGGAAATCCTTATTTGGACCAAAGATATAGATTTATGATGTCCAAAATTAATTAGATCAATTTAATTGGTGTTCAACATGTGGGATCTCTGTATACGTGGACAAACAAACAAGTAGGTCCAACAAGTAGGAAAGTCAAGCTTGACATATTTTTGGTTTCTAAAGAGGCCTTTCTTCATTGGTCTTTTAGGATGGAGATTCTTAATCGCGCTGAATATGATTAGTTTTTTATTCTTTTAGAATGGAAGTTGGGCCACAATCCCCCCAAGACCTTTTCATTTTTAAAATGGTTGGTTTGAAAAGGAGGATCTGAAGGAAAAAATCCCCTTCTGGTGGGAGGAGGGTCGTCCTTCCCATGGGAGAGCTATGTATGTTTTTTCTAAACAAATCCAACATGTCAAATATCATCTCAAATTCTAGAAAAGAAGTAGCAAATATGATTTTCAGTCCCAAAAGGCTCCTTTTTTGGCAAATATGGAGGATTCGGCCACCCGATTCAAGACTGGAGCAATTACAAAGAACCTAAAATATGAAGATGAACTGGTTAGAAAATAATTAGAGTCCATAGATAATCAGGAGGAAATTTATTGGAAACAAAGAGCAAGAATTGCTTGGTTGTTGGAGGGGGATCGAAACACAAGTTTCTTTCATCGCTCTGCATCGGCAAGTAGACAAAGGAATTTTTTGACTTACCTTTAGGACTCTAATGGACAGGTGATGGACACCATACCATATATGCAACATGCAACAAATAATTTCTTTCAAAATATTTTTACTGCCCCTGTTATCCCTAATCTTACAACGCAACAAGAGATACTTAATTGTATCCCTAACATTATTTTAGACAAGCAAAACCAAGCCCTTTTCAGTCTAGTGGATAAAGATGAGGTGAGGAGCATAGTTTTCAGTATGAAATCAAAGAAATCTCTAGGGCCCAATGGTTTCCCAATTGAGTTCTTTAAGGCTTTATGGGATGTCATAGGAAAGGATTTAACCAAGGCTATTGAAGAATATCGTTCAAACAAAACTATGCTTCGGGATCTAAATCATACTTTCTTCACTTTGATTCCTAAAGTGGGACAAGTAGCCAATCTTGGATATTTTTGCATGATTGTCTCTACAATGTGATGTACAATATAATAACTAAGTTGATGGTTGAAAGGCTTAAGAATATTATGGACAACATAATATCCCAAGAATAAGGAGGATTTGTAGAGGGATGTCAAATTTTGGATGGAATTATTCTAGCCTAGGAGGCTATCCACTCAATGCAACATTCTAGTCGAAGAGGTTTGTTTATTAAATTAGATATGTCTAAGGCTTATGATAGAGTCCCTTGGTAGTTTTTGGATCAAATGCTTGAGAAATTTGGCTTCTCTCATGAGTGGATATAGTGTATCATGAGTTGTGTCTTGACGGTTTTCTTTTTTGTTCTCATAAACAACTCCTTCTTGACCCCTTTCCTTGCTTCCAGGGGTATTCGTTGCCCATTTATTTTTATTATTCTAGCAAAAGGATTAGGTAGATTTATTCAAAGAAATAAGCAACAAGGTCTTTTGGAAGGTGTGCAACTAGATGAGGAGATGTTAACTCATCTTCAATTTATGGATGATACATGTCTCTTTGAGGAGGCTAGCATTTAGGAGGCTAGAACACTCAAAGCCATATTAAAAACCTACATGGATGCTACTAGTCATCAGGTGAATGTAGCCAAATCCAAGGTTGTTTTCTTCAATACAAATAGAAGAATCTAGGATTAGATTCTATCCATTTTGAGCTTTGCTTGGGCACTCTTTCACTTGATTGCCTAAGGATTCCCCTTCATTTTAAGAGCCTAAGAGTGGTTGATTGGAAAGCTTTAATGGATAGAATTGCTGCTAAAGTTAATCATTGGACTCACCGTTGGCTTACCTTTAGAGGAAGAATGACTCTCATCCAATTAGTGATCCAAGCCATGCCTATTTATAAATTCTCCATCCTAGTTTCCCTTATGAGAGTCCTTTGAGAGTTGGATTTGCTTATGAGAAAATTTTTGTGGGATGGCCCAAGGATGGGTTTGAAGTGGACTCTTGTTAGTTGGGATAAAATATGTTAGCCTAAAGCTCGAGGGGGTCTTGGTTTTCGTAAAGCAGCTTCAAATAATCAAGCTCTTATTAGAAAATTTTAATGGAGATGGATCTCCAACAAGGAGGCTTTCTTCAATAGAGTCGTCACTAGTAAGTATTTGTATTCCATCCCTCATCAAGAAGTTGGCTACATTCCTCTAAGGGGGCCTGGCTATGTTATTTGGAAGGTCCTGAAAGTTGGTAAGCAATTGGTTATATCTAGAATTTTTTGAAAAGTAGGTACAGGAGACAAAGCTAACTTTTGGAGTGATTCTTGGGACCAACATCCTCCCTTAATCTATGAGTTTCCAAAGTTGCATCCCTTGCAATAAAATCTCGAAGGTAGAGGCTGGATAAATATGGTTTCATACATTCCTTCCAAGTAAATTGCAGATTTCTCTTTCTTTTAGTGGAAGAGGTTAGAATAATGGCCTATTCTTTTCTCTCTTCATCAAAAACTTCTTATTGATAAGATCCTAAGCAAAGGTGCCTTACAAGGAAAGAGGAAAAGGTGCTTGGGAGAATGGGGTTAGAAAGATCATAGTTGAGTCTGACTCACAAATTATGGTGGAGCTTCTAAATGATATTAGAAATTTCAGACCAAAGACTTGGAGGATAAGAAACATTGTGATCCAAATTAAGTCCATTTGGCAACAATTCGAGGATGTCATCCTAGTCTATGTTGATAGAAAAAATAATGTAACGACTAATTTTTTGGCTAAACATGATATTGAAAGTCCGATTGGATACATGCTGAATTCTAATCAGGATAGGGACACTCTTGAATGGCTAGAGGTGAACCAAATGGTTATTAGTTTCTCTAGAAGAGACTTAGGTAAGGATGAGGATAGGTTTAGATTCCACTAAGCCTTATGGATCAATGGAGGATGAACAATTATTCGTTGGGTTTTTTGTTGCCTCTTGTAGCACTCGTTGGCCATTTTTGGGATAGCACTAATAGTGTTTGCAAGACTGCTAAGCTTGCTAGGTTACTTAGGATCAATGTAAAGCAAAAATTGGACTAGGTTAAAAGTTATGCTCTTTATATGGTACTTAATTTTTTGTTATTTTTGGAAATGTTAATCCAAGTTTTATTCGGATTTTAGGGCTTGCCAAAAGTGGCAGACCTATAACTTTGATTCTTGTTCTATCAATATAAAATTTTACCTTTTCAAAATAAAACATTAATATTGATGGAGTTGCGAAAGACAATTGAGATAGAGTTGGAATTGGAGTGATATGTAAGAATCATGTTGGAAAAATGCTCTATTAGGAATTGTATGGCCTTGGCAAGGCCATGAACAATGAAGTAGAAGCCTTAGCTATCAAATTTGTTTATATTTGGGTACTAAGACAAGTTTAATGGAGGATAATCATAGAATCATATTCTCAAATCTAAGTAAGAGCTTTAGATTGTGTGGGGAACTTTTCTTTGGAGACATGGAGGTTGAGGATTCTTGTCACCAAAATTAAGGAGTTATGGAGGAAATTGGATGATATGATCCTGATTCATGTAGGTAGAGCTTTGAATACTGTGGTAGACTTATTGGCTAAGACAGGTATTTAGAAGGAGGCAGGGTTCAATGGCACAATGGTATGGTTATTGAGGATGAGGGGATCAAGTAGGTTGGTGAAAAAATTTAACATTTGGCTAATTTGGATAGCCATTTGTAGATATATGGTTTAAGATATTTGGCTCCAATGTAAATCTTCTTTTACTGTTGTAACCAAAAGTGGTTAGTTCTTAGGATCTTAAGCTTTAGAGTTATGAAATTTTGTTGTAAAGTTAAAAGGAATAAATGGATGCTCTTGCTAACTAAGGCTAGGGAGAGTCTCGTCCCAACTTGTAAATAATCTTATCTTAACATATTTTATTCAAATTAAAAAAACATAATAATTATTGTAATTTTTTTATTGGTGTTGAAGTAGAATGTGAAGTGCAACTAAAGGGCACAAATGGGGCCATCTTACCTCATTCTAGTTGATAATAACCCAAAGAGATATCAACTTGATGTAATTAACATGTGACAAGAGGAAATGATACTATTAGAAATGATATGTAACTTATTAAAAAATTATTTAGATAAAAAAATATTCTATTTTTTTAATATATTTAAAATATAGCCACACATTAATATGTTTCAAAAAAAACAAGTAAAAAGTTATTTTGAATATTGATATGAAATTGTTTTCTAAATATTAAGAAAAGCATTAGGCTTTGGTATAAACTAAGAAAACTATTTTTATTCTACAATATTTTAATTTTTCAACAAATCTTAACTATGTAGGTTTTAGGTGTCCAATTATATTAGGATAGAAAAATGTTATGTATCTTGACATCATAAAGTCAAGTTATTAATGTGTTCCTTACATAATTAAAAATAAAAATCATTATTTCCTAATCAATAATTAGGAAGAAAACTTAAACTAAAGAGAGCTAGCTAGTTTACCTAAGGTCAATGTCATGATATCATGCCACAAGATCAAAAATGGTCCCTCTTCTTCCATCATATGTACTAGAAGAGCACCAAACAATCAAAGTATGACATTGTCCTAATACAATGATGCATTACAATGACCCATAAAAGCCTCACTTTCAAAGATTATCCATCGTTAGCATTGTACTATGAGCAACTAGCCATCTGAAAACCTTAATCTTTGGGGTTGCTACATTTCCTTATATTTTTGTCTAGACCTCCTCACTAGTACCTTAAGTTAATTTTCATAACTTTGAACTAAGTATTCTCTATTCATGATTAATAACTAGTAATGAGTGTTTATACCCTTTAGAGAAATATAGGTAGAAAAAATTCTTTGTCGAATGAGTCAAACTTATCCAATCCATTGGTTCTCCTCTTATGTCCAATCGCCTAGGACATATTTAATGTTGCCCTCCTTGTCCATGTCAAAGTAATTGTTCACGTTGTATCCTTAGATATTCTATGTATCCTAGGCTAGCACATTTCAACTCTCATCCTATCATAAGGGATTCCCCCTAACAAAATATCATCCCAAAAATCAATGTGCTACCTAGTTCTAACCTTCCACTTCACTACATTTTTCAAAATGCCCTTGCTTCGCAGTCGTTGGTTCCACATGATTGAGCTTTTGAAATGGTCTTCTTCATAAAGGATTCTCTTAGGATCCCTGCTTTCTAAGTATTTATGTCACAAAATTTTGGACCAAAGGTTGTTTGGTTCCCTCAATAATCCCTAGGTTAGTTTCCCACCCAAGGTTGCTCACATCAAATTGATTCTCCTTAAACCCACATCTCCCTTTTTGTTAGGATCACAAACTATTTTTCATTTTAAGAGAGGTAGTCTTCTCTTTTTCTTTGTTCTTATCTAGAGGAAATTATTTTGAAGATATTCTAACTTAGTTGTTATTTCCCTTGCAATTTTGAAAAGAGACATGATGTAGGCGGAGAGGGATTGAAGAGTTACCTTAAAAAGTTGCATCTTCCTAGCCTAGCTTAGCTCTTTCCCATTCCACCCTATCAGTTTCTTTGAAATCGATGAAAAAAAAGGTTCAAGTGTTCTTGATTCAATACCCATTAAAAGAGGCAATGCCAAGTATAGCGAGGGAAAGGAACTTAGTTTATAACCCAAATTTTCCTTTATCTTCCCTTAGGCCCTTGTTGGGGTATTGATGAAATACAATGAATTTTTCTCCTTATTGACTCTTTGAACTATATCCTTTGTGTAGTTTTTTAGCACTTCCTTACATTCTTTGGCTTCAAAAACACTTGCCAGTATGTAAAATACCCAACAAGTTTAACACAGAAAAAACACTAAGAAATTGCTCAACAAAACATCAACACCACACAGAATATACTCAGATTTTATTTTTATCCAAAAAGTGCAGTACAGTAAGGGGAAATGGCAGCAAACCAACTGAAATTCACTTCCAGATCACTAACAAAACACTAAATCAGCCCTAATGCCTGGACGTTGTCTCTGTGAAGCTGGTTCAGGCCTTCAAACTCGTCAAAGGGGCCCTCCTTGGGCTGACATCACCTTTTTGTGGGTCTTGATCACTCAGATCTGCATGCAAAATGTGGCCTTCAAGTAGGATAGCTCAAGAACATTCCTCTAGGGTCTCTTCTCAAGCCTCTAAAAGGGTTTTGCACCTTCTAGGATCTCCCTCTCTTGTTCTCCACAAGAGGCTCTCCAAATCCAATTCTCGATATCCAAAAAGCATCCTGTAGAATAAGAGATCTTGGCATATATAGGCATCTTCCAAACCCCAATGAAGGATTAAGTCCCAGCCCTTGGATCATCATAAAGATGAAGGGTGGAGATTAAGTCTTATCCAACCTTAAGTGATCTCAACGCACAAACATATCCCAACCCTTAGATCTGATCTAAATGAATGAAGGGCTGAGATTAAAAGATCAAACATTAAATAACTCCAGCCACCTTCTTAGCCCACGTTTGGCTAGAGGAGGCCCTCTAGACCACTCAACATCTAACAAATCACACTAAAGACACCAAAAATAGCAAAACACACTATTTACAAATGAGATAAATTTGGGGACATTACAAGTCCTCCCCTCTCAAATTGCTTGTCCCCAAGCAATTAAGCAAAGCTGGATGTTGGAGGATGGCTGGTCCCTCCCAAGTGGCATCTTCATTTGGCAAGTCCTTCCACTTAATCAAGTATTCACTCAGCAGCTTCCCACTTCTTAGTTTCCTATCCCTTGTGTTCAGAATAGTTTCGGGTATAAGCACTAAATTTCCTTCTTCATCAAGGGGTGGCAAGATTGTAGATGGTACTACATGCTGTCCAAGAGCTTTTTTTAACCGTGACACATGAAAAACATTGTGTATTCTGCTGCTAGGGGGCAACTCCAACTCATAGGCAACTTCCCCAATCTTCCTAGTCACTCTGTATGGGCCATAAAACCTTGGCTGCAATTTTTCTGCGCTGTTTTTCTTTACTGTAGACTGTCTATAGGGCTGCAAACGCAAGTAAACCATGTCTCCAACCTCAAACTTGCGTTCAGTCCTGTTTTGGTCTGCATACCTCTTCTGCTGATTTTGTGCTTGTTGTAGATTATCTCTCAAAATGTTCAGGATATCTCTTTGCTGTTGTACAGTGCCAACTGCAGTAGGTACTTTGCTGTCCTCTAACAAAAAGTCAGAAAATTTTCGTGGTTCATAACCATACAACGCCATAAATGGTGACATTTTGATTGACATATGGTATGAACTGTTATAACAGAACTCACCAAGGTACAACCATTTAATCCAACCCTGCTGCTGCCCAGAAACATAATTTCTCAAGTACCCCTCCAACCATTTGTTCACAATTTCAGTTTGACCATCAGTTTGAGGATGGTAACTGGTACTTGGGGTTAGATCCGTCTCACATAGCCTAAATAATTCTTGCCAAAAATTACTTAGGAACTTGCTGTCCCTATCACTCACTATGTTATCCGGCAAGCCATGAAGTCTGAAGACTTCCTTGAAGTACAGATCAGCAAGTTGTACCGCTGTAATAGTGACTGAAATAGCAAAGAAATGAGCATATTTGGTCAGTCTATCTACTACAACATATATGCAGTCTTTACCTTGTACTTTGGGTAAGCCCGTGATGAAATCCATGGAAATGCTTGCCCATTTTCGTTTTGGAATGGGTAATGGCTGCAACAACCCAGCTGGAAATGTGTTTTCAGCCTTGTTTTGCTGACAAATGGCACATTCACGCACATGCTTTAAAACGTCCTCTTTCAGCCCTTTCCATGAGAATCTTTCTCTCACCAACCTGTAGGTCTTGTAAAAACCAGGATGTCCTGCCAAAGGTTCATCATGCAAAGCTCTTAGTAATTTCTCCTTCAATTTTGACTCAGGCACAAGGAAAATTCTGTTTTTATATAAAATCAGTCCATCTCTGATTTTATATCTTTCATCTACCACCTGCCCATCCAGTATGTTAGAAGCAAAATCATTCTTAACATACTCTGCCATAATTTGGGCCTTCCAATTAGCATTTACAGCAGTAACAACATGAAAGGAAGGGTGTCTAGAGAGTGCATCAGCTGCTGTATTGGCTTTACCTTTCACATATTGAATCTCAAAGTCATAAGCCTGCAACTTAGTGACCCATTTCTGCTGCCTCTCACTTAAATCTTGCTGCCCAAGAAAATATTTTAAGCTGTTATGGTCAGTCTTTACAATAAACTTGCTGCAAACCAAGTATTGTTTAAATTTAGTCAAGGCATGCATTACAACAAGCATTTCCTGCTCATAGATGGAAAAAGTTCTTTCAGTGGGACTGAGTTTCCTACTTTCAAATGCTATAGGCTGCCCTTTCTGCATGAGTACAGCCCCAATACCCAACCCAGAGGCATCACATTCCACTACGAAAGGCTGAGAAAAGTCAGGAATAGCAAGAATAGGACATGTACACATGACTGTCTTTAATTTTTGGAATGCTTTTTCTGTTGTGTCAGTCCATGCAAAGGCCCCCTTTTTAGTCAACTCAGTCAAAGGAGCTGCGATTTGTGAAAACCCCTTAATAAATCTTCTGTAATAGCTGCACAGCCCTATAAAACCCCTCAATTCTGTCAAAGTAGTGGGTTTAGGCCAGTTCTTAATGGCTGAAATTTTGTCTTCATCAACATGCACACCATTTGCACTAATTATGTGCCCTAAATACAAAATTTCTGACAAACCAAATTCACATTTAGACATCTTGGCGAAGAACTTCTGCTGTTCTAAAATGGATAGCACTGAATCTAAGTGTTGTATATGCAAATCCCACGAACTGCTGTAAACCAAAATATCATCAAAGAAAACAAGCACAAATTTTCTAAGATGATTCCTGAAAATGTGGTTCATTGCTGCCTGGAAAGTTGTTGGTGCATTAGTTAAGCCAAATGGCATAACTAAGAACTCAAAGTGGCCAAAATGGCACCTAAACGCTGTCTTGTGGACATCTTCATCTCTCACCTTGATTTGGTGATAACCGGATCTCAGATCTATCTTAGAGAAGTATACAGCCCCATGTAGTTCATCTATCAACTCATCCACTCGGGGTATAGGGTATCTATTCTTGATGGTTTTCTTATTTAGTGCCCTATAATCTATACACATTCTCATGGTCCCATCTTTCTTCTTCACTAAGACAACTGATGAGGCAAAGGGACTAGAGCTTGGTCTTATGAAACCCATGCTAAGTAATTCCCTAATTGTTTTTTCTATTTCATCTTTGTAGGTCCTGGGATGCCTATAAGGGGTGATCATTATGGGCTTAGTTCCTGATTCTAATTCAATGATATGTTGAAACCCCCTATCAGGTGGCAAACCTTTGGGCAAATCACCAAAAACCCCCTCATATTTGTCTATTACAGCTTGCATGTCAGGATGAAACTTAATTTCAGTTTTAGTGGAAGGATTGGGCATACCTTTCAACAAAAAGAATGTTGCTCCCCACTCAAAGTCCCTTCTCTTGAGAATACGCTGCATTGCATTCGCTGAAACTTGTTGGGGATAATGGTCCTTAATGCCCCTCAAAGTAACAATCTGCCCATTGGACCTGAATTTGAGTGTTAGGGTCTTATAGTTGGTATACATCCCATCTAAGGAGTGCAGCCACTGCACTCCCAAAACAGCTTGGGGAGTGCCTCCCATGGAGAAAACATAAAAATCGTCCACTACAGAGTATTTTCCAAAGTTGATTTCCACCTGCCTACACACTTGAGTGCAGCTAGAAACCTGCCCATTAGCATTTTTAACACCAAACCCAGAAAATTCTTCTGTTTTCAACTGTTTGGCTGTCACAAAACTGTCATCAATAAAATTATGGGTTGCCCCACCATCAATCAGCACTAAAACATCATGTCCTCCAATTTTTCCAGCCACTTTCAAAGTCATGTATTTAGACTCACCGGAAATAGTAGCCAAAACTCCATCTTCTTCATCAAGTTCGTGAGGATGCTGTGAATCCTTCTCTAGTTCAGCAAAATCAGCGTCCTCATAGACACTTTCAACATCTTCGTCCTCAACTTCTCCCTCATTTGGGACATAATATTCAACTAAATAATTTTGTCCCCTTCCCTTACACTGATGGCCCCGTTCCCAAGGTTTTTGACAAGAAAAACATAACCCTTTGCGCTGCAATTCTCTCCTTGTGGCCTCATCCATTCTTGGCCTCTGCTGGTTCTGTACTTTAGGTGGTGGAAAACCCTTGTTTTGACCCTGATTCGTTTTGTTCCAAAGCTGTCCACTCTGCTGAAATGGCCTAGAAACTCCAGATTTTGATGGTTGTTCAAACTTGGACTGCTGTCCCCATCTGGGTCTGCTGCCACTAGATGTTGGCTCAAGATCAAAGGCTGCCCCTACAGCCTCATCTAAGGTTTTAGGCTTGAAAGCCTTCACCCATCCTCTCAAAGGATCAAACAGCCCATTTACAAACAAATGGACTAATCTTTCTTCAGTTACATCAGTAACCATGACAGAAATCTTCTGGAACTCCTCCACATAGTTCCCAACTGTGTTTTTCTGCCTAAGGGCCACCAACTCACTAAAGAACTCATTTTCATCTTTCCTCTCAAACCTATCAAGAAGCTTTTCTGCAAAATCATCAAATTTCACTATAGACTCATGACCCTTAGTCATTAAACCATGGTGCCACCACTCACTAGCAACCCCATCAAGGTGCATGGCTGCATAGTGAACTGCTTCTCTCTCCTCCATGGTGGGTCTTAGGGCAAAATAGACCTGCATTTTCTGCAGCCAAGTCCTAGCAGACATCTTATCACTTCCATCAAAGAAGGGAAGTGACATTTTTCCCAATTTGTACTGTAGATCGCTGCTTTTTTCTTTGTCTCTCTGTTGTCTCCCACTGGGGCTCTTGCCCTTCAACTCCAAAATTTTTTCAAAAGAAAGAGTATCTCTGAATACTTGCTCTTGGGCCATATATTCCTGAATTAGGGCGGCTATCTCATCTGTTTCCATTGCTGGTTCAGCAGCTGCAACTGTTGGCTGAACAAACATAGAAGTGGAGGGTTTCCATAGTCGAGACAAGGGCCTTCTATTCCTTCCTGGCGTACCCCCTCCATGAATGGAGTTCTCTCCCTGATGTGTACGGTTGGCTTGGCTAATTTCATGCTCATCTTCTTGTAGATTTGGTTGATGCCCTAATTGTTGATGCCCCAATTGTGTGATTAATTGTTGGATGCTAGCTTGCATGCCAGCCAAAGCTTGAACAACAGGAGCTTGCAGCACTCTTGCCATTTCCTCTTGTTCAGTCCTAGCCCTCTCTTCATCTGTCATCTCATCTCTAGGAGTCTCATTTCGTCTGTCTGCCCCGGATCCACCTGCCATGGCTGGATCTGGATCTGAAGGCTGATTAGGGTTCTTTTTCTTACTCCTCAAGAAATAGGGATGAGGATGGCTCATCCACTAAACACACAGGCTGGCAGGAAATAAACCAAAAATATTTCCACACTGGAATACAAACTCTAGATGTACAGATCCATGCAAATTCAACACACCCAGAAACTCCAAATGCTCCCAATGCCGATATTACAATGTGCATGTAGTGGCATGTGGTTGCATGTCACATGCATGTTGTTGCATGAGCTTGCATGTCACTTGCATGTGCTCGCAACACCTTCTTTTCCCCTCAGGCTGGCAGGAAACCAGCTCTGATACCACTGTAAAATACCCAACAAGTTTAACACAGAAATAACACTAAGAAATTGCTCAACAAAACATCAACACCACACAGAATATACTCAGATTTTATTTTTATCCAAAAAGTGCAGTACAGTAAGGAGAAATGGCAGCAAACCAACTGAAATTCACTTCCAGATCACTAACAAAACACTAAATCAGCCCTAATGCCTGGACGTTGTCTCTGTGAAGCTGGTTCAGGCCTTCAAACTCGTCAAAGGGGCCCTCCTTGGGCTGACATCACCTTTTTGTGGGTCTTGATCACTCAGATCTGCATGCAAAATGTGGCCTTCAAGTAGGATAGCTCAAGAACATTCCTCTAGGGTCTCTTCTCAAGCCTCTAAAAGGGTTTTGCACCTTCTAGGATCTCCCTCTCTTGTTCTCCACAAGAGGCTCTCCAAATCCAATTCTCGATATCCAAAAAGCATCCTGTAGAATAAGAGATCTTGGCATATATAGGCATCTTCCAAACCCCAATGAAGGATTAAGTCCCAGCCCTTGGATCATCATAAAGATGAAGGGTGGAGATTAAGTCTTATCCAACCTTAAGTGATCTCAACGCACAAACATATCCCAACCCTTAGATCTGATCTAAATGAATGAAGGGCTGAGATTAAAAGATCAAACATTAAATAACTCCAGCCACCTTCTTAGCCCACGTTTGGCTAGAGGAGGCCCTCTAGACCACTCAACATCTAACAAATCACACTAAAGACACCAAAAATAGCAAAACACACTATTTACAAATGAAATAAATTTGGGGACATTACACGGTCTTAAAAGGATTATATCATCCCTAAAAAGTTGATGAGAAACTTACGGTGTTTTCCACCTTTAGGTCTTAGATTATCATCAATTTTTTATTCTAGCAAGTTTTAGCTTAAAGCTTTTGCAAGCAAGATAAACAAATAGGAGGATATCATGTTGCTTTGCCTTAGACCTTGAGAAATAGCAAAAAAAAAATCTAGCACTCCATCACTATGATAGAATATCTTGAATTCCTTATACAATTCATAACAATATCTGCCTAGGCCTCCCCAAACCCAAACTTCTTTAACATATTTTGAAGAAAGTTCTAGGAAACCCCATCATATTCCTTGTTCATGTAGATCCTCATTAACTAGGAATGTAGATCCTCATTAACCACTACAATCCCATCTAGAATTTGACAACCCTTAATTAATCCCCCTTGGTTTTCTAAGATCAACCTTTGGAGAAGGGTTTTCAATCTCAAAGAGATCGTCTTCCTTATGATTTTATAAACTGTTATCTAACCTTATCTATCTAAAGTAAGTGGAGGACTCGATCTTGGATTTCTTGGGAACAAGGGCGATGAAAGTATTATTCCATTCCTTCAAAACATTCCTTTTTATTTTTGTTTCATTTATATTTACTATTATATTTTTTAAGTATTTTCTAAAATATTTGGAAGAACCCTACCTAGAGCTTGTTTGACCCCAAGGCTTTATCCTTCTCCACATAAATATTACCTCTTCAATTTCTTCTTTTGTGAAGGGTTTATCCAACAACTTGTTATGTACCATTGTGATCACTTGAGGAATATTGTTCAAGAGGTCATTGGAGGCCTCCTACTCCCTCCCTTCTTCTATTAGGAGGTTATGGAAGAAATTAACATCCATCTCAATCCTCTCCTCTTGATCTATAACCTCTCCTTGATATAGAGTTATTTTGTTGATCTTATTCTAGGTTTGATGGATTAAGGTGGTGGCATGAAAAATTTTGGTGTTTCTGTCTCCTTCTTGAAGCCATAGGGATCAAGACTTCTACCTCTAGTGGATTTCTTCTGCTACTAAAATATTATGGTATTTACAAAAATTGATCTTTTTCTTTTGAATCACTTCTTCAGTGTTCTCCTCAACCTCTATCTTCTGCTCAATGTTCTTTAAATTATTCTCCATTCTAATATTCATTTGAAAAATATTTTTAAAAACTTCACGATTCTAGATTTCAACTCATGCTTAGTTATTTTTAATTTTTGACAAAATTGGAACATGTAGCTTCCTCTTACAAATGTACCCCACCATTTTCCTTCCAAATCTAGGTGTGTTGTACACATCATTTTTAGTTGGAAAGGATAGTTTTTCTTGGTCCTATCTATCCTCACTTCCCCCTCCCCAAAAAATATACTATGGTAAAATCCAATCTGAGAGCCTAATTTAAGTCTCGGTTGGAAACCCTCCCTGATCCTTCATCCTTTTGTTTTGCCCTCCTCCAAATGCAAGTCTATCAGGTTTGTCTCTGTCAAAAAAATTGTTTGACCTCTCATGACCTATGTTTAACTAGGAACCCCTCTCTTCTCATTCAAGGTTATCGAGGTTTTAAAATCCCAACTACCATCCATTTTCATTTTTTATGTTTTGGTTGTTTTCTTCAAATAAATTCCAAAGATTTTTTTTTATGCTCAATGGAATTGGGTGCATACATATTTATGATGAACCATACTTTACCAAGGAGATTTTGCTTAAAATGGATTGTAAGGTGATATCGGTTTTGACCAACCAACTCTCCATCAAAGAAATTTGGGTTCCAAAGAGTTAGCAAACCACCTAAATCCCCCTATGTTAGAACTCCAAAGAAGTAGTTTTTGCTCTATATCTTCCTACCTACTTTTCTTAACTCAGTCTCCCCTAATTTCGTCTCTTGTAATAAGATTTTATTGTTATGCAGATTGCAAATATAATATTTTTGTAGTCAAAGTTTGGTTGAGGCATTTAGACCCCTCATATTCTAGGATAATAATTTCATTTTTTACCTTTGGCCAAAGGTTTAGATTCCCCTATCAAGATGACTTTATCTACCATCTACCATTTCTTTTTTCGCTTCACTAGTTTATAAAGTATTTCTTGAGGGATGTCCCTCCTCATCCAAAGCCCTCTATGTCAGCTTGTCTTCCAATGTTCCCTCTCTCTAAGAATGTTGATCCTCTCCCTTGCATTGCACCTTTTACCACTTATGTTTTGGTTCTTTAGATTTCTTTGAAGAAGTTTATTAGGCCTCCTCTATGATTTTCTCTTATTCTTTTTTTTAAATCTTTTCTATTAGTTTTTTCTTTTTTCATATCTCCTTAAACTCTATTTTTTTTTCTTTTCCATTAGTTTTTCTTTTTCCATATATCCTTAAACTCTTATGCCTCTAAACTATTTTCTCTTATATTTTTATGACCATTAATTTTTACTTCATAATATAAAATATAATTTATCCCGAGACTCTTAAAGGGGCTCTTTTTAGAGAGGTTCAGGGTTTAAAACGTAGTGTGGGTGAGTGTATGTGAGGGAAATGAGTGTATGTAAGGCTATGTGTTAATCCCCTATTGATAAGTGTAACTCTCGACCTTATGAAAGACCATAACTAAAATAAAAATACTTAACTCTAAACATCAACCGTAAAAATTTCTTATACTACTTAAACCAAAACAAATATATATAATTAAAATTTTATTTATTATAATTAACTACACACTTTCTTGTTGTCTTTAACGCTCTTCACATTTCTATGATTTATTTTCTCTTTGCCATAAATAATTTTATACTTTTTATCTTTAATACAAATTAAAAAGTGTAACATAACTTAAAAAAACAAAAATAAAAATCTTTTTATGGTTTATTTATTTATGACTTCTTTTAAAGACAATTTTTTTTTGTTAATTTAAATATTTCATTACTACCAGGTTTTACAGGTTGACCCAAAACCTTTATACAAAAATCAACATAACGCTGAGGAGCAAGATCCTTAACATCTTGAGGACCCTCAGTCCTCTATTCTAATTGGCCATCTTAGGCCATCACCAGACGAATGACTTACAGCCTGAACCACCCTAGACAGACAGACGTTTACTACCATTAACTAGAAACCATAGACAACCAAGAGAGTCCCATCCCACAAAAATCCATCCAACAGCTACTAGGACATCCATTAAGACAAAAAACACAAAAAACCTCAAACCCTCTGCATAGGGCACTAACAAAATTTGGCTTCAGATATATGTATTTGGCCTTGCCAAACCACCATTTTTGCATAGAGTCTCATCTTGGAGGGTGCTAATCCTCCTCGTCCTCGTCCTCGTTCTGCTCATCGTCTTTGTCCTCCTCTTGATCGTCTATCTCCGGATTAGCCTCCACTAGCTTGTTGCCCTGGTACCCTTAATTGAAAAATACCTTTGTTAACGCCTCAAGTATCTTCTGCATCTAATGAACCACGTTAGCCAATGAGGTCGGGACAAAGCGCTTGAGGATCATAATTGTAGGGTTGGGACCCTCATCCTTAGAATCAATGTCGAGGGGTTTGGAACTCCCCTGCGCTTGCCTGTTCTTCAGCCTTAGTGAGGATCTCTTGGGTCCCTTCGGTTCCTCAATCTTCAACTTTTTCATTGCAAGTCCTCTAATGGCTAGATCCACCCCTCTTTTCTTAGTTAGGGATGCAGAATGAGGCTTGGGCAGACCAGGGCTATCCCTGACCTTGGAGCTTTCCGCATGGTGAACAACCGGGGTTTCGGCTTGGGGTATTGCAGGAGGTTCAACTTTGGGAGAGGTAGCGAAAACAAATTTATAGATGACTTTGTCCATGCCTTTGGTGTAGTGGTTGTTAGGATCCTACTATAAAATATACTAAACAACACACTCTCAACTCAAATAAACACACACTCACACATTTGCTTGGGAATAAACTCACAGAAACATTATAACAGTATTCAGAATTAAATGCATATGATAACAAAAATTACTTAAAAGGAACAATCTCACAATAGATAGAATCGTAGGCCTCTTCGAGGGGGCAACCTCCTTCAACACTTCATTAATTTGCAAAAAGATGATTACATTGGTGCCTTTTCGGGTATTTAAAGAGTTTCCTTCCAAGGTTGGCTTACATGCAAAATGCCACCTGGATTACATGCATAATGCCACCCGAATTACATGCATAGTGCCACTTTGAATTACATGCACAATGCCACTCGAATTACATGCATAATGCCACATGAATTACATGCACAATGCCACTCAAATTACATGCACAAGGCCACCTTACCTAACCTATCTACCATGTGTTACATAGAAAAGGGTGCCATTTGTCATAGGCACTACCTAAGCTAAAACTTAGAACATTACAAAATATTAATCATGGGTACTACCCACATTCACTAGGAATTATTACATCAAGGAAGTTATTACATTAAGGGTTAGGATGAGATCCTAACATGCCCTTCTCCTTGAAGAAGCTTTGTCCTCAAAGCTGAAAATGAGGAAATTGTTGCTAGAGTTGATGGAGAGACTCCCATGTAGCATCCTCAGGTTGAAGCCCATGCCACTGAACAAAGACCTTTGTAATGGTACGGTTGTGTAGAGTGTAAGTTCGACGATCCAGCAACCGCTCAGGTGCAAGTAAGATGGAGCTTTCTTCATCCAATTCGGGGAGCGTTGATTGAACCTGTACCTTTGTGCCCATAACTTTCTTGAGAAGGGAAACACGATAAATAGGGTGGAGCTTGGAAGTGGGGGGAAGAGCCAATTTGTAAGTTGTAGGGCCAATCCGTTGTAGAACCTGATAAGGACCAGAGAATTTTGGAGCGAGCTTCTGACACCTACGAAGTTGTAGGGAAGATTGTTTGTATGGTTGCAAGCGAAGGAAGACCATATCACCCACATCAAAACTACGCTTAGAACGATGCTGATCAGCTTGTTGGCGCATCCGATTCTGGGCCATATGCAAATTTTGCTTGAGTTGACGGAGGACCTCGGTGTGTTGACTCAGAGCATTGTCAACGACCTAGACCTTGGAGTTTCCTGGAATGTAGGAGGAAGGCGTGAGTGGAGGGCACCCGTAAACTGCCTCAAACGATGTGAGTTTGGTGGCGGTATGATAGGAAGTGTTGTACCACCATTCGACCAAGGAAAGCCATTTTGCCCAATGAGTAGGATGATCGGAGGCAAAGCAATGAAGGTAGGTTTCCAAGCATTTATTAACAACCTTTGTTTGACCATCCGTTTGCGGATGGTAGGTTGAACTCATTTTGAGTTGAGTCCCCTGCAACTTAAACAACTCTTGCCAAAAATTGCTAGTAAAGGTGGGATCACGATCAGATACAATGGAGGCTGGCATGTCATGAAGGCGAAATATGGAGTCAAGAAAAATTTGGGCAATTATGGATGCTGTGTAAGGATGGGTTAGGGCACAAAAGTGATCATACTTTGAAATGCGGTCCACTACCATGAAAATAACTGACTTGCCTCCAGATTTAGGTAGCCCTTTTATGAATTCCATGGAGATGTCAGTCCACACCTGCTCTGGGATCGACAATGGTTGAAGAGTGCCTAGAGAGCGCAATGTTTCCCATTTCATCCTTTGACATGTGTCACAGTCAGCTACAAAAGAGCGAATGTCTTATTTCATACCTTTCCAAAAGAAGGTGCGCTTGAGTCGCTCATAAGTTTTTAGGAACCCTGAATGGCCAGAAAATGGAGTAGCATGTGATTCCTTCATGAGGAGCTCTCGAAGTGGGGACTTAGGAGGAAGAACCAGGCGTTGATGGTAACGCAGATCCTGGCCATCCCAACTATATCCTGGTGTAGACTCTAGATCATCCATAAGTGAAGCAACCAAGTCTTTCAAATCTGCATCCTGAAGTATTTCTTGACGTAGGGGATCAATCCACTAGGGTAATGGTGCAGAAATGGCACACAACATACTAAGGGTCTCAAATTGGCGAGAGAGAGCATCCGCCACAAGATTCTCCTTTCCTTTTTTGTACGTGATGTCATAATCGTAGCCCATGAGTTTTGATACCCACTTTTGTTGCTTGGGGGTGGCAACCCGTTGTTCTAGAAAGTATTTCAGACTCGGTGGTCAGTTTTGATGGAGAAATGGCGCCTAATGAGGTAAGGTCGCCAATGCAGGACTGCATGCAATATTGCCAACATTTCCTTGGCATATGTGGATTTCCCTAAATTGCGATCAGATAGGGCTTTACTGGTGAAAGCCAAAGGGCGTCCTTCTTGCCTCAATACCGCCCCAATACCACGGCCAGAAGCGTCACTTTCAATGAATTTTTTTTTAGAGAAGTTTGGCATGGCTAAAACTGGAGTGGTGGTCATGGCAGGCTTGAGTTCCAGGAATGCTTGCTCAGCCGGCCCTGTCCAAGTAAAAGAATCCTTCTTCAACATGGAGGTGAGGGGGGCGGCTATCTTTCCATAATTACAGATAAATTTACAATAATAGCCCATAAGCCCTAAAAATCCTCGAAGTCCCTTGAGAGTGAGAGGTTTTGGCCATTCTTTGATTGCTTGGATCTTCTTAGGGTCAACCTTGACACCATCCTTTGAGACAATGTGTCCTAGATACTCCACTTCAGTCAAACCAAAGGAACACTCGGACCTTTTTGCAAACAGTTGATGGTCGGCCAATAGTTGTAGGGTTTGATCTACATGCTTGAGATGCTCTTCCCATGTGTGACTGTAAATCAAGATGTCATCGAAGAACACAAGGATGAACTTCCTTAAAAAAGGGCGAAAGATGTTGTTCATCAGGATTTGAAATGTGGAAGGAGCATTTGTGAGACCAAATGGCATTACCAAGAATTCATAATGACCTTCATGAGTGCGAAAAACAGTTTTAGGAATATCTTCATCCTTGAGCCGGATCTGATGGGACCCAGAGCGAAGGTCTAGCTTGGTGAAGTACATGGTCCCATGTAATTCATCTAGTAATTCATCAACCACAGGGATAGGAAATTTATCCTTGACAATTATCTTGTTGAGTTCTCGGTATTCAATACATAGTCGCTAGGAGCCGTCCTTCTTGAGGACCAGTAACACTGGTGTAGAGTAGGGACTAGTAGTAGGTCGAATGATACCCGCCTTGAGTAATTCCTGTATCATTGTCTCAATCTCTGACTTCATGGCATGAGGGTACCTGTATGGTCTGATATTTGGAGGTGCACTATCCAGCAATAATGGAATGGCATGGTCGTGAGAGCAATGTGGTGGTAGTGTAGTTGGTTCCGCAAAGATGGCCTCATGTTTGTGGAGAATCTGATGCAGGTCTGATGGGGTTTCACCCATTTGAGAGGTGGATGGTTGGATGGATAATAGTTGTGCAATGACCCCACGTGATGATTTCTTTAGTAATTTCTCCATGCCATTCGAACTAATAATTTGAGGTGTTCCTGCTGGGGAGCCATTGATGATGTGTGTTTGTCCGTTTTGGGAGAACTGCATCCAGAGTTCGACAAAGTTCCAATTGATAGTGCCCAACATACTCAACCATTGAGACCCCAAAACAATATCACATTCGCCCAACTGGAGGGCAAACATGTCCTACTTGAGTTCATAGTCCCCTATCTTGATTTTAACATTGCAACATTTTCCTTTACAAGGTAAGTTCCTCCATTGGCTACCATGACCTCAAAGGAATTACAAGTGTGGATATAGCAATTTGCCCGCTGAACAACTCTAGGGTCAATGAAGTTGTGCATGCTTCCCGAATCCATAAGGATGGAAAGACGTTGGCCCTTGAAAAATCTTGCAACCTTCATGGTTTGTGGAGTAGTAATGCCTGCAAGAGCATGGATTGTAATTGTTGTCTCAGGTTCCTGTTTCACTTCTTCTTATGGAGAAGGTGTTTCTAGAGGGTCCTCATCCTCATCACTCTTGTCAGAGTTATTAGGTTCTTCAACATCTATCAAGAATAATTTTTTGTGTGCACACTTATGCCCTTTAAAAAACTTTTCATCACAATTATAGCATAATCCTTGGGCACGACGTGCATCCATCTCTTCTGTGGTTAGGCGCTTGGGTGCAGCAGGTTTATTATCAACTGGGTGTTGGAATCAAGAAGGAAATGAAGGTCTATTTTGAGGAAACTTTGATGGGCGCCTTTGGGCAGAGAGTTTAGATTCAGCCAAACGGGCCAAACTGATAGCTTCCATCATAGTTTGTGGTTTCAATATTCTTACTTCCGCTTGGAGTTCCCCCTTCAACCCACTGATATAACAACTCTGGAAGAACCCTTCATTCAATCCTCTTGTCTTATTGGCCAATTTTTCAAACTGAGCTTGGTATTCACGGACTGACCCTGTTTGTTGTAGTTTGGTCAAGGGCCCCTATAAAGTCCTCATACTCACTAGGACCAAATCGAGTGAGTAGTTGGGATTCAAAATTCTCCCAAGAGATATTTGGGTTGGCAATACGTAACCATTGAAACCAGTGTAGAGCCTCAGATTCCAAGTTAAAGGAAGACATATGGACTCGATGAAATATGGAGACATTATGAAGTCTAAAGAATTGATCGACCTTGCATAGCCACCCATCAACATCCTTCCCACTAAATTTTGGAAAGTCCAATTTGGGCATTTTAAAGGATGGATCATGGTCATGATTCCTTGCAGAACCCTCAACTTGGTGTTCTATTTTGGGTGGTCCTCTTTTTAGTTTGTTGTCTACTTCTATAAGTGCTTCTTCTAAGCGGTTACTAGTGGCCTCATGCTCTAGGCAAAGACCTTGGACTTCTTCCCTTATGGAGTGAAAAGCCGAGTGCAAGTTCTCAATGGCTTTTGTTAAGGATTCCAAGTGGTCTAGTTCTTTTTGATGTCCATGGGTACCCTAGGCCATTTTGAAACCTTTTGTGACCAGTTACTAAAAATAGAATTGAGTTTTTAGGACTTACTATTTTTAGTAAGTGCCCAAAAAAGTGCTTGGGTGCTATATATCAAAATGATCAACTCAAAAAGGTGGTCACAACGAGCTATATCTCTCAAAACTACTTTTTGGCACCCCAGACTTTTTTTTATCTCCTGTTTTGCTGAGTCTAACGGTGTTTACAGTTTCTGATTATGAGCTACAGAGCAAAAGTTGGGTACTGGAGCACTATCTATAACTGGCCTCGTGTCATGCTCTCACTGGTTGGCCCAGTCCTGATAGTCTCTCTCCAAGATTCTTTGTATTTTGCAAGTGACTGTTATGACAATTCTGTTCTGACCTTGAAAACTATAAATTTTGACTCGATCGTGTCGACCTCTCCGACTCGCTCGTCTCGATCGTGGATCGCTATCGTAAATTTGACTATTATTCTCCGGGATCGTCGACTTAAGTGTCACTCTCATGGTCTATCCCGAATGCATGTACTTTCTATTATTTTTTAGTAGAGGACTCCTTTCTCATATGCTCACTTTTGGAGATTTTGAAATGCAGGTTTATGAATTAGGAGGTTTGGTTTTTTTTTTTTACAGGTTGAAGTTTTAACAGAACCAGGGAATGCTAGGTAGAGGAGTATGTACCACCCATAGGCCCTCTATTATACCGACAGTGACGAACAATAGTGCTCGGACCAATATTTCAGGCCACTACTCAAAGAGGATTCCACACATACCCTTGAGCACACTACCTACCTCTTTGACAATACGGGAGGGTAATCATCCAAGATGTTGTGTCTTGTAGACTATGATTAATACAAGGCCGAAAAGTTTCCTAATGGCTAAAAGTTTGTTTAAACCTAGATGGTCTCCCGATATACCCAAAGATACATGGGAGCTCAAGTCCGTGCGCGAGTTCTGTCTGAGGCCTGGGTATTTGAGCCTGATCGCCCCTCATTTCACTAGATGCTTTATGGGCTATCTAGCTTAGCCAATAATGACAGATCCTTCACGATATTTTAAAACCCCCTACATAAGGTTTCTACCTACTCAACTAAAAAGATTTTTTTTTTTTTTTGGTCTGGAAAAAAATGCACTGTATTTTTTAGATTTTTTTTTTAAAAGAAAAACAGGAATGGAAAAAACACATAAAATTTATACCTAATAGGCGGATTGGATGGCAAGAATCATTGCAGTTGTAGTAGAACTTGGCCCTGAAAAGCTCTCTGATACCACTTGTTAGGATCCTACTATAAAATATACTAAACAACACACTCTCAACTCAAATAAACACACTCTCACACATTTGCTTGGGAATATACTCATAGAAACATTATAATAGTATTCAGAATTAAATGCATATGATAACATAAATTACTTAAAAGGAACAATCTCACAATAGATAGAATTGTAGGCCTCTTCGAGGGGGAAACCTCCTTCAACACTTTATTAATTTACAAAAATATGATTACATTGGTGCCTTTTCAGGTATTTAAAGAGTTGCCTTCCAAGGTTGGCTTACATGAAAAATGCCACCTGGATTACATGCATAATGCCACCCGAATTACATGCATAGTGCCACTTTGAATTACATGTACAATGCCACTCGAATTACATGCATAATTCCATACGAATTACATGCACAATGCCACTCGAATTACATGCACAAGGCCACCTTACCTAACCTATCTACCATGTGTTACATAGAAAAGGGTGCCATTTGTCATAGGCACTACCTAAGCTAAAACTTAGAACATTACAAAATATTAATCATGGGTACTACCCACGTTCACTAGGAATTATTACATCAAGGAAGTTATTACATTAAGGGTTAGGATTAGATCCTAACAGTGTCATGGCAGAACCTTTCTTTCTACAACACGAGTTAATAGTGTAATTCATGGAATTTAGCAAGAATTGGGGGATACTTATGGGATTGATGTCATGGAAAAAGTTCACAAACACATAATGGAAGCTAAGGAGGACCTTGCCAGGATCCTTAGCTATGATGAAATCCATCACATTTTTCATTACAAAGTTTCACGGGGCAGGGAGGTCCACCTTGATCAGTCCATTCTTCGCCTCCTTGAAAATTCTAGGATTGTCCTTGAACTCATGTAATTCCACCTCCCAGTTGCGTTTTTTCCTGTGGATCTTCCTTTGACTATCTGCCCCATGATAGTAGCCAACAAAGTAACGTCAACGACAATTTCACACCCTGAATTTCCACCCTATCGTCCTCCCACGACTCCATGACAGCAAGGGTTATGTCTTCCTCCACTCTCGAGAACATGTTCAAAAACTGAGTGAAACGTCTCTCAGTGAGAATAGCTTGAGCCACAGGCTCCATAACCACCATGCTTGGCTCAATGTAAGTCATGATTTCCTTAAGCTCAGTAACCTTCAAGATTTTCCAGCCCAAAGACCCAGTAGTTACAATACTCAACGTCCTCCCGCACTTGCAATTAATAGAAAGGTGGTGAGATCTTTGGGTACCCTCGTGACTCGTAGTTGTATCTTCATTGTGAAGGGTGCCTTGTCTAAGAATGTGTCATGACCCACCTTCCACCTGGATGATTGGCCACTTGGCCTTTTCTGTCAGCAACTTGAGCATGTCAACGAGCCAATTCTTGATGTATTTAGGATCCCTCAACTTGGTAATCATGGAATGTTTTGAACTAGTGTACTTGGAAAAAAATCGATGTCCTTCCACCATCGCAAATCCATCGAGATCATGATCTGGAATCTTTGTCCGCTCGTCTTAGGACCACGTCCAACAATTGAAGAACACAAGCTTATACTGAGAGGGGGGGTGAACAGTATAAGACCTCTTTTTACTTTTTCCTTTATACTTCAAAACAGTAAAGCAATATACCCAAAGCAATATCAAAACAATGCACAAAATCATCCACAAAGTGACACCAATTTTAGCGTGGTTCACCCATAATGGCTGGGCTACGTCCACAAAACTTTTCTCTAAAAGTTATCTCAAAGTTCTTTGGGAAACCTTCCCAATTACAATGTTTATGAGCCTCGGCCCAAAGGAGATACCTTCCCCCAATCTGAATTTATAAGCCTCCGCTCAAAGGAGATACCTTCCCTCTCTGCTCCGAAAATGATCCCTCAAAAGATCAATCGCCTCTACCTCTTGCCGACACGTGGAACTCCTTTCCACCGAAGACCTCCCGTCCTCAATGCTTAGCCTAAGAAACCTCTCGCCTTCTATGATCACGTCCACATCGACTCAAGAACTCTGTACCAAACACAGTCAGTCGGTCTAGTACAAGTTTTCCTCTATCTGTCAGATCTGTCCAACTCTTGAACAAATCAATCCTCTGCACACAAGCCTTCTCAAAGACTTGCCAAATATGTCCTCATGTTCTTCTCAAAGAACCAATGCTCCTTTGTCCTCAAGTTCTCTGATAGAACTCTCAAAAACCAGCTCACAAGTCCTCTCGCTAGGACCTCGTCCAAATCCGCTCATAAGTCCCCACCGAAACCTCGTCCAAAATTGCTCACAAGTCCCCACCGAAACCTCGTCCAAAACCTCAACAAGCTCACCAAGAAAAACTTGCTTAGCATGAACCCACAAAGAGAATTGTTAGAGACCCAATGTGATTCATCAACCTCATAGAAGCATAAAGAGAATTGTTAGAGACTCAATATGTTCTATACTTAACTCTCAATCTCAATCTCAAATCTCATAGAAACATAAAGAGAATTGTTAGAGACTCAATATGTTCTATACTTAACTCCCAATATCAATCTCAACTCAATCTCAATCTCAAAAGAATAAGATAGATGTAGTATGCTTTTCTCAAGAACATGAAACACAACCCAACAATTGCCAACCATGCAATATCTCATATAACAATGATACTAATGTTCTTTCCACAACCAATATCTTTTCTCAACCAATTAGGGCTTTAACAACAATGCTTATAGACAAGGTTTAACCAACATCATTCAACTCAACATTAACCTTGAAGCATTCAACCAATCATCACAAGAAAAGGAAACAAGTAGAAATCCTTTTCCCTCCAAAGATATTTGAACAAAATAGCCACCAACACAATATCACCAAATGCAAATAATAACTTGCTCAAATTAACTCAATGGAGTAAGCCCAATATCATGAATCAAGTAAAGCAATAACTTGATCAAACAACCTCTATAGAAGCAACTCAACCATCAAACTCAAAACAGCCAACCAAGGGTTCCACCAACTCAATGCAAGTAGCTAGACTCACAAATATAAACCCTAGTGCACAAAGCTTCCACTATCTCAAACCAGAAATTATGCATTCACCAAAAACTCTCATCAAGGATAACAATGCATAAGAAGTCTTCAACAAACCATAAAATAGGATTTACACCCAACCAAAGGAAACCTAGTTGAAAACCTTTTCACTCCAACCTTATTTCAAAAAACATACACCAATCATACTCATAAGAAGAATGTGCCCATACCTTATTGGAGTAGAAGATAATTGAACCTTCAAGCTTGGCCAACCTTAGTTCTCCAACCTTTGGAGAAAATGAATAACACCACCACCAATGCTAAAGCTCTTTCATTGCTGCTATCCTCGTGCATCACGACCAAGATGAAATTGCCCACAACATGGGTCAAACTTGGCACCTCTCGCCCAACGCTTCTGCACTCAACACACCACCACCATTGGAGCACAAGTGCCCAATGAAAAATATAATGTAATCCTATGTGTTGTCTTCCTTCAATCGCCAAGGATTTGAAAACGTAAATGTTTTCCTCAAGCCACCACCATCATCATGAGCGTTGTCCAAAAACGTCTCTCAAAAAACATAGTTCGCAATCTTATCATATGTCAGAGAAACGCAATCTGTCGGACGTCAAGCGCAAGAAAAACGTGGGCAATTCAATATGGATGGACAACGAAATACAACGAAAAACATCGCCTTTTCGGAGGACACAAAGCTACAAAATTGCATCAATCGATGGTACCTGCTTTAGAAAATCATCCCCACTTATATAACCATATCTCCTTAATTGTTTGACGTCGGCGCTCCTCCAATGATGGCAACACGTCGGCGAATGAATTCTTTATGAGCGTCGCTTAAGAGTTAAAAGACCCTTTAATAATAATTAAAATAATAATAATTATTATTTTATTAATAATAAATTAAACTTAGACCTTTGTCAAAGGTTTGAGTTAATTTAATTATTAATAATAAACATGGACCTTCAAGGTTTTTCAAGAAGTAAAAACCTTTGCATTAAGTTAAGCTTGGTTTTAATAAAAACCCTTAATGAGTCCAAATGGTTTTAAGAAAAACCTTTAACCTTGTCACCATGGTTTTAATAAAAAACCCTTTAACATGATGAAGCTTCTCAAGATATTTTTGACATCACACTCTTTTTTATATCAACACAAAAATGCCTTTTGACATCAATGACAACTTATACACTTGAGCAAAGGCAATGTACCCAAAGTACCCAAAATTGCCAACAACAATAAATGTCCTTTCTTGGGAAACTGCTGGCCGTTTTCCCAACATGTCTCTGGCGCCCATACCTAATTTTCGATTTTCCATGCTAGCTACTCTCGTGAGCCTGGTTGGATGACTCATCCGAACCTACCACATAATGTCCTTTCTGCTTTGGGCATGGTCCCAATGTCTAGCAGGGATGCCACTGGGACACAAGATCCACTCGCCCATGGTCCACGTCGTAACCGTCATTGGCGCTCTATTTGGATAATCTCCTCCACGTCACGCGGTACATCTTGTGTCCACGTGATCAGACCATTAGCTTCAACTCCTATGTTTGCCAACTTATCCGCTGCTTTGTTGGCTTCTCGGAAAGCATGTTGAGCCACCCTGTCTCTTCTGACTCCAAACAGGTTCCTAGCTTCCTTAATGCAGGACTCAATCCTCCAAGGAGGTTCCCTGTCATTCTTCATAAGGTTAATGATGTTTTGTGAATCTCCTTCCACTATGAGTTTGCCTTGAGTCTCCTGCATCAACTCCAATCCTTGCCAAAGGGCTTTAGCTTTTGCTTCGTTGTTGGTCGTGGTTCCAAGTTGTTCAGAGAAGGCCAACACCATGTGACCTTGATGATCCCTAACCACTCCTCCTGCTCCTGCTCTGCCAGGATTATCCTTGGCAGCGCCATCAAAGTTTAGCTTAAGCCAATCAACAGGGGGAGGGATCCACTTGGAATCAAGTCTAGGATTGGGCTTACTAGGACCATCTTCAAGGGGGATACTTAAGGATTGGGCTAGAAGCTTCTCACAAAGGGGAATCGGTTGTGCCTCAATAGGATGAGTTAAGACATTTTCTTTTGCAAAGGCTAGGATTTTGTTGGTGATTGACCCAGGATCCCGTTTTGACTCTTTGAACGCTCTATGGTTCCTTTCTAACCACATTTGCCACAGGAAGTGATGAAGACAAATCTTCCACAAGAACCTAAGCCTCAAGCTAACAAAGGGATTGGGCCATTGCTGGAAAAACTCATGAATGGAAGCTGGTCTTACCCAAGAAATATTGAAGGCTTGGAATACCCCATTTAAAATAGTGACAGATATGGGGCACTCAAGGAAGATGTGTTGAATTGATTCCCAGCTTGCCCTGCACAGATAACATCTATTAGGTACAATCATTCCTTTCTTTAGCATATTATCAATGGTGAGAATTTTTCCTTGAATCACTAGCCACGAAAAAAAGGATATTTTGGGAATCAATTTCTTTGTCCACACGAGCTTAGTCTGGAACCAAGGATCTTTAGGATGGAGCAGTAACTTGTAAGCAGATTTAACAGTGAATTCTCCACTCTCTGTTGTTGACCACCTTAAGTGATCTTCTTTTGCTCCTATGGGGATGAATTGATGTCTTAGAATATTTTCAAGTTCCTCGGACTCTGCTTCCAAGCCATGAATCATAATTCGTCTCCATATGGATCTATTCATGTCCTGCCTTATAAAATCTGCCACCTTAGGCCCAAGATTCTCAATAGTGTAGTCTTTTAACCGGGCTAGGTTGGGGTCTTGACTGAGTGCTTCTTCCCTTGCCCATTTGTCTTCCCAAAAGCTGATTTTCTGTCCGTTTCCTAATATCCATCTCATACCTTTTTTGACTATGTCTCTGCTTGTTAGGATGGCTTTCCAGAAGGTTGATCCTCTACTTTGGATGGTATTGCTCAGGAACTCTGTTCCTTGGAGATATTTTCTTTTAATAATCGTTGTCCATTCGTTCTCCACATTGGTTATCAGTCGCCATGCTTGTTTGGCTAATAACGTTGTGTTGAGATGAGAGACTTTTCTTAGGCCAAGGCCTCCATTCTCTTTGGGTCGACATACCTTGTCCCATCCTACTAAGTGAATTTTCTATTTTTCTTTCGATCCTAACTAGAGGAAGTTTTTTTGATACTGTTCTATTTTTTGGTACACCCTGGATGGTGCCTTAAACATAGATAGGAAATATACTGGAATACTCTGGAGTGATGCCATGGTCAGGGTTGCTTTGCCTGCCTGGGACAACAAGTGTCCTTTCCAACCTGATAGTTTCTTTTGGATCCTTTCCAACACATTGTTCCACATTGACTCAACTGTAGCTCCTATGAACAGTGGGAGGCCTAGGTAAGAAGTGGGGAGAGTGGATATGGAGCACTCCAAAATCCTGGCTATCTTGATCTGCCTGAGGGGTGGGGTGTTAAGGAAGTAGATTTTGCTTTTGTTGAAATTTACCTTCTAGCCTGCCGCATCCTCATAAAGCTTTAGGATGTGTTTTATATTTTTGGCCTCTTCAACAGATGCCATAGTCAACATCAAGGTGTCATCAACGAATTGCTGATGTGTGACTGAATTGGTGAGGGATGTGGCTTTGATACCAGATATGAGCCCTGCAGAATAGGCAGCTTTGATTGTCCTTCCGAGGGCTTCAACCACGATGATGAAAAGCATGGGGCTAATAGGATCCCCTTGTCTGAGGCCTCTACAACTTTGGAAGTACCCTATCGTCGTCCCATTGACGAGAACCGAGAACCAGGGCTTGTAGATGCATCCTCTGATAAGCCTAACCCACTCAGGGTGGAAGCCAAATTTAAGCAGTATAGCGTTCAAAAATTCCCAGTTGATGTGGTCGTAGGCCTTATTCATGTCTAACTTCAGGGCAAAGGCAACCTTCTTAGTCTGAGATGCTGAGTGGAGGGCTTCATGGACTGTAATGACTCCATCAAGGATTGACCTCCCTTGAACAGAACTACCCTGGCACGGGTCAATGATCGAGGGCAAGATTCCTTTCATGCGATTCGCTATAGCTTTGGTGAGGATTTTGTAAGACACATTGCAGAGGCTGACTGGTCTAAAATTTGCCATGGACTTGGGGGCCGGTCCTTTCGGGATTAGGGCTATGAACGTTGAATTGTAACCCCGAGGGATATGTTTGGAGGATTGAAATTCCCGAATGGCGAAACATACATCAGGTCCTACTGTATCCCAGAAGGATTGGAAGAACCTAGGTGGGAATCCATCTGGGCCCGGAGCCTTATCAGGGTCCATAGAAAATAGAGCAACCCTAACTTCCTCATTAGAAAAGGGTGCAATGAGTTTTTCGTTGATGTCGCCATTAATCATTTGGGGAATGGATTGCAATAAGGATCTTTGGCTGTAGCCCGACATTGGGTTTCATCTCCAAGGAGGGAGCTAAAGTAAGACACAACTTCATCTCTAATTTCATGGATGTCTTGGGTGGTAGAACCGTCCTCTTTGGTTAATTCCTTGATCCTGTTGTTACTTCTATTCCTCAGGGTAGTGACGTGAAAGAATTTGGAATTAGAGTCACCATCCTTTAGCCATAACGCTCTGGATTTCTACCTCCAATAAGTCTCCTCGTAGGCCAAGATGTTGTGGTATTCTGAAAGCAAGCTTCTCTCCTCTGTTCTGGTTGCCTCATCACACACTCCATTTTGGATTATGTTTTCGACAGCTCTCAGTTTTTCACCCACAACTTTCTTATTCTCGAAGAGGTTACCAAACATCTCCTTGTTCCATATTCTGAGGTTGTCTTTCACCAATCTCAACTTTTGAGAGAGTTTGTAGGAAGGACTTCCCTGGAAGGGTTGCTGCCACCATTGGTTGATGCGATCCTTAAGGTCATGGTGCTTTATCCACATTGCCTCAAAACGAAAAGGTCTCCTAAGGGAAGTGGCTTGAGGCACATCCAGCAGAATGGGACTGTGGTCCGACCCAATCTTGGGAAGTGAGTGGAGGGTTGAATCCCCAAAAATTGTAATTGCTTCCTGCGACAACATGAACCTATCCAATCTTTCCTGGATGAGGTGACTCCCCATACATCGGTTGCTCCAAGTGTACTTAGCATCTTTTAGCTTGATGTCCATCAATTCATTTGAGTTAACAAACTCGTTGAACTCTTCCATGCTCCTGGAGGGAAGGCCTGACCCTCCTCTCTTATCTGAAGGGTATAGGGGCGTATTAAAATCCCCCGCTACCACCCACGGGATATTATGGAAAGCCCCTTTCATGTGACTCAAATACTCCCATAGGGTTGTTCTTCCTTGCACTGTGTTGGGCGCATACACATTTGACAGGATCCATGACAGGTTGTTGTCAATGTCGTGAAAGAGCACACTTAGGACCCTATCATCTGCCTGAATGACGCTACCTTCCACTTTCTTTGGGTCCCACAAAACCATTAGTCCTCCAGATGCTCCTCTTGCCTGCTTGAAAGCCACTTCCCCTTGCTTCCATATTTTACCTGCTAGTGCTCTTGACAGTGCTTCGTCTGTTTTTGTTTCTTGTAATAATAGTATTGTAGGATTAATTTCTCTCCTTAACAAGTTAACCACCCTTTGTTTCGGTGGGCCATTAAGGCCTCTCACGTTCCATGAGAGGACCTTCATTTGGATTGCTTTGAGTTCTTCCCTCTCCCCCTGCCCTGAGGTGGAGGAGGTTTGTTGGATTTGTTATCATCCATGCTTGTGATAACTTGAGGCATAAGCGTCCTTTGTTTCCCATTTGCAATTTTGTTCTCGAGCCTAATTCTGTAATGTTCAGCCTCTGAAATCCTTCCTCTCTTTTTTTCACTGCCATAATCTATGGGGGATTTCGTTGAACTTCTTGTCTGTTTTGGACTGAATTTTGGGGGAATTATTTGCTGCAGGACGGGGCTGGAGCACCCTTCATTCACTTTTCTACCTATTATTTCTGTCCTTGAGTCTTCTTCCTCCATGCTCTGCCAATATTCTCCTAAGATTTGGGGCATGTCGTAAGGGCAATTTGGTGGGGGGCCTGCTAGGGCCCCGTTTGAGGGTCCTGATCTTGATGGGGATTCTAGGTTTTCTGGTAGAACTATCCGGAGGTCCTCTTCCTCTATCTTGTCTACCTCAGCCTCAACTTCGGCTAGGATTTCAAACTTATTGAAGCTGGGTATCGAAGGGCTTACCTGAGTCTCCTGATCATTTTTGACTTGTTGCTTTCCTTTCTCCTCTTGTTGGGGTTGAGCTTCTTGCTCTCGGTGGTGTTGATCATTCCTGGCCACCTTGTAGACTCCTTTGCTTGGTGGGAGCCGAGGTCCTTGGTTCTTTAATTGCCCTCTTCCGTTCGGCCCTCTCGTATCAAGTTTTTTTTGTGCTTCTTTGTTAACTGCTAGGCTTGGGCACTGATTCCTGAGGTGACCCTGAGTTCTGCATTCCACACAAAAGTCGACTTGTTCTCGTATTCAATAGGTTGCCTTCTCAAGTATTCTCCATAATCGAGTTCCACGAATATTGGGAGCTCGGAATCCAGGTTCGCATTCACACATATCCTTGCATGTGTCATCCTTGACCTAGCTAAGGTAGAGTGGTCGATTGCTACCAACTCCCCTATGGTTTTGGCAATCCCTCTTAGGAAATACTCATGGAAAAACTGGGTGGGAAGATTCGAGAGCCGAATCCAAATAGGAGCTATGTTAATGCTTTGCGTATCAGGATCAAAATCCTCTCCCCATGGTCTAAGGAAGAGGTTGCGCCTTCCTAGGAACCATGGCCCTCCCGTTAATATGCGGTTCACATCTTCCTTATTGTTGAGCCGGATGATGAAAAATCCCCTAGAAAGAACAACAATCTCCATGTTTCCTGTTGTTCTCCACTTGGAAAAGGCCCAAGACCTTATGGTTTCTATGTCAGGCCTGCCGCCTAGGAATTTCCCTATCAAGGAATGTGTTTCCAGAGACAAGAAACCATCCATGATGTTTGTTGGAACCCTTATTCTGTTGTTTTCTAGGATGAGGGGTGGGAGTGATTCAAAGAAATCACTCCTTTTACCTTTAAGGGTCTCTGTGAACGACAGGCCTTTTCTGGGGCCCGCTGCTCTTGGTTGGGTCCCTTTGTCAGGATCTTTGTCGGGGGGATCAGTTCCTCGTACCTTGCCAACTTGCTCAAGAACGGAGACCTATCCATCCTCTATCTCTTCAACAATCTTACCTGCCTCTGGATCCTCACCTATCACTTCTTGGTGGCTTTGTTCAAGGTTCTCGCCCTCCACCGTCATCTTCCTCCTCCACTACCGCTACTCCTCCACTGATCCATCAAATCCTTGGACTCTAAAATTAACCTATTTATTGTATATAAGATAGGTGTACATATTATAATATTAGACCATCCCAAGGATTTACCAAATTTAGCACCATCAATTTTGAGGTGGATGGATGCTAAATCAAAGTGAAGAAGACTACTCTTAAAGACAATTTTTCCCTTCTCCCATGCTTGTATATTTTTATCCAAACATTTAATTATGTAATTATATATAATTAACGTACATCTCATTTTAGAGGAAATATTAAAATAAAAAATAATATTAAAATAAAAAATAAGATCAGTAAATTACAATTTTTTTTTAATTTTGACACATAGGGAAGTGGGTTACAATGATACTAAATAATTCTTGAATTCGTATGGTAAGTCTGGCCCGCACCTCTACAGTCTCCAAGATTTCACATCCGTCCGTGGAATGTTGTGAGAAGGTTTCTCAAATTTTACAGTTCCAAAGCTCCAATGTGGACAGCTGTGACAAGTTCTCAAGAGTGTTATGAAGAGTTCTCAAGCTAGTGCAGTTATTTATGAACAACCTCTCCAACCGTGAGAGGCTACCAAAAGTACGAGGTAATGTTTTTATACCGCGACACCACGACAAGTCCAACGACCTTAGCTCTGACAGGTTACTGAAAGTATCTGGTAAGTTTCTTGAGTTTGAACAACGGAACATATTCAAAGACTTCAGTTGTGTCAGGTTAAAAAAAGTAGGGGAGCCCCTCTAGACAAAGACAGTTCTCCATGTTCAAAAACTGCAGCTGCGTCAGGTTACCGATGGTGTTAGAAAGAATTGTCAAGCCCAACCAGTCATTCAAGGCCAAACACTCCAACTATGACGGGCTACCAAATGTATGAGGTAATGTTTCTGAATCCTGACACTTTTCCAACTGCAAAGACCTAAGCTGTGACAGGTTACCGAAAATATCAGGTATGTTTGAACAACCAAGCATGTTCAAAGACTTTAGCTATGTCAGGTCAACAAAAGTAGGGGGAAGCCCCTCTAAGCATTCACAACTCTTCATATTCAAAGACTGCGGCTGTGTCAGGTTACTGATGGTGTTGCAGTCGAGAGCAAACACTCCAACTGTGACAGGCTACCAAATGTACGAGGTGTTTTCATACCTTTACACTCTGACAAGTCCAAAGACTTCAGAAAGTATAAGGTAAATGTTAAAAATTTGAACATAGAGGCATGTTCAAAGACTTCAGCTGTGACTAAGTTTTTAAAGTCTCAACACTAAGACGAGTTCTAAGACTGCAGCTGCGTCAGGTTACCGATGGTGTTAGGAAGTTTGCTTATTCGCAGGACTGCATCTGTGCCAGATTGCCAATGTTGCCTGTGTTGGGTTTAACCCACATTTCTCTCCAGCTAACAACATATGTCTCTGTTCACCTGCAACAAGCTACTCCGTACCCCAAGTAATATCCTTATAGTACTTGATTTAATGTTTGTCTCCCTCCTCTTTTCAGTAAGTAGTTATGTTCAAGTTTATAATTAAATTATTTCTGAGATGGAAGTAAAACGTAGTTTTGTTCCAATTTAAAATTAATTGACTTCTAACAGCAAGTAAATGTGTTAGCCCAATTTTTTAACATCATAATGACATCAGCTAGAAATCAAAATTTAATTTATGAAAAAGATAACTCCAACGGGTTTCTAACTTTTCAACCTATTTAAAAAACATGTTTACAGCTCCCCTGCTTGGCTCATTTGATTAACCTTGTTTTGTACAGGGAAGAAAAAACTAAAAGGCAGAGCTTGTTATCCGAGAAGAAAGGGCAGAAGAATATTACTTTGTAAATATTGGAGCAGCAGCTCCCTGTTTGAAATATACTAATATAAAATATATATTTTCTGTTAAATATGAAATATATATTTTCTGTGCATACTGTGACTGCATAATAGGATTCTGGTTTTAATTTGCAAATCTCCATTTAATTGTATAACCTCTTTCGTGTTTGTTCAGAGACACAAGCTAAAGAAGACACAGGGGACTGATATTTCCAACAGCGTGAAAGGTTCTCTAATCTAAAACAGAAAGATACGTCCAGAGAATGTAGAACTTGCCTAGTCTGTCTGGCAAGTTCTTCAATTTGCTACAAAAACACACAGTCAAGAACTGTAGCTTTGAGAGGTTGCCAATGATGCTGGGAAGCCTTTGGAGTTCTGAACATCCCATCAAATCCATAATCCTCAACTGCCAATCATGGCCACCAAAACTAAAGCGGGTCCACACTTGGGTGAAAATGAACAGTTCCACTTATATGAGCAAAAGCATAACCTAAGAGTAATCTTGCAATCATCTATATTTGTATTTGTTTTATCCTGTTCTAAAATTTGTTTAGTTGTTTAGGGGATGATAGAATCACCCAAATATCTTGAGCGGTTTGGGAGATAGGTAAGTTTTATAGTAAAAACCCTGTCAAAATGGTGAAAATCCTGCCACTGAAACTTAAAGGTGAATTTTGGAGGTCTTAGAGGCCTCGTAGAGGGTAAAAATTAAGCATAATATTTTTTAGGACATTACGCCGTTGTAGGTTTTTTCTTTTTTCGATAACTTTCTGAAAACATGCACTAATAGTCAATTCGAATAAGAGTGAGGAGTTATCACCCAAAAATTTTTGCTTTCAAAATTCAAATTTCAAATGAATTGTTTTAAGCAGGAAAAGGGGAAACAGGGTATTATAGAGGAATTTCGAAATTGTAAAAAGGGTCTGGTCTGGTCTGTATCCTCATTTTCATGAAAAGTAACAGGAAAGCTCTGGCACCGTTTTGCAAATTGTTATTTAGGAAGGTTGTTTGTGTTCTGTTGATTACAATTGTGCTTCAGTCCAAGGTTTTTTATTTTTATGGTTCATATGAAGAAGACAAGCATGGGCGTATTCCACACTTCATGTGTGGTAGATAGCCCTTTCGAATTCTAAGGCAAGAGAAATTTATATACTGATTTCTGAGATTATTATTTGATTACAATTGTGCTTCAGTCCAGGGCTTTTTATTTTTATGGTTCATAAGAAGACAAGCATGGGCGTATTCCACACTTCATGTGTGGTAGATAGCCCTTTCGAATTCCAAGGCAAGAGAAATTTATATACTGATTTCTGAGATTATTATTGAATGGGTTACATGCAGTCTCCCATACTTTGCTTCGCTCATGGTAAGGATCTTCAGGAAATTCCCTTTCAACAATCTCTCCCTCCATATGTTGCAAGGGATTGTGCATGTCAAATACGCCGTTGTCATCAATTTTTAAAAGCAACTTCATTGAAAGGTTACTGATAGTACTGCTTACAATTTTGTAGAGGGATTTCTAGAAGACAATAGGATCTGTGATTTTTTTTCCTTTGAAGAAGCAAGCTGTGTCCAGAAATATTTCCTTTTCTTCGGGGCTAAGACCGCGGTAACTGATGTGCAAGGTGTTGAAGATTTCTGAAGGAACTACCAGTCTCTTGTCCTGCAAACGAAGACAGGATGTACAAAGCAACTAGATGCAGAACGACAGATTAAAACAGAGCTCATAATTAAATCACAGAGTGCAAAGGCAATATACATGTATATTTGTATTAAAAACTTTGGACCAAAGCAGGCTGTTGCAGCACCATTACAGTCATATTTTTTACTGCCTCTTTCTTCTCTGGTAACAGGCTCTATTTTTCTTCTTTTTCTCCTACTCTATTCTGTCCTGCTCAAAGAACAGGGGTGGCTTTGCAGGTAATACAAAACACAGAATGAATTGCAACTACCTATTTGTCAGACATTTTAAATTTTAAATCCAGATCCTAGCATCTTTCGAAATGGGTGGAGAACAAACATTAAACTGGATATTAATTTGGGAAAAAGGGAAAAAATCCCAACAATTTCTTCCCGGCCACCAATGTTGACTAGAGTTTCGTTCTAGCATTCAATGTCTTTCTCGTTCTTCTTGTTCTTCTTGTCGTACAAGAAGGCTCCGATCACTTTCAGCGAAAGGAGATGCTCCTGGCAAGCCTTAACGATTCTGTTGGAGACATCTTCGTATTGCTGATTTGGAGAAGACCCAAGGAAAGCATGCCAGCCAAATAACTGTAGAGCTTCACTCTCCCTCAGCCCACTCATCTCATAGATGAATTGAGGTGAGATCTGCCCAAGATTCAGAATGTGAAGATCTCTCGAGGTCACAAAGGACTCTGCTACCGAGGGCCATCCAATCTCCAAGAAGAGCTTGCAACTGAGGAGGACTATTCACATCATCCAAAATTACAAGGGCACGGACTCCTCCAAGATGATCTCTCATCCGGAGCATGCCAGCTAAATAACTGTAGAGCTTCATTTCAGCCCACTCATCTCAGAGATGAATTGGGGTGAGATCTAAGCAAAGATTGAGAATGTGAAGATCTCTCGAGGTCACAAGGACTCTGCTATAGGGCTATCCAATCTCCAACAAGAGCTTGCAACTGACGACAAGGGCACAGACTCCTCCAATCTCCAACAAGAGCTTGTAACTGACGACAAGGGCACAGACTCCTCCAAGACGATCTCTCATCAAGACTTTGCCCTGCTCTACGCTGCAGACTTCACCGCCATATTTCGTCAAATCTTTGAGAATTCTTCTTTGCAATTCCATTAGGCCAGAGGCCTTTTCCACAATGGATCGACTTCGAATTAAAGCCTTCTCCATGTCTTCCACTCCTACCAGGTGTGTTGCAACATTCAATGAAACTTTGTCCAACGAGTTAATTACATCCGAAGTCACACTTTTTAGCAGCTGCCCTTCATATCTGCATATACATAACTACAACGTGTAAACAGGGCAAGGTCAGTGATAGCCAGGTTTAAATTCAAGACTGAAATTGTGGCATTAATTGAAATTGTAATATTAATTTATATCTTAAAAATATAAAGGTGATTCTTTAAAAGACTTCAGTTTAATTTATAGAAAAAGTTGGTCTTTTATGTGCTTGCAGACATTGTTACTGTATGTTTCCCGAAAAAAAAATGTTTTTAATATTCAAGAAACTTAAATTATATAAAATTAACTTCAGAAAAAATAATAAAAATATAAAATTGAAAGTCTCAACTAAAATAAAAAATAGGAATTTGTTTATGATCTTCAGAAAATATATTAAAAAGCTTGTAAATTCCTAAGCATTCAGATTACGAAGTGCACTTCATCCCAATCTCACCTCAACTTAAGATAAGTAAGTAAAACATTTCTGGTAAATTAAAACTTTTAGATAATGATAATAGACGATTAAGAGGTTAAGAAGGCTTAATTACCCTCCCGTCATGAGCACAGATTTCTTGAAGACTCTCCTTCCATGGCTGAATATCCTCTCTTTGATATCTGCGGTAATGTTTGGCAAATGATTGGGCATATGGACTGGAGTCACTTTCGAGAAATCTTACATGAGTTGGTTCCACATCATAGAAGAGTGGAATAATGAGGCCCGGGGAGTTGAGCATGCAGGTGGCCTCTCTGAGACACCACGCCGAGCTTGCATAGCCTTTGGAGAATATGGGAATGCAAATCACACCGCTCTCAATCGCAGCCCCCAAGCTCAGATCAATGATTTCCCCGTTTTTTAATTCATAGGTGTCTAAGAAGACACTAAGTCCCGCTGCAGATAGAGCTTCGTAGAGATGATCAACAAAAGTCTTTCTCACGTCTTTTCCCTTGAAACTCAAGAACACATGAAATATCTCCTCACTTTGGAAGGAAATTTTTGCGTTGGGAGGAACATAACAATTGAATCCGTCCATAGTTCTTCCACCATCAGGGGATAGCGATGACAGAAAGTTACAATGATTCAACCTAGCGATGGGCCTCTTCTAAAGACTCAGACCTTTTTAGACGTAGGATAACTCTTAGCATCCACACTGCTCTTCAATGTCTATCTGCTGGTAATTTATAAGCCATAGATGGTCTTGTGTATCATTTTAAAAGTTAGAGTTAAATTATAGAAGCAGGGAAAGGGTGGAGGAAGCTGCCGCCTGCCGCCTAAATTATTACTGCGATTGTGATAGGGGAAAGGGAGAAGGAAGCTGCTCTATGTCAGCCAAATTATTATTCTAAGTCACAGTGACAAGGTAAAGGAGGAGGAAGATGTACTTCGGCTAAATTATTATTCCATGTGACAATGACAGAAGGAAGAGGGAAGCTGCAGTATGTCGGCTAAATTATTATTCCGTGTGATGGTGATATAGGAAGGAAGAAGGAAGCTGCCATATGTGGGCTAAATTATTATTCCATGTCACGAGGCAACTTGTATTATTCTGATAGCGATAGAGGAAGGAAGAAGGAAGCTGCCATATGTGGACTAAATTATTATTCCATATCACAAGGCAACTTGTATTATTCTGATAGTGATAGAGGAAGGAAGAAGGAAGCTGCCATATGTGGGCTAAATTATTATTCCATGTCACAAGGCAACTCGTATTATTGTTATTGTTAAGAATTTTTTATAAAATTGTAATGAGCCAAAAGTGACCATAACAACTTTTCTCTTTTAAAGCTCCAAATTACTGGCGGGAAGCTGGAGAAGCGTGGAGTGGAGGAATGCTGAATTATTATCGGGGTTCAATTCAATTTTTTTTTAGACATTGAATTGCTGAGACCTTTGTTTATTATAATAAATTAAAATGTTATTATTGTAAATCTTAGTTTAGTTTGTTGGGTATGATAAAGTCAAAAATTATATAGGCAGTAAAAAACTTATTAAGCTGGAGGGTCCCGATCCCTTCCCTGCTCCCCCTCCCCTGGTTCTTGCCCAGTCCTTGGCTCATCCCAGGTCATCCCTTCCTGGGATTGTTTGTTGCAGATGATCTCCTTGAGAGAGATCCTTCTCCTCTTCCTGCACCTCTTCAAGTCGATCAGGGTTCCCTTGTTTGAGTTTTTGGCCTGATGTTTCCTAGGGTTCCTTGCTGTTTTCGGGATCCCTTCCCTTTTTTTTCCCTCAGGCTTCTCCCTGGGGTTTTCTGCAGGTTCTTAGCGTGGATCTGGTTCCCTGCGGTTCTCTGGGTGATGGGGGTGATTGGTTGGGTTTTTGACGACTTCTTGGGGTTTCCTTTGAGGTCCTTACTGCTTTGGAGGTGGTCTGGGGGGGCCTCTTTCCCCCTTTTGCTAGTGAATCCTCTCTAGGATCTTGTGGTTGTTGGTCTCGTCCCTATGGGGAGGGCCCTCTTCGATTTCTCGCTTGGAGGCTTCTTCGTGCTGGTTCTGCTCCTTGGTGGACACCCTGGGCATTTTTTTGGCCTTGGGGGGGGCTTTTTCTCTGCTGGGGTGTTCCCAGCCTCAGTCCCAATTCCCTAAAGTTTCTCCTGTGCAAGGATGGGATTCTTGGCCCCTGTTGTTGGGGTTCTCTGGGTTCTGCTGCATTTTTCAAATCATGGGGGGATCTGATCTATGCATGCAGACCCTGGATCCCCTAGGCTAGGCTCCCGGGGATCCCATCTTTGTGGTCATTACCTCTTCCCACCTGGTATCCCCGATCCATGTATTCCCGGTCCCTTAACCTATTGTCTTTTCTCGCTTGGTTGTCCCGGGGGTGGGATTCTCTTGGTGGTGCTTTCGGGCTGCTTCCCGATGGGCGGGATCTCCTCTTTGTTGGTTTTCACTGCTTCCTACTGGGCAGGATTCCCCTTTTTTTTGGGTAGGATGGTTTCCCCGCCGGGCGGGATGGTTTCCCGCGGGGCAGGATTCTCCAGAACCGTTGGGTTTCTCGCTGGGCAGGTTTTTCTCATTTCTTGCTGGTTTTCTCGGGAGGCGGGATTCACTTGGTAGAAGTTTTTGTTGCTTCCCGTTGGGCGGGATCTACACTAGGATGGATTTCAGCTGCTTCCCACTGGGCAGGATTCTCTTTGGTGGTTTTTCGACTGCTTCCTGCTAGGCGGGATTTATATTATAATGGTTTTTTGTTGCTTCCTGTTAGGCGAAATTTACACGATGGCGGTTTTCAGTTGCTCCCCGCTAGGCGGGATCTTCAAACTTACCTTCCTTCGAAATTGGTGGTTTCCCGCTGGGCGGGATTGTTCAAATTTACCTGTTCCCGCTGAGCGGGATTTCTATTTGTTTTTCATTTTCATGGTATTGGTGCCTTGGGCCCAGAATTTTGTTGTACTGGCTTATTCTCGGCATGTTATTTCCAACTCTTATGTAATTAGGTTTTGGGATCCTAGTTAAAACTCGTTGTAAATACAATAGCTACTTATAAAAAAAAAAAAACTTATTAAGCTGAATTATTATCATGGGTTTGATTTTTTTTAGAAAACTATGCTGAATTATTATCATGGGTTTGATTTTTTTCTAGATAGGGGAATCAATAACACGATATTATTTTTGTTTGATATTAGAAACCAGACGTTGTGAGTATAAACCCTAGATTGTTGGGTAAGACAAAGTTGATGATACCCTAACCTTTTTGGAAATAGAATAAGGACAATAAAAACTTGGAATGCGGAATTATTATCACATGTTTTGATTTTTATTTTTAAATAAGGGAAACGGTAACACTTTTGCCCAATATTTTTAAAGATAAGAGAATTGTAACACCTTTGCTCAAGTAGGACATTTAGTAGAACTGGAATGTTATCACCAAAAACCCTAGTCTATTAGATAAGAGGAAATCGATGGATCCCATCTTCCCGAGTTTTTTTAAGATAAGGCAATCAATAACATCTTTGTTTGAGTAGGACATAACTTGAATGTTGACATTATAAACCTTAGCCTCTTGGTTAAGAGGAATCAAACCAGGACAACTAACCCTAACCCGTTGGATAAGAGAAAGTCGATTGACCCCCAACCCTCCAAAGAATCAAACCGAAACAACTAACACTAGCCTCGTGGATAAGAGGAAGTCAATGAGACTTTCAAATTAGGACAACTAACCCTAGCCTGTTGGATAAGAGGAAGTTCGATGGGACCTTGACTCTAAGGAAAAATCAAGTCGAAACAATTAATTACCAAACACTCAGGTCTTATTATCAACCCATGTCTTTCTGAATACATTATGATTTAAATATGAATCTTTCTTAAAAACCCAAAACTTTTTTAAAAAGCTTTCCAGCTTCGATAGACAACAAACCCTTTAAGAAGGTTGAACAATGCAATTTTAAAAGCTTTGTAGCTTCGATAGACAACAGACTTATATAATTCTTATCATTTTCAATTTCTTATAAAATTGCAATGAGCCAAAAGTTTGACCATAAAAACTTGGAATGTTGAATTATTATCAGGTTCAGATTTTTTTTAATAAATAAATTGGCAACACGTTAAGATACAGCACATAGAGTCAAACTTGAGCTTCCGTTATTATAAATATTAGTTTACTGGTAAGACTTAATGGAACTGGATTTTCTAGAAAATTGTATCCAAGTACTAAAAACTTGGAATCCTAAATTATTATTATGGGTTTAGATTTTATATAGTTTTTTAAGATAAGGAAATTGATAACACCTTTACTCATAGAAGGGCATCAAATAGATAAATCGTAGGTTGTTAAGTAAGATGAAGTTGATGAGATCTCAATCATCCAAAAAATGAAATTAGAATAGTAAAAACGTGGAATACTAAATTATTATCATAGGTTAGGGAATTGATAATAGCTTGGCCCAGGGTAGGGCATCAAATAGATCTCAAATGTTGTCATTATAAATCTTAGGACATTAGATAAGATGAAGTTGATGAGACCTCAAGCCTCCAAAAAAATTGTTTAAATTTTTTTATATATAAAAGGTAGGGGAATCGATAACACCTTTGCCCGGACAGAACATAGAATAGAACTCAAACATCACTATAAATATTAGATCATTAGGTAAGACGAAGTTGACGAGACCTCGAGCCTTTAAGAAATTTTTTTAGATTTTTTTTATAAAGATAGGGGAATTGATAACACCTTTGCCTGGGCAAGACATTGAATAGAACTCGAACATCGTCATCACTATTAACCCTAACATGTTGGGTAAGACAAAGTTGATGGGATCGGGACCCTTTAGGGAATCAAACCGGGGCAACCAATCAACAAACACTTGGGCCCTACCATCTAGCCTATCTTTTTTTTGGGTATGTCATGGTTTGGACCTGGGTCTCTCTAAAGAGAACTCAAATCTCTTATCATTGCGTTGTCCTTACAAACTAAAATGTTAGGGCAAAGCACAAGTTTCTAAGAGGGTCCCAGTACCAATCCCTCATCAAAAGTTGGAGCTAAAGTAGGAGGAGGAGGAGCAACAAGAGCAACAACATGAATAGGAACAGGAATGAGAGTAGGCACAATAGGAACAAGAGCAGGTGCAACAGGAATAAGAGCAAGTGCTCGATGAATGTGGTGCTCAAGTGGTGTAGCGTGCTAAGTGGTTATATGTTGTTTTTGGTGTGTCCTCATACTATGGGGTGCTAAAAACCAAGGCAATCTTTCATGCCTAATGCAAATTAGTATGTGCTTGATGTGTAGTGGATTGAATGCTGTGAATAAGGAAAGTTTGTTGCTTGTGCTGAAAAGTGTAGGTGTTCTAATATGCATCATATCGAGCCCTTATGTCATATTGGTAAGGTTTACTAAGCAATAGACCACAACAATTCATAAAGATGACATCACATGTGACAATGTCTACATACTTAGGACCAAATGCAAAATATAAAGTGTAGGTGTGTGTGATCATGGAAGTAGTATCATGGCCCTTCCATCCAAGTGAATATGGACGAGGATAAGGATGTGTAGGCAGGTGCAATTTATCAATAATGGATTGCGCAATCAATTTTTTTCTGCGAACTATTATCAATGATACAATCCACAATAAAATTATATGTCAAATGAGCATGAGTAACAAATAGATTATCACGACCTCCTGCAAAGGATTGATGACTGAGTAAGGTGACATTATTGAGTTGACCTTCTAACTCAAGATAAATACAATCTTCTCCACAAGTCTTGATGGGATTTTATAAATTTCCCTCCTCAAAATATTATACAAGTAATTGTTTCTTTTTCTTATCTAGACAAGCATTCTCATATGTCCCTTCTGTTTACAAAATGACAAAATACATTAGAATAAGTTGGAGAAGTAGTAGAGAAGAGAGAGTGATAAGAAGGAGAAAAGGACTTCTTTGTATAGGAAGAATGTTGTTAATGTGGAGGCTTGGAAGCGTTTGCTAAAAAATGTCGAGGAGCTACTGAAGAAGATCGAGGAGTTGTTGAAAAAGATGAGCAGTGAGCACTTGGTGAAAAGGAAGACCAAGGTGCACAAGACTAAGCAAAAAAAATTCTCCTCTACAAATTGTGCTTGATTAAAAGTTGTGTGTCTAGTGAGGTATGTTTCAACTCTCAAAACAAATGTGTCTAAAGGCCACTCTTAAACTTAGCAATAAGAGTAGGTGTAGGGTACTATGCACTAAGCAAGATGCACAAGTGGTTGAATTGATAGATATAATCTTAGACAAACATGTGGCTTCCTTGTCTCAAGCAAAGCCATACAATTAGCAAATCATCATCATAGTTAAATGGATAAAACATGGCCTATAAGGCTATGACCAAATGATCCCAAGTAGTGATGGGATTTGTGTAGTTTGTCGATCAATGATAAAAAAATTAGCAACTCCTAAAAATTTCAATTTAGCAAAGGGGACCCTATCATCATCAGGGATTTGGCTATAAGCAAACCAATTTTCCATGCCTAGAATCCAATTATTGAGAACTTCAAGATTCCTAGACCCATCATAAATTTTAATCTCACAGAACGAGTGTCAAGAGTGTGGACCTAAACTGAGGGAGGGTGCATTTTCCTACAATTAACTTTATCAACCATATTACTAACTATATTAGCTAGTGCAATCACTTGTTTTGTTTGTCAATGTACCATAGCTCCTCTAGTATATGCCAACGAGGAAACTCGATCAAATTTGAAAGGATATCATTTTTTTGTTTAAGAGTGTCAAGAACTATTGAAAATGCACTATGTTTTACAAGAGAGACTTTAAGTCACAATTAAGTGCACCAAATAGTTACAAAACTAAAAATAACACTACCAATGTGTCAAGATTGAAAAGACCATGATGACTATGACAAACCATATGTTTGGTGCAACAACGTAGCGATGAGAACTAGGTAGTAAGCAGATATGTCACAAGGGGTTTTGAATGGATCGATTACATGTTTTAAGAAACCATCGTGCACAACACCAAAACCAAAAGGGATGGTTGTAAGATTTACTACAGGCCGAGCCAACCACATGGAGCAAGCCAAAATGATGCCAAATGATACATAACTGACTAGTGGATTATGTGCACGGTGGACAATAAAAACAAGAAAAACGACAATGGCACCATTGATGTGGGATTATTCCCACAAATGAAATTGCAAACGAATAACGCGTGCCTACCGAAAAAAACAACATGCGCTTGGAAGTGGATGGAACATGCTAAAAAATACGAAATATTGGCCGAAAACACGCGAACCTTAGGGAATAAGATTAATATTTGGTTGTCGTAAATGATGGAAGTCGCCAGATTTTCAAATTTACCATCGAAAAACAGTGACGAACATTGAAAAATGCAAGACGTCGCTGGAGGAGGGTGAAAACGTGCTAGTGGATGTTGGAATGGTGAAAAATTCACCGTCGGGAATGCCCACAAATCACGCGTATCGGATAGATGTCTGCTACCAAAAATAATATTGAAGGTCATCGGATAATGGGAAGATGCCAAAAACAATCGTGGTGCTCACCCGGACTACGACGAAATGAATGGCTATAGAACAGAAAAGTGTGGCACCAGATTGCAAAATTATGGTCTCATCAGAGAAATAGATGGCTGCGTCCAACATAAGGGATCTGTAAAAAAACAGATTGTGGGGTAGACCAACTGTAAAGGCGTAGATCTGTAGACTTTGAAAATGCAACATCGTTTGGAGAGCTTTGAACTCGTCGAAAGGGAAGATATTACATCGACAAGGCAAATGTAGTCTCAACAACAGTAGATCGTCATAAAAATGGAAACATGTAGCGAAACAAGCCCAAAAGTCACCTAGAAATTGCTTATGGATGTCGAACAACAGTGGGCACATGCAGAGTTGATGCGAATGACAGCGCATCAAGTGGGCGACATTGCCAAAGTCGTCGGATGCTCTGAAGAAACCGTCGATCAAGCTGGAAGTGTCGAGCGGGGTGCCGTGAATGGGGACAATGGCAAAGGCCACATTGGTAGCAAGCTCGATAGTGGTGAACGGAATAGAGCAGATAGAGAGCAGTGGAAAACCTGTAGCAATGGTGGGGTATGCAAAAAAAGCGCCAACCGTAGAGTGAAAATGTGCAAAACTTGGTAGCAATGTTTAGTTTGACGTGGAAGCTGATGAAGCGTGCCAAGAAAATTGCTAAATGTTTTCGAACAACCATAACAAATAACCAGAAATTGCATATATGGCCAAAAAAAAATATCGTAGGGCTGGGGTATGCCTGAAAAATACGGATCAATGTCATAAATGCACAACTACAACTCATGAACCCATACGAAAACGAAAATGGAGATGAGCAGAGGTTTTGCGATTGTCAAGAATTGCAAGGCAAAAGTGGGACGAAACCGCAAAATGGAATAAAAAATTATGGAAAAAGCCTACAATCAAAAATGTTTGAAACAAAAGAAATTGTTCCACAAACAGATCTACGAAGGCGTTCTCATTCCCCGTTTGAACTAACGTTGGCCTAGGAAAAGAGGATACTAGCCTGTAACTCGTAACCTGATTTGATACCAATGATGTGGGAGTAGTTATAATAGAAAAAAGAAAATGAATAACAATCCAAAAATTAATTTTCCATTGACAACAAAAGCCTATAAATAGGCATTACAAACATATGCAACAAATAAGGTTACATTAAATGATTATGGTGCACCTTATCCCAACTAACAACTAACAATTAAAAATAAACAACCATCATTTATTAAACCACACCTAATCCCTATCAACAACACACCTAATCCCTATCCACAATCTACCAATACAAATCATTGTTGAAGTAACACGTATAAGGTACTAAAACATGTTAGAATAGGTGCACATAATTGAATCCCATCATGTCGTAGGTGCATTGGTCAACTAGCGAGCCCTCCACATGTTGATCATTTGGTCTCTCACTAATGTAATGTGAGATATAACCTCTATTTTGTTGTTGTCTAGACGTTGGCTTAATTGAGGCTTCTTTTTAGGACCAAATTAGCTTTAATCACCATGCCTTGAGGCATTAAGTACATGATTGACAACATATGAGAATGCACTATCTTTAGACAAGTGACTTTCAATAGGGACAAACGTTCATCAAATGGATGAAACAATCGACAAACTAGGAAGCACCCCTCGTAGACCATTGAAAATCCATAGCAACAATTTTTTGAGAACAATACCACTAAGGCGATGGTATCGAAAAGGATCAAGGAGGGCCCTCAATACGAAAAGCCTTCGAAGCAGCCCAAAAACCTTAGTCAAATTAGAAAAATCTTACATCTAAACAAAATTCTAATTTATGGCTCAACGATGTAGGGATCCGATAGAACCATAATGGTGGACAACTTCGTAGCCAACTCATCTACAATGAGCAAAACAACGATGAGCAGGATATGAGAAATTGCTTGAGTGGTCAAATATGCTACATAAAAGCAACAAGCAATAGAAGGTTATTCAAGATTAGAAATAGACAAGCCAGAGCATGGACAATGTTGATGAACAATTTTAAGACACAGATGCTTAATTATTTTAGAGAGCAAACCACCATTGCGTTATAAGCCTCACAAGGATGCTTTTACACCAACCATGTCATAATAGTCTTTGATCTGCTAGCAATCGGGCTCAACTTGGGAATATGGCCCAAGAGCAGATGTTATTGGGTCATGCATGGATGTGGCATATTTAACGTTCGGTGGTTATCGACAAGTCATGCCTATGGAGCGCTCAACCAAAACAACTCTAGGCACCACATGTTTTTATACAAGAAGTCTACAAAACATTCCTGTAACATGTAGAATTTGATCTCGAAATTGATAAAAATTGACTTATGCTACTATATTTGGCAGCTCACAAACCAGTGTGCAGAACAACATCCAAAGCAAGATTCAAAATTTCAAATTTATATAATCTAAACCTAATCTAAGCAAGTTTTAAAAAAATTCAAAAGAGAAGGATTAGAGAAAGAAAGAAAACAAGCCAGTGCATCGTTGAAACCTTATACTAAATATATTGAAGCAACAATTCTAAATCAAACCAGCCTTAGCCTGACTAACGTTCACACAATCTGGGACCAAGACAATGCCATCTTCAAAGGAGAAAGAAACAAAACACTATAATTGACTCAAATGTAATCACCATCAACATGTGCAGATTGCACCAAGAATTCAAGTATCTTGCATTGAATAAGATTGTTCAATTATTACATATCAGACTTGCTAGCATCATTTGATTACAAAGATAAATCTCCAAGTACAATGACAAACGTTCAAATATCCACCAACTATAAAAGGAAAGAAAATTATAAATGTCTATTGCTAAAAGTGGAATCCGACCCTTTGAAATGGGGTCTTCATGGCTATTTATAGCCTTACAATTTAAAAAAAATAGTGCTTCAGAGTTGCATTTTAGTGCTTTACAGTTGTACAAATAAGTTGTCTGTCACTACCTAAATGATGTGTCATTTTTTAGTTTCTTCCTTGAATTTGATCTTCAATTCTTCATCGTGGATTCTTCTAACTGCCTTGGACATGACCTTTTCAGGTTAGGTAAGCTAAGCTATCATGCATTCAATGTTTTGAAATTAGGTCCAGGTTTATTGTATTCCTCTATTTCTTTGGCTTTCGCCTTCTTGTTCTTTTGCCTATAAATCATATAAGAAAAGCAAATATTATTTCAAATTTTATTTGGCAACAAAAAAATTACCCTAATATGATCGGTAAATACCCATTGAAATTATTAAAAATATTTGGGCCATTATTATTTATCCATTGTTTAGCCATCATTTTTTTATTTTTTGCTCTCAATTTTATCATTTCAAATGTGTGCTCTGATTGGTTGTTTAAACCTATTATTCAATGCTTATAATGTTTTATAAATGTAGACACAAAAAATTGACCCACCCAAATAAGTCATTTTTATTTAAGTTCCTTTGGGAGGCTCACAAACTTTCTTGGCCCATTTTTCTTGTGTTTTGCCTTGTTTTTATTAACCTTGATTGATCCATGCACGATAGATTACAGGGCATTAGGGTTTTTCTTAAAAAAACTTAAATTCTAAGCCAACCTTTTGGGGCATCAACTTAATCAAGGTTAATTTTTGAATTCTTGCCTTTCACCCCTCCAAAATATCTATAAATAAAGGGATTGGATCCCCTTTTTCAACCAGCTAGCAATCTAAGAAAGTTCATGCGAAATAAGAATTCTTTTGTTTTCTTATGTAATCTTCTGGTGTTCTTGGTGCTTTGGTGTTTTTTTGTTGGTGTGTTCCTTGTGATATGCAACTAGAGAAAGCCTTGACAACAACTTGTCTTCTTGAAGGAGGACAGGTCTTCCACCTTTGCTCTTGCTTCTTCCACAAGATCACTAAGTTGTTTCTTTGCATTCATTAGTTTTTTTTTTTTGGTAATTATTATAATAAATTAACAGTGGGTTTTTATAGAGGATCCCAAAACCTTATATACAAAATCAGCCTTGCCAGATGATGTTTCATGCCACGTGGTCGGGTAAGTAAACCAGATTGAAGAAAAAACAAGGAGTTGCTAATTTCCCGAAGGCACCAAATGAGGCAGACAGTCTTGAATATTCTGATTACGAAAGACATTCAAACAAAAATTATAGCCGGATAAACAAGACAATAAACAAACAAAAACCATCCAAGCAGAGGGGAAGCTATTCGGGATCCTCCTGATCCTCATGAACCTTGGAAACATGGAAAAAACCATCTTTGAAGAAAGGAGTGCGAATGGCGATGTTAGAGGGGCCCGCCACCCGACCCACAAAAACATCGAGAGAAAACACCTGACACTGATGAAACATCATGAGGGAAAATCCGCCCTGGCCAAGCTATCTACCTCGGATGGAAAACGAGATCGCCAAACCATCGGACACATGGTCACAAGTCCTTTGTTGGCCAAGTGGTCCGCCACCCGGTTACCTTCTCTGAAGATGTGCCCCGCCTCCCACTTGACACACTGAGAAAGAAGCATTCTAGCCTCGAGAATGATGTTTAAGACCCGCCAGGACGGGTCTTTGGAGCCACGAAGGTAGTTGATAATGTTAAGAGAGTCGCCTTCAATAATTAGAGGCCTAGGATCATTCGATAGGACCTGCAAGCCTTTCAACACACCTCGGGCTTTAGCAAAATGATTCGTTTGAGAGCCCAAATCTTCACAGTAAGCCATAATCAGCTCACCATTATGGTCTCTAACCACACCTTCAGATCCAGCGAGCCCCGGGTTTCCTTTAGCAGCCCCATCGAAATTAAGTTTGATCCACCCCACAGGAGGCGCGGTCCAAGTGGCATTCCTATGACCGGTCACAGAACCAACCTTGGAAGATCGGCACAGGTCCAACCTTTTGAAATAATTTCTTCCCCAGGAAGGTGAGGACGGGAACTGGGAATAATTTTCAAATTCTCGACGGCAAAAGATAAGGCTCTCTGGGCAACAAAGGGTGCCACCCTAGGGGTCTTGCCAAAGACTGGCATTTCTCTCAAGCCAAATTTGCCAGATGGAATGGTGGAAGGAGGCTTCAACAAGAAAGCGGAGTTTGGGATTCTTGAAGGGATTGGGCCATTGGAGGAAAGTGTCTTTGAGGGATCGGGGAGTGCACCAAAGGATTTGGAAGGAGGACAACACAAAGTTGAGGACCGAGTGGGAAAAGGGACAGTGTAAGAATAAGTGGTCCGACGATTCACAATCAGCTAAGCATAGATAGCACCTTTTGGGAATTGTAAAGCCTCTCTTGTGTAGATTATCTATGGTTAGGGCTTTATTATGAAAGGCAATCTAAGCAAAGTAGTTCACCTTAGGAATAATCCCTTTCCTCCAAATTGCCTTCCATCGGAGATCCAAGGCAACCTCACACGTAAGAAGGTCATAGGCGGACTTAACAGAAAAACAACCATCCTGCGTGCCGTGCCAAATAATTATGTCCTCCCTTATGACCGGAGGAATTAAAACAGATTGAAGGACACTAGACAAAAAAACCAACTCATTGTTAAAGCCATCAACAACCGAAAGTTTCCACCGAGGGGGAAGAGAACTCCGGTCAATGAATTCTGCCACTTTGAGTTGAAAGTTTGGATCGATCTGGGCCCTCAGACCAGCCAGGTCCACTTTCAATTCGAGAGCTTCATCTGTAGCCCACCTGTCTCTCCAGAAAAGGATAGAGGATCCATCAACCAAGATCCAATGAGCTCCCTTGCTAATCAACGAACGAGCCTGAAGCACAGTTTTCCAAAAAGCAGAAGCTTCGGGTGGAGGCACAACTTTGAATAGAGAATTTCGGCCAAGATACTTCCTTTTAACCAGCTTGACCCACTTCGTCGGTTCATTAGTAAGGATCCTCCAAGCATTTTTGGCAATCAAAGTCGTGTTCATGAGTCTGGATCTTCTCATTCCCATGCCACCTTGATCTTTTCGCAGGCAAACCTTGTCCCAAGCCACAAGAGGAAATCTAGATCTTTCTTCACTGCAAGACCAAAGAAAATTCCTCTGTATCTTCTCAATCTTGGAATGAATCGACACAGGAAGCATGCAAACAAACATGAAATAAGTGGGAATTCCTTGAAGGCAGGCTTTGGTAAGGGTGGCCTTCCCAACTTGCGACAAAAGTTTGCCTTTCCAGGTGCTGAGTTTCTTGTGAAGCCATTCCAGGATCATGTTCCACATGTTTCCGTCGGCACGTCCATTACGAGCCAGAGGTAACCCCAAATAAGTTGCAGGCAGGGAATCAATAGTGCATTCGAGAATTCTGGCAATGCGAATTTGCCTGCGTAATGGAGTATTAATAAAATAAAATTTTCTCTTGATATAATTAACTTTTTGGCCAGAAGCCTTCTCATACCGGATCAAAATGCGCTTAATAGACTTGGCCTGGGTGACAGACGCTCCAGTGGAAATGAGCGTGTCATCCACAAATTGTTGATGAGTGACAGGATCAACTCTGGAAGTGGGCAAAATGCCAAAAATCTTGTTTCGGTGGAGAGCTTCATTCAAGGACCAACTTAGAACCTCAGCCAAAAGAATGAACAAAATAGGAGACAGAGGATCACCTTGTCTGAGGCCTCGTGCACTTTGGAAGAACCCAGCAGGGGACCCGTTGATCAAAACCGAAAAGGAAGGAGTGGAAATGCAGCTGCTCACTAGGTCAATCCAATGAGGGTGAAAGCCAAACTTGCAGAGGACAACACAGAGAAACCTCCCGTCGACTCTGTCAAAAGCTTTATTCATGTCAAGCTTAAGGAAAAGCGCAACATTTTTGGAACAGTGGGCAGAATGGAGGGTCTCATGGAAGGGAGGAGGGAGCTCAAACGATTGGCAATAGTCTTGGTAAATTTGCATTCATTAGTTCGTTTATTCATCTTATTCCATGTTTTGTTCCATTATCGATATTTATTTTGGGTTTTAGAACCCTCTATGCGAATTCACATCCCATCTGCTATAAGGCACGTTGTTTTTGCTTGTCGGGCGTTCAATGCTTATTTTTCTCTTTGTTACTAAATTCACGATCGATAATTTACAGGGCACAAATTCAATCTAGTTAGATTTTGGGGCAATTATGCATCCCCAAATCCTAGGGTTTCAATTTGTCTATCTTTTGCATACAGTTTCATCTTTGTTTGCATTGTGTTCTCATTATTCTCATTCTATTTTGCTTGTATTTCCTATTACATTAGCTTGGGGGCAATCACTTGTTCCCAAAACCCTAGGTTTCAAAGTTGCATTCTGGTTCAAACATTGTGCCCATCTTCTTTACATTTCATTTACTGTTCCTTGCTATCACAATTCACTGTATTTGTTCCAAAGGTCAAACTCATTTTATTTCAAACGATCAGCTAAAAGGACCTAGGGGGCTTGACTGCTATGCCTCTAAGCTTCATCATATAGCGGCCTAAGCAAGCCCCCAAACACTAACCATATTTTATAGGGTATTTGAGAAGTTGTTTTACAAATTTGAAGCTATTGGATATTTTGGACGTAAGATAAAGCTTGGACCAAACATCAGATCAGATAAGCGTCCTATGTAAAGCTTTTAGGTTGTGTTGTTTGCTTTTGTTATTCCTATTCAAAACCTGGGTTATAAGTAAAAGGAAAAATATTTTATTGCTTTTTAGGCATTTAAAAGAAAAAGGCATATAGTTTTGCATCAAGGATTTAGTCTTGTTTATGCATTCGCTTAGTCCCGTGCTCAAAGAAAATGATTTCATTCTTGCAACCTAGGGTTAGATATCATTGAATCAGAAAAATCACATTAGGGTTAGTCTTTGTCTTCTTGCATCTTTTGTGTTTTGCATTGTTCTTTCATTTCCATAGTTTAGTTTAGAAAGTCTAAACATAGGTGTTTGCTTAAATCACACATTAAACACTTCTACCTTAAACTTGGAGTGAGTCCTAAAACCATTCTTGGTGAACCCTTTCCTTGTTTTGGGTGAAGAGAATATAACACACCTCAGCTATCAGCGGATCCAACCAAGAATCGTACATGGTAGAGCAATTTTATCCTATACAACAAATGATATCTAACCTTCATAGAATCTCATCATTCACTATTTTAATATTTATGCATATATTCTTTTTTATTTTAACTATTTAGTCACTCATAAAATATCATTCATATAATTTTATGATATTTATTATATCTGTTGCTATGTGAATATGCTTTCAATAAATCCGCAATAATATTTTATTGAGCGATAAAAAAAATTATCCCTCTTTTTATCCATTTATAATATTCTCTCGAGTATTATTTAGTCAACACATATATTGCACCTATTTGTTATCATATTTGTCATTTATATTGCGGCCTTTAATTGATTCTCTTTCACATATTCGTCTTTTCATCTTTGAATAATTTGGTTTACTGGCTTTGACAGTAGTGGATGGTCCAAATTTAATGGTGGTAGTCCGAACAAACGTTGATCATTCATTTTCGTATCAATTAGAAGGCGTCTCTAGACTTGTCTTAGACAAATATGAACCATAAATTATCTCAAAAGACTTTAACTCTTTGGTGAAAAATGTGTGGTGCAGTTTGATTAGCGTTAGCGTGAGCTAATGTTGTGCATTGATTTAGGCTTTACAAGTGAGAAGGTTAAATAAGAACCGTAGGTGAGAAGGTTTAATAATTTGAGTGACTAGGGTTTGCGCGGAAAATACTTATTGTCTTAGACTTTATACGTGTTAAATGTAATGGAAGGGGTGAATATTTATTAACGTGAGCAAGAATTTGGGATCTTAGAGAATAGAAAATGTCACGAAATATTTTTCTTTTATTCAAGATGAGTTATTAATATTATTATGGGAAACTTTAGGCAAAAGATTTTAATTTGCATGATTTATACAATTGATGATTTTTGTCGACTTTGATTTTTTTTTATTGACTATCTAGATTTTAAAGGAGCACGGATAGGCAAACATGGGTCGTTAAATGTTTAACCAATCAAGTAGTGTTACTCTTGCTACGCGATTGAACGTGGACCGCTCATTTGTGAGCCAATCGGATAGCATCGCCAAACTTAACGTAGACCATACATTATTTCAAAAGATTTTAACTTTTCAAAGAGAAAATGTGTGGCACGAATGAATTATGGTTGGTGGGAATCAAGATGAGCTCGATCGAACACGATTTTATCTTCTCTGGCTATTGATCGGACTTTGTCTAGGCAAAATGCGGACCACATGATCTAACCAGTTAAACACGCCTTAGTTTCGAATCATGCACACTGTAGATTATGTAAAAGTCAATGCCTACCGTAAAGATTTAAGAAGTTGCATGATGTTTAAAATGTGGTCTTTGACTTGCGAAGAGTTGTGCGTTTAACCAACTGCGAAGTATATTAAGTGCACGTCACACGATAAATTATTACCTGATGTAAGCTCGTGCATTCCATAAATCTATGGAAGATGTCAAACATTTAACTCAATGACCCAGGCACTTAACGATCAACAAGTAAGATTCAATGCGAGCCATTGAGGAGCGTTGAATTTGCACGAATGATAAGCTCTTACGAGCGTGTTTAAAATTTTGTATTTAAATGTTTAAATCTTAGCGAGACAAAAGGAGAAAGGGGCGCATAGAGTTGTTCGGACCCTAAAGCTTAGCACAAAATTATAAGGTATGGAATAATTGTGTGAAAGAGAAAATTTAAACCCTAAGATTTATTTTATTTTATTTAAAAAATAGATTCAATACCATGAAAAGAGACAATGCCAAGTATAGCAAGGGAAAGGAAATTAGTTTAAAACCAAAATTTTCTTTTATCTTCCCTTGGTTCCTTATTCGGGTATTGATAAAAATACAATAGACTTTTCTCCTTATTAACTCTTTGACCTACATCCTTCTTATAGTTTTTTTAGCACTTTCTTTCATTCTTTGGCTTCAACAACACTTGTTAGTCCTAAAATGATTATAACATCCATAAAAAGCTAACAAGAAACTACCTTTACGATGTTTTCCATCTTTAGGCTTATATTATCCTTAGTATAAGTTTTCTAGCAAGTTTTGGCTTAGAACTTTTGCAAACAAGATAAACAAGTAGGAGGATATCGTGTTGCCTTGCCTTAGACCTTGAGAAATAGTAAAAAAAACATCTAGCACTGTATCACTATGATAGAATATCTTAAATTCCTTATACAACTCATAAAAATATCTACCAAGGTCTCCCCACACCCAAACTTCCTAAGCATCTTTTGAAGAAAGTTCTAGAAAACCCTATCATATTCCTTGTTCATGGCCAACTTAACTAGGGATGTAGATCTTCATGAACCACTACAATCCCATCTAGATTTTGACAACCCTTAAAAAACCCCTAGTTTTCTAAGATCAACCTTTGGAGAAGGGTTTTCAATCTCAAAGAGATAACCTTCCTTAGGATTTTATAAACTATTATATAACCTTATTTATTTGAAGTAAGTGCAGGATGGGGACAAGGGCAATGAGAGTATTACTCGATTCCTTCGAAACCCTTCCTCTTTTTTTTGAGTTTTTCTTATAGCTACTACAATATTTTTTTAACTATCTACTAAAAGATTTGGAAGAATCCTTCCTAGAGTTTGTTTGACCCCAAAGCTTTATCCTTCTCCATAGAGAACATTACCTCTTCAATTTCTTCTTTTGTGAAGGGTTTATCCAACAACTTGTTATCTTCCATTGTGATCAATTGAGGAATATTATTCAAGAGGTCATTGGAGGCCTCTTCCTCCCTTCGGAAAAAATTAACATCCATCTCAATCCTCTCCTCCTGATCTATAACCTCCCCTTGATCTAGAGTGATTTTTTTAAATCTTATTCTTGGTATGGTGGATTAGGGTTGTGGCATGAAAAAGTTTGGTATTTTTGTCTCCTTCTTGAAGCCATAGGGGTCAAGACTTCTACCTCGAATGAATTTTGTTTGCTACTAAAATATTATGGTATTTACAAAGATTTATCTTTTCCGTTTGAATCACTTCTTCCTTGTTTTCTTCCACCTCCATCTTTTGCTCAATGTTCTTGAAACTGTTCTCCATCCCAACCTTCCTTTGAAAAATATTTTTAAAAACTTCACATTTCTAGATTTTCAACTCATGCTTAGTTAATTTTATCTTTTGACAAAATTAGAACACTTAGCTTCCTCTTACAAATATACCCCACTATTGCCTAATTTTTCCTTCCAAGTTTGGGAGTGTTGTCCACATCGTTTCTAGTTGAAAATAATATTTTTCTTGGTCCTATCTCTCCCCATTTATTTATATATATAAAAAAACTATGGTCAGATCCAATCTAAGAGCCTGCTGTAAGTCTCAATTGGAAACCCTCCCCGATCCTTCATTCGTTTGTTTTTCCCTCCTTGAAATGCAAATTTGCTAGCCCTCTCATGACCTATGTGTAAGTAGGAACCCTCCTTTCTTCCCATTAAGGGTTATCGGAGTTTTAAAATCCTTGCTAGCATCCATTTTCGTTTTTTATGTTTTTGGTTGTTTTCTTCAAATAAATTCTAAAGAATTCTTTTAGGCTCAATAGGATTGGGTGCATAAATAATTATGGTGAACCCTAATTTACCAAGGACCTTATGCAAGCTACCTACCCATGTACTAGAACTCCAAAGAAGTAGGTTTGGTTCTAGATCTTCCTACCTACTTTTCTTAACTCATTCTCCCCTAATTTCATCTCTTGTAATAAGATTTTATCGTTATACAAATTAAAGATATAATCATTTTGTAGTCAAAATTTAGTTGAGGCATTTAGACTCCTCACATTCTATGATAATAATTTTAGTTTTGACCTTTCACCAAAGGTATGATCCCCCTATATAAGCATCAATAAGATGACTTTGTTTGTCATCTACCATTATTTTTTCACTTCCCTCGTTTATAAAGTATTTTTTGAATGTCCTCTTCCTCGTCTAAAGCCCCTTATGTCAACTCTTCCTCGTCTAGTGCTTCTTCTCCTCCGCTAAGAATGTTGATCCTCTCCCTCACATTACACCCTTTCCCACTTATATTATAGTTCTTATAGTTCTTTAAATGTTTTTAGAAAAGCTTATTAGGACGCCTCCTATATGATTTTTTCTTATTCAAATTTTATCTTTTAAATTGTTTTTTCCTTTTCCAAACTTTCAACTCTATACCTCAAAAACTATTTCTTCAATATATTTGATTTATATTTTTCTTCATAATATACAAAAATAATAAATTTAAAATTTTATTTTATTTATAATAATTAAATGCATGGTACCTGACCCAGGTGTTGTAAGTGAGTTGGAGAGGAGAGGGAAATCCTCCAAGAGAGGTCCCAGGTTCAAATCTCCACCCTACCAAAAAGCTGAATTGAGTATCCAAAATCCAATTGATAATGTTGATGCGGGCAGGGTCGGGTGCGACTCCCGGATAACTATGACGGTGTAGAACCCCTGTTCGTGGTCTCTCAGACCAAAGCAGCCCCGCAAGAAGTTTTTCGCTTAAAAAAAAAAAAATGCATGGTACCTTTTAGAAACTCTCTTTACATAATTTCCATAATTTATTTTCTCTTTAACTTAGCTTTAAACATTTTTCTATATTTTTCTCTTTAATATAAATTAAAAAATATAACCTAACTTCCCAACTAAAATAAAAATAAAAAATAAAAATCCATTTATAGTTTATTTACTTATCGCGTCTTATACAAATTTTTCTCCCTTCCATGCCGTCTTGTCTTTTTTTTATTTTTATATTGAACATCGTTTACAAATATTTACAAATATCAGCGCTGGCTCGAGCAAACACAAGAGATATCGACCTCACAACCACATGGATAATAATAACTAGTTAACTAGTTTTTTTATATTGAACATCGTTTACAAATATTTACAAGTTCAAGCAAACACAAGAGAAATCGACCTCACAACCACATGGATGATAATAACTAGTTAGTTAACTAGACAACTGCCATTACACCAAATGCTATTTGACTGTATTGTCTATTTTAATTCCCAAACTTCTAATTATATATAATTAAGGCCGCATTTTAGATTGAGTATAAAAATAAAAAATAATAGTAGGTTAAAAAAAAAAATTCAACTATCCCCATATTTTAACAGATTTCTTTCAATGTGGAAAGGAGGGCACCTCTACATTCTCCAAGATTTCACATCCATCTAACTTCAAAAACTGCAGCTGTCAGGGAGGTTTCTCAGAGAGGTCACGAATGCTGTCAGGGAGGTTTCTCAAGTTTTTACAGTTTCAAAGCTCCAGTGTGAGCAGCTGTGACAGGTTCTCAGGAGGGTTAAGAAGAGTTCTCAAGCTGGTGCAGTTATTCAAGAACAACCTCTCCAACCGTGACAGGCTACCAAATGTATGAGGTAATGTTTTTATACCACGACACCACGACAAGTCCAACGACCTAGACCTCAGCTGTGACAGGTTACCGAAAATATCAGATATATTTGAACAACCAAGCATGTTCAAAGACTTTAGCTGTGTCAGGTTAACAAAAGTAGGGGAAGCCCCTCTAAGCATTTACAGCTCTTCATATTCAAAGACTTCGGCTGCGTCTTCATATTCAAAGACTGCGGCTGCGTCAGGTTACTGATGGTGTTAGGAAGAGTTGTCAAGCTGGTTAAGTCCTTCAAGAGCAAACACTCCAACTGTGACAGGCTACCAAATGTACGAGGTAATGTTTTTATACCCCTACATCCTGACAAGTTCAAAGACCGATGGTGTTAGAAAGAGTTGTCAAGCCTAAGCAGTCAAAACCAAACACTACAACTGTGACAGGCTACCAAATGTATAAGGTAATGTTTCTAAATCCTGACACCTTCCCAACTGCAAAGACCTCAGCTGTGACAAATTACCGAAATTATCAGATATGTTTGAACAACCAAGCATGTTCACAGACCTTAGCTGTGTCAGGTTAACAAAAGTAGGGGAAGCCCCTCTAAGCATTTAGAGCTCTTCATATTCAAAGACTGCGGCTGCGTCAGGTTACTGACAGTGTTAGGAAGAGTTGTCAAGCTGGTGCAGTCATTCAAGAACAAACACTCAACTGTTACAAGCTACCAAATGTGAGGTAAGTTTTTATAACTATACATCCTGACAAGTCGAAAGACCTGAGCTGGGACAGGTTACCGAAAGTATCAGGTAAATGTTATAAATTTGAACATCGAGACATGTTCAAAGACTTTAGCTGTGACTAAAATTTTTGAGCTTAAAGACTGAGACAAGTTCTAAGACTGCAGCTGCGTCAGGTTACCGATGGTGTTAGGTTTTGCTTATTCGCAGACAACAATTTAAAACCAAGGACTGCATCTGCGCCAGATTGCCAATGTTGCCCGTGTTGGGATTAACCCACATTTCTCTCCACCTAACAACATCTGCCACTGTTCACCTGCAACAAGCTCCTCCATACCCCATCTGCCACTGTTCACCTGCAACAAGCTCCTCCATACCCCAATTAATATCCTTATAGTACATGATTTAATGTTTTGTCCTTCTTCCCTCTTCAGTAAGAAGTTATGTTCAGATTTGATGTTTGTCCTCCTCCCCTGTTCAGTAAGTAGTTGTGTTCAAATTTAAAATTAAATTTCTGACATAGAAGTAAAAGTAATTATGTTTCAATATAAAATTAATTATGCCTTAACTTTTCAACCTATTGAAAAAAACATGTTACAGCTCCCTGGTTTGAAAGGGCTCAATTGATTTAACCTTGTTCTGTAGAATAGAACAGAGGAAAAAAAAAGGCAAAGCTTGTTATCCGAGAAGAAGGGGGCAGAAGAAACTACTTTCTAAATCTTGGAGCAGCAGCTCCCTATTTGAAATATTTAATATGAAATATATATTTTCTGTGCATACTGTGACTGCATATTCGGATTCTGGTTTTAATTTGCAAATCTCCATTTAATTGTTTTACCTGTTTCGTGTTTGTTCAGACACAAGCTAAAGGGGACACAGGGGAGTGCTATTTCCAACAGCACAAAAGGTTCTCAATTTGCTACAAGAACACAGAGTCAAGGACTGTAGCTTTGAGAGGTTGCCAATGATGCTAGGAAGCCTTTCGGGTTCTGAACATCCCATCAAATCCATAATCCTCAACTGCCAATCATAGCCACCAAAACTAAAGCGGGGTCCACACTTGGGTGAAAATGAACAGTTCCACTTGTATGAGCAAAAACATAACCTTAGCCATATCAAATTTGAAGTAAGCTTCACTGTCCAGGGTTTTTTATTTGTATGGTTCATATGAAGAAGACGAAGAATGGGCGTATTCCACACTTTAGTGTGTGGTAGATAGCCCCCTTGAATTCTAAGGCAAGAGAGTTTCGTAGAGATTCATACACTGATTTATGAGATTATTGTTGAATGGGTTACATGCATCTGCAGTCTCTCAATTTGGAATGACTCACTCCACTTGAGCCAATCACTTCAAAAATAATTGAAGTTCACTTTTGGGAACAATTTATTTCAAATCTATCAAACTTGTACAAATTGAATCTAGAGCTATTTATTGAGGCTATGGACTTGATTTATCAATTATTTATTGAGGCTATGGACTTGATTTATAATCCCAGTCGTTTTTTTGTATTTGTGTTCAATTTCTTTAATTTTCACTTTTTTTACTTGTTTTTAATTTCTACAACTGTTTTTATGAATGGCATCTCCATTACAAATTTTTGAATCCTAAAATTTCTCAAAGCAATCAATCAAGACAACATCAAAACTACCAGAGACCTCAAATTTGAGATCCAATTCTTCATTTTTCACAGACGAGGGATTTGGACCAAATTTGAGATCCAATTCTTCATTTTTCACAGAAGAGGGATTTGGACCAGATTTGGACTCCCACTCGGACATCATCAGCTTATTCGAGGCTGTAAGGCAATTCGATCAACATGACATTTACTTAAATACCTTAGACCCGTAAGTTCCCCAAAGCTTGAACACAACCCCTCCACCTGAGGACAACAGTCTAAATCTAGATGTGTTAGACCGGTAAGATTCGAAAAAGATTCTGGCAGCCGCTTTAAGGACTTCCACCCGGACATCATCAGCTTATTCGAAGCTGTAAGGCAATTCGACAAACATGACATTTACTTAAATACCTTAGACCCGTAATTTCCCCAAAGGTTGAACACAACCCCTCCACCTGAGGACAACAGTCTAAATATAGATGTGTTAGACCAGTAAGATTCGAAAAACATTCTGGCAGTAGCGTTAAGGACTCCCACTCAGACATCATCAGTTTTATTCAACAAACGCAGCTGACAGACTTGAGGAGCTCCTCCATTTTGTCCCACCCACACACCGACAAAATCTTCAAATCAATATACGGATGAATCTCTAATAAATTTAATTGTTGAACAAAGAATTTTGATAAATTCAATTCTGATAAATTTAATTGTTGCAACAGAGAATTTTGAACAATTTGGATGGGGTTTGCCTCCTCTGAAGTTGCACATTCATCCAGCGATTAGACGGTGCTTTGGCCTCCACATATCATAAGCTTTTTGGCAACTGCAAATGATATGCCAATTTCAATTTCCCTGTCAGTCATTTTTGGACGTGACAACCAAACTATTCAAAAATCTTATGAAATGTATGCATGGACTCGCCTTGTTTATACTAAACCCTTCTTTGAAGATGGGCCCCACGTACACAGCCAAGCGGGGAAGCGCCTCTAAGTTCACCGGCAAGCAAGGAATGTCTCCGCCTATCGCAAGATATCTCAACTCTTGGAATGTGTTGCTGCTACGACCTCTGACACTCATGCGGTGTCCTAAACAGAAGACTCTTAGTGAATTGCTCATACAACTCAACTAGCTTTCATCAAGCTTGTATTCAGACTCATCATATTAATGGAACCTAACTCCTTTGATGACCTTCTGCAATAGTGTAGGATGCATTGTAGCGTGCATTGAAAGATTGTTAGAGTAGATGGTTTTAGCATGACGTACAATGAAATTATAAATACTGGTGAAATATACCTAATAGGCCTCGACCAGTTGGCCATGCTTCTCCCTATTGCCAGGATGACGTCATGCACAATAAAATTCTCTTCGCCTTCCCAAAATACTCCAATACTCCTATCTGTCTGACATCATCGAAGGAATTGGAGACTGGCACTGCTGTGATCAACGTTATCTCTTCAAGAGTTGCAACTTCCAAGGAGGATTTTCAATATAAAGGACGCAGCAAATGTCCAAAAATGCTTCTTGAGCAGAAGTTTCTAAGGTGTTATATACAAACTTAAAAAGCCATTCACTTAGATGGTCCTGCTTGATTTCTTTTCCATTCTGAAAAGCGTGCAATATTTCACTGCAATGCCTTCTACTTCCGAAACTGAAGACTGACAACTTTTGTGGTGGGATTCCTCTTGTTCTTAAAATTATCTATCTTCTCCTTCCTCAACTGCAGGCCGACAATTTTAAGAACAAGAAGAATCCCCCCACAAATCTGCAAAATCTTTTTCACACCATCTTTTATTTGCTCGAGTTTGACGGGTCATTGCACAAAACTGCCTTCTGCTTCCGAAACTGAAGATCGACAACTTTTGTGGTGGGATTCCTCTTGTTCTTAAAATTATCTGCCTTCTACTTTCTCAACTGAAGGTCAAAAATTTTAAGAACAAGAGGTATCCCACCACAAATCTGCAAAATCTTTTTCACACCATATTTTATTTGCTCAAGCTTGACGGGGTCATTACACAGAATTTTCTCCCGGTGCTCATCTGCCAGCTGCAAAATCTTTTTCACACCATCTTTTATTTTCTCAAGTTTGGCAGGGTCATTGCACAAAATTTTCTTTCCGTGCTATCTACCAGGGTATTTACTCGACAATGCCTGCATGAAAGGCCACATTCCACAAACAAATCTGTGATGCTCAAGTCTTTGGCTGCTACGAGGATTTTGCTATGCTGAGAAAGACGTTTAAGGTCTTCTGGTAAAACTTCTTTCAAGTTTTTTGTCCTTAGAGAATTATCAATAAAAATGAACACACGTTAATTTGGTTCACTTTGAAAAGCCTGTGTTAGAGGATACCTACCTTCCTCGCATTCTCTCAATGATATTTGTCTTCTATGTTGATACTCTGGGAAGACTTTTTTGAGCAATTGCTGCTACATTCTTTTGAAGTCATTTATGCAGGGATCTTATAAATTTTGATTTTAGTATAACTGCATCTTTAAGCTTTAGATTGGCAACAACAGCATTGGCTAATGTTGATTTGTCAATCCCCCTAAGTCCATAGATAACCATAGCCTCTGCTCGCTCCTTTGATTTTTCTAACTCCAGCATTTCTGTTATTTGGTTAACAGGTTCCTCCAGCCCCACTGTAATCAAGGAAGAATGTGTCATTATTAATTCCCAACGTCAAAGTTAGCCAAAATAACGTGAGCCCTGTACTACAATACTTAAATGCAACTATTAAAAACTCCATACTCCAATACCTAGATGCAGCAACTGAATCATAACCGATACTTATCAACTAAATTGATTACTCACAAACTATGGAAGAAATATAGATGTATTAGACTGGTAAGATTCAAAAAAGATTCTGGCAGCAAGATTAAAAACTCCCACTCGGACATCATCAGCTTATTTGGAGCTATAAGGCAATTCGATCAAAACATATGACATTTACTTAAGTACCTTAGACCTGTAAGTTCCCCAAAGCTTGAACACAACCCCTCCACCTGAGGATAACAGTCTAAATCTAGATGTGTTGGACCGGCGGTAAGATTCGAAAAAGGTTCTAAGAATCGAAAAAGGTTCTGGCAGCTGCATTAAGGACTCCCACTCACAATCTCTCAATGTTATTTGTCTTCTATGATGATATTCTGGGAAGACATTCTTGAGCAATTGCTGTTGCATACTTTTGAAGTCATTTACGTGGGGATCTTTATAGATTTCGATTTTAGTATAACTGAATTCTTTAAGCTTTAGATTGGCAACGACAACATTGGCTAGTGTTGTTTTGCCAATCCCCCTACATCCATAGATAACCATAGCCTCTGCTCGCTCCTTTGATTCTTCTAACTCCTGCATTTCTATTATTTGGTCATTATTAATTCTAAACGTAAAAGTTAGAAAAAATAACATGAGCCCTGTACTACAATACTAAGACGCAACAATTAAAAACTTTGTACTCCAATACCCACATGCAGCAAATGAATCATATCCAATGGTTGTCGACTAAATTGATTACTCACAAACTACAGAAGAAATCTAGATGTGTTAAATCAGTAAGATTTGAAAAAGATTCTGGCAGCAGCATTAAAGACTCCCACTCAGACATCATCAGCATATTCGAAGCTGTAAGGCAATTCGATCAGCATGACATTTACTTAAGTACCTTAGAGTTGTAAGTGAAGAAATTTAATTTAAATTTTTGATTGCCGAAGTCGGGAGAGAGAGCGAAGTGCGAATGGCGCAGGGCGAAGGAGGGGAGGGCCCGAAGTCGGATTGCGCAGCCGAAGACGGGCTGCGCTTCCAACAACTGCGCAAGCGAAGCTTGCGTAATCGGGCTACGCACGCGAAGTTTGCGCAGTCGGGTTGCGCACGGATCGAGGTGTGCAGTCGGGTTGTGCACGCGAAAACTGCTAAGTCTGGGAAGCACTCGGTCAACGCCAGACTGCATCAGTCAAAGGCAGCGAAGTCCGACATCGCTGCGAAGTCGGAAGGACAGCTCCAGACTTAGCCAAATTTCTGGGGAGCGGTTGGTCAACGCTCGACTGCACTGGTCAACGACAACGAAGTCCGACATCGCTCCGAAGTCGGAAGGACAGCTCCAGACTTAGCCAAATTTCTGGGGAGCGCCTTGCGAAATTTTGCTGTCCGGAGGCTTGTGTGGCTACGGCGATGGCTTGCTTGGCTGGGAGGAGAGAAACATCGAAACTGAGAGCAATGTCTCGGATCTGAGCTCAAACTTATAGAACCCGAAAGAAATCACTCTGAGGTGATTTGTACAGAGAACAACAACATATTTTAGCACACAGAGATAACTGCAAACCCTACAGATGCCTTAAAACAACAAAGAATTTTATTCATATAAGACAAAGGTTACAAAAGTCCTCAACTGAGGAAAACTAACATCTGCAGACTAAAGCTACAGGATAAACTGAGACGAAAAACAAATGTCGAGTTTGCTGCTCGGACATTAAACAGATGAGCCACACTGCTCACTGAAACGATCTCGTCTCCTACTCTGCTGTTTCTCCAAATTACCTCCTGCTCTCCTCTCTTTCTCTGCTCTTTCCACCCTCTTGTCTAAAGACCCGAACTGCCTTACATAGCCGCGGGGAGAGGAAGATAGGGGTTGTTCTCTGACAGGTTCTGACAGACCCTCAACTAGGGTTTTTGATCAATCGTCGAACTGGCATTAACTTCTACAGCGATCGGATCTGTCAGACGTCACATCTGTGAGAGGGCACGTGCGACGTCAAGTCAAAGGTTTTGTCGGGATCCTTGACATTGCGAGCGCAGTCCGGCTTCGCCCAAGTTTGGAGCGCAGTTGGGCGGAGGCGTGAAATCTGGGTTAATATTTCTAACACCCTCTTTTAAGCCTGATTTCACAAGCGCTTTGACTCCAAGCTGCTCACGCAATCTGCTGAAATCTTCCTCCTTCAAAGGCTTCGTGAAAATATCCGCCAACTGCTCCTTGGATTTGCAAAACTGCAACTGAATTTCTTCGGACTTCACCAACTCTCTGATGAAGTGATAACGAATATCGATGTGCTTCGTCCGACCATGGAACACGGGATCCTTTGACAGTGCAATGGTCGAATTGTTATCACAAAAAATTGTTGTCGCGCCTTTCGAAGGATAGTTCGATTCACTCAGAACTCTTCGCAGCCAAACCGCTCGGCATGCGGTCGACGTGGCGACGACATATTCTCGCTTTAGCTGTGGACAACGCAACGATGGGTTGCTTCTTGGATGCCCATGAGACTGCCCCTCTTCCGAGATGGAAAGCATACCCGGAGGTGCTCTTCCAATCGTCGGTGCTGCCAGCCCACCAGTTCCAACTGGTCCTGTCTAGCGTAAAAAAGGCCATTGTTCCGCATCCCGTTGACATAGCACAATATCCTCTTGCCTGCTTGCCAGTGCGTGTCTTTCAGAGTCTCCATAAAATGATTGATCAGTCTGACTCCGAACATCAGATCTGGCCCAATTGCAATCAAATACATCGATCGCCAACTAGCCTCTTGAACAGGGGTTGGATCTACATTCCTCCCGGAATCCGACTTGCTCAGCTTCAAACTCGTGGCTACAGGTGTGATGGCAGGTTTGTTGTCCTCCATCTTGAACCGCTTCAGGACATCCTTCGCATACTTGCCTTGAGAAATGAAGATGCCATCTGTCGATTGGTCAACTTAAATGCCGAGAAAGTACTTCATCAACCCTAAGTTCGTCATCTCGAACTCCTTCATGGCTATTATGAACTGGTCGAATAGGACATTGCTGTTGCTAGTATAAATCAAATCGTCCACATACAGGCAGACGATAATGAGCTCACCTGCTTCATTTGTCTTCATGTACATGGTGTGCTCATATGGGCATTTGACAAACCCATTTTCCCGAAAATAATCGTCAATCCGGCTGTACCAAGCTCGGGCGCCTGCTTCAAACCGTACAAGGCCTTTTTCAGCCTCAGGACTTTGCCCTCCCGGCCTTCAATTTCGTAACCCGGTGGTTGGTCTATGTAGACCTCTTCCTCCAACACTCCGTTGAGGAAGGCTGACTTGACATCCATCTCGGTACATCTTCCAACCCCTGTTGGGCTGCCAATGCCGGGATCATCCCGATCGTGTCAAGTCGGGCTACAGGCGCGTATACCTCATCGTAATCGATGCTTGACTTTTGCTTGTAACCCTTTGCCACCAGTCCGGCTTTATGCTTATCAACGTCTCCTTGGGCGTTGAACTTTGTCTTATACACCCACTTGACCCCAATGGTCTTCTTCTCTCTTCGGAAGATCCGTCGGTTGCCATGTATCATTCTTTTCAATGGCTTCAATCTCATCGTCCATCGCCTACACCCACTTCGATTCTCGACTTGCATCTTCGAACTCTACTGGATCAACTTCAGTAAAGAATGCAAAGTCAGAGTACTCTTCATCTACATGGGTTTGGGTTGCCTCGTAGATTTCTTGCAAGCTCCTTGTCTTCGTGAGCATCACCAAGTTCTGGATTCTACTTGTACATGGAGGCGACCGAGATGGAGTGGTTGTGCTACTGCTGGCACCGCTACTGCTGTTGGAAGTTGCAGGTGGTCGCACACTTCCTTCTTCCAAGTCAACGGATTTTACCACTGCTGGTTCCGACTGGCCGATCTCGACTTCAGTTCTAGGCTTCATCTTCAAGAAACTTCACATCACGGTCGATGATGAGCTTCTTCGTCATAGGGTTGTACGACCTATATGCCTTCGCCTGCTCACTGTACCCTATGAAAATACACTTCTCAGCTATATCATCCAACTTCTGCCACTTTTCTTTTGGAACATGTGCATATGCAATGCACCCGAACACACGTAAGTGAGCCACACTTGGCTTCACACCGCTCCAGGCCTCCTGAGGGATTTTGTCCTTCACGCTTTTGGTGGGACATCTGTTTAGCAGGTAGACTGCACATGTTACAGCCTTTGCCTAAAATTCATGTGGCAATCCCTTCGCCTTCACCATGCTTCGTGCCATCTCCATGATGATCCGGTTCTTCCTCTCAATTATGCCGTTTTGCTGTGGCGTGTATTTGGCAGTGAACTGCCTTTGAATTCTATGCTACTTGCAGTAGTTATGGAATTCATTGGAGATGTATTCACCTTTGCCATCCGTCCTGAGAGTCTTGATCTGATATTTGCTCTGTTTCTCCACCAGAGCCTTGAACTCTTTGAATCTGGAAAATGCTTCTGACTTCACTTGATGGCATAGATCCAAGTCTTCCTACTGAAGTCATCTATGAATGTTAAGAAGTATTTGTTGTCGATAAACGTGCTGGTCTGCATCTGACCGCAAATGTCTGAGTGCACCACCTCCAATGGCTGTGATGCTCTCCAAGACTGACCAGAAGGGAACGAATCCCTATGTTGTTTGTCGACTAAGCAACCCTCACACACTTGATTTTGTTGCTCTATTAGGGGTAAACCCTTCACCATATGCTTCTTGTGTAGTTGATTCAGGCCACTGAAGTTCAGGTGATCAAATATGAGATGCCACAACCGGGTAGCATCTTTCACAACTACACTCAGAGACATCAATGATTCATTCTGAATCTGCAGCGAAAACATTTTATTCTTCGTCATGGACACTGTAGCAATCTGCCTATGTGACTTGTCTATGATGGTGCAAGCTCCGTATTTGAACTGGATCGTATGTCCCTTCTACACGAGCTGTCCAACGCTCAACAGGTTATGCTTCAGGCCAGGCACATAGTAGACATCACAGATCTGCTTCCGTTCACCGTGCCTGGTGCGGATGAGGATCTTTCCTTTCTCCATTACGGGAACCTTGTTGTTGTTCTCCATCTTTACTTCAGACTGGACTGTTTCATCCAGTTGGGAGAACATCTCCTTGGTCCCCGTCATGTGGTTACTGCACCCACTGTCTAAATACCAGACATTTTTTTGGCACTCCTCCTCAATGTTGCAAGTCAACAACACATTTCCTCCTATCGCATTTTCGGTTTCATCCGTGTAATGGGCTTGCTGCTGGTTCTCCTTGACCATCCGTTTTCTGCACTGTGAGATGTAATGGCCGAACTTCTTGTAGAAATAGCACTGGACCTTTAACATGTCCTTCTGACCAGATCCAGTTTGCTAAATTTTTCGAACTGCCTCTTCCACCATGCTGATGGAAATTATAATTGGTCTCTCCTTCGCTAGGGTTTGACCATCCTCCTTGCATGTTGCCTTTCCCACGCCTGCCTCTGCCTCTTCCTCCGTGAGAACTAGAGGCACCATGGTGGGAATCTTGTCTGCCGTTGTTTCGGAATGAGACTTGAGCCTTGAATGCTTGCTCCAGAGAGGTCTAAGACGAACGACTCAGCCTCTGTTCATGTGTCTGCAACGAACCCATGAGCTCGTCTGTCGAGAGGGTTGTCAGATCCCTCGACTCTTCGATTGCTATCACAACCGAGTCAAACTGGGCAGACATACTTCTGAGAATTTTCTCCACGACTCTCTGGCTCTGTACATTTTCTCCGTTCAACCGCATTTGGTTGATAATGTTCGTCGTCCGGGTGAAAAAATCACTCATGGACTCGGACTCACTCATCTGCAGTTTTTCAAACTCCCTCCTAAGCATCTGCAACTTCACAAACTTTACCTTATTGGTGCCCTGGTACGAGCTGGCCAGAATCTCCCAGGCTCGCTTCGCCTTGGTGGCTGATGCGATCCGCGGGAAAATGGACTCCTCGACCGTTTGCATGATGTAGAAGAGGGCCTTTTGGTCCTTCTTCGTGTTCTCTTTCAACGGGTCCTTGTCCGCTTGAGAGAGGGCGGCCGATCTTCGCTGCATCTGCCGGTTCTGGGTAGTTGTTCTCGACTAACTCCCACAGCTCCTGAGATCCGAACAGGATCTTCATCTAGATGCTCTAGTAATCGTAATTCTTTCCGTTGAAGCGCGAGATCTACAACTGCAAGTTGTTGCTGCTGAAAGCCATTCTGCTTCAGTCTCCACGTCAAGGGATCAATGGATCTGATACCAATTTGAAGAAATTTAATTTAAATTTTTGATTGTCGAAGTCGGGAGAGGGAGTGAAGTGCAAACGGCACAGGGCGAAGGAGGGGAGGGCTCGAAGTCGAATTGCGTAGCCAAAGACGGGCTGTGCTTTCGACAACTGCATAAGCAGGCTGAGTAAGCGAAGCTTGCGTAATCGGGTTGCGCACGTGAAGTTTACACAGTCAGGTTGCGCACAGATTGAGGTGCGCAGTCGAGTTGTGCATGGATCGAGGTGCGAAGTCGGGTTGCACATGCTAAAACTGCTAAGTCCGAGAAGCACTCGGTCAATGCCTGACTGCGCTGGTTAAAGGCAGCGAAGTCCCACTTCGTTGCGAAGTCAGGAGGACAGCTCCAGACTTAGCCAAATTTCTGGGGAGCGGTTGGTCAACGCCCGACTGCACTGGTCAACGGCAGTGAAGTCCGACTTCGCTGCGCAGTCAGGTGGACGGCTCCAGACCTAGCCAAAAATTTTGCCTTGCGAAATTTTGCTGTTCGGAGGCTTGTGCGGCTATGGCGATGGATTGCTTGGCTGGGAGGAGAGAAACACCGAAACTGAGAGCAATGTCTCGGTTCTAAGCTCAAACTTATAGAACCTGAAAAAAATTGCTCTAAGGTGATTTGTACAGAGAACAATAGTAGATTTTAGCACACAGAGATAACTGCAAACCCTACAGATGCCTTAAAACAACAGCGAATTTTATTCATAAAAGATGAGGGTTACAAAAGTCCTCAACTGAGGAAAACTAACATCTGCAGACTAAAGCTGCAGGATAAACTAAGACGGAAAACAAATGTCGAGTCTGCTGCTCGGACATTAAACAGATGAGCCACACTGCTCACTGAAACGATCTCGTCTCCTACTCTACTGTTTCTCCAAATTACCTCCCGCTCTCCTCTCTTTCTCTGCTCTTTCCACCCTCTTGTATGAAGACCCGAACTGCCTTATATAGCCGCGGGGAGAGGAAGATAGGGGTTGTCCTTTGATAGGTTCTGACAAACCCTCAACTAGGGTTTCTGACCAATCATCGAACTGGCATTAAATCACCTAACTGACATTAACTTCTGCGGCGATTGGATCTGTCAGACATCACATCTGTCAGAGGACACGTGCGACGTCAAGTCAAAGGTTTTGTCGGGATCCCCGACTTTGCGAGCGTAGTCCGGCTTCGCCCAAGTTCGGAGCGCAGTCCGACTTTGCCCAACTGCCCAAGTTCGGAGCGTAGTTGGGCGAAGGCATGAAATCTGGGTTAATATTTCTAACAGTAAGTTCCCCAAAGCTTGAACACAACCCCTCCACTTGAGGACAACAGTTTAAATCTAGATGTGTTAGACCGGTAAGATTCAAAAAATATTTCGGCAACCACATTAAAGACTCTCACTCAGACATCATCAGTTTATTCAACAACATTAAGGACTCCCACTCGAACATCATCAGCTTATTCAACAGACGCAGTTGACAGACTTGAGCGGGGAGCTCCTCCATTTTGACACACCCACACAACGACAAAATCTTCAATTCAATATACGGATGAATCCCTACTAAATTTAATTGTTGCAACAAAGAATTTTGATAGATTCAGTTTTCATAATTTTAATTGTTGCAACAGAGAATTTTGTTTCACCCACACACCGACAAAATCTTCAATTCAATATACGGATGAATCCCTACTAAATTTTAATTGTTGCAAGTACTTGCATCAGAGAATTTTGAACGATTTGGATGGGTTTTGCTTCCTCTGAAGTTGCACATTCATCCAGAGATTAGACAGTGCTTCGGCCTCCACATATCTTAAGCTTTTTGGCAACTGTAAATGATATGTCAATTTCAATTTCCATGTCAGTCATTTTTTGACGTGACAAGCAAACTATTCAAAAATCTTATGAAGTGTGCGCATGGACTTGCCTTGTTTATACTAAAGGCTTCTTTGAATATAAGGCCCACGTACACAGCCAAGCTGGCAAGTGCCTCTAAGTTCACCGACACACAAGGAATGGCTCCGCATATGGTAAGAAATCTCAACTCTTGGATGTGTTGCTGCTACCACATGTGACTCTCATGTAGTGTCCTAAATGGAAGACTCTCAGTGAATTGCTCATACAACTCAAATAACTTTCTTCAAGCATGTATTCAGACTCATCATAGTAAGGGAACCTAACTCCTTTGATGACCTCCTGCAATAGTGTAACATGCATTAAAAGATTGTTGGAGTAGATGGTTTTAGCATGACACATAATGAAATTATAAATACTGGTGAAACATATCTAATGGCTATGTGCTTTGTTCTAGAATGCATGACTGGATTTTTTGAGATATTGATTGCACTGGTATTGTCACACAAAACATAAATAGGCTCACTGAAATGAATTCCTAGATCCTTCAAAGTTTGCTTCATCCACAAGACCTGTGTACAACATGATGCTGCTGCAATGTATTCCACTTCTGTTGTAGATAGTGAGACTAATTCTTGCTTTTTGCTATGCCATGACACAAGATTATCACCAAGATAAAATGCACCTCCACTTGTACTTTTTCGATCATCAATACAATCTACCCAATCAGCATCTGAGTAAGCAAGTAAAGTAAAATTTTTGCCTTTGGGATACCACAATCCATAATTCATGGTGCCTCTAAGATATCTAAAAATTCGTTTTACTGCAGTGACGTGTTTCTTTGGGGACTGCTTGAAATCTGGCCACCATGCATATTGCTTGTAATATGGCTGGCCTAGATGCAGTTAAGTATAATAGGCTGCCAATCATCGATCTATAGAGGGTCTGATCTACTGAATATGAGTTATCTTCTTTGCTCAATTTACAACTGGTCACCATGGGAGTACTTACAGGTTTACAGTCCTCTATATTAATTTTTTTTAGCATTTATTTCACATATTTGACTTGAGATATATATATGCCCTTTTCTAGCCGACTAACTTGCAAACCAAGAAAATATGCTAGCTCACCAATCATTGACATCTCAAACTCACTTTGCATCTGGTTAGCAAATTCCTTGCACAATTCATATTTGCAACATCCAAAAATGATATCATCTACATAAACAACTACAATTTGATGGTCATTTTCAGTTTTAACATACAAATTGCTATCCACCATACCTTTCTTAAATCCTTGTTGTAGAAGATAGTTGTCTAGTCTTGCATACCATGCCCTAGGTGCTTTTTTTAAGCCATGCAACTCTTTCTTCAGTCTACAAACCATGTTGGTATCTTCTGCTAGTTGAAAACCATATGGTTGTTCAATGTATACCTCTTCCTCAAGCTTGCCATTCAAAAAAGCTGACTTCACATCAATTTGATAAACCTTGAAGTTCTTGTAAACAACTAAAGCAAGGAACATTCTAATGGCTTCTAGTCTGGCTACAGGTGCAAAAGTTTCTTTAAAGTCTATACCTTCAACTTGAGCATACCCTTTGCAAACTAACCTTACTTTATTTCTAACAACTTGGCCATCTTCATTTAGTTTGTTTCGGAAAACCCACTTGGTGCCAATAACATTATTGTTTGCTGGTTTTGGAACTAGCTCCCAAGTCCCGTTCTTTTCAATCTGGTTTAACTCTTCTTCCATTGCATTTACCCAATGTTCATCTTTGCTAGCTTCCATAACATTCTTGGGTTCAATCTTAGACAACAGTGAATAATTGATATGTTCCTGAGTTTGGGCAACCATTCTTCTTGTTTGTACACCAACATGAGGATCTCCAATAATTTGTTCCTTAGGATGATTTAATTGCACATACCTTGTGGGTGTTTTTGGTGTAGCTGGTTGATCTTTTTCTTCTTCTGATTTTTCATCTCTTTCAATGATCTCTTCATAAGTGAAATAATTATTGTCATTGCTAATGACTTGTTTTGTATCTTCATCAACCTTAACATCAACACTTTCAACAATTGTCCTTAGCCTTTTATTATAGCACTGATAATCCTTGCTCTTAGAAGAATAGCCAAGAAATATACCTTCATCTGCTTTATCCTCAAACTTGCGAAGGTTCTCTTCAGTTCTTCTGATGTAACACTTGTTACCAAATACCTTGAAATACTTAGCTGTAGCTTTTCTACCAAACCATAACTCGTATGGTGTTTTGCTCTCATTTGGTCTTAGCATACATCTGTTTTGAATGTAGACAGTTGTATGAATTGCTTCCTTCCAGAACCGGTCAACTACTTTGCTTTCAGTTAGCATAGTTTTTGCCATCTCTTGCACTGATCTATTATCTCTCCACAAAACCATTTTGTTGTGGTGTTCTAGCAACTGAAAATTGTCTCCTAATGCCAAATTTCTCACAACACTCCTAATCTAAAAAAATTTCTCACAACACTCGGCAAACTCTTTAGAGATAAATTCTCCTCCTCTATCTGATCTTAGGCATTTAATTCTTCTTCCAATTTGATTCTCAACCATATTCTTAAAAATCTTAAACATGTCAAGGGCTTCTGACTTGTGTTTCAAAAATAATACCCATGTCATTCTAGAGTAATCATCTATGCATAACATAAAGTATCTATGGCCATTTAAACTCTAAGTTCTCATTGGCCCACATAAATCAGTATGTACTAACTCCAATGGTTTGCTAGTAAAGTGTTCCTTAGATTTAAAATATGTTCTAGTTTGCTTACCCTTTTGGCATGAAGAACATATGTTGTTTGATGGTTTTGAGATGCTAGGTATGTCTCTTATTGCCTTCCTTGAGCTGATATTTACTAAGTTGTCGAAGCTAATGTGACCAAGTCTCTTGTGCCATAGCCAATTTACATCCTCCTGTCCAAGCAAGCAAGATCCTTCTGTGGTTTCTGTGAGAGTGTACAGATTACCAGTTGTTCTTGTTCCAGTAGCTATTAACTTTCTACTGTCTGCCCTTCTAATTTCACATCCGTGCTTTTTGAAGATAACATCATGTTCTCTATCATAGATTTGGCTCACACTTAGCAAATTGTATTGGATTAGGAGCAATGATATTATTGATAACCATGCAATAGTTAAATACAACATGCTAGGCTAACAATAGCACACCTTTGTTTTCCCAAACCAGATCCTTTCCCTTGTCGGGGAATTGGTATGTTTCTTCCTTAAATTTGTGTTTATCCCTGCGAACTACCCTACCAACAGGAGAGATACCAGAGACCTGAGCGATGGAGTGAACACTTACCTCAAATCGCAACCCTTGGACCTGAACTTGCCCCTCCACAATTCAATGAAGTCCCTGGTGACTTCATCGTCTATTCCAGAGAACAGTTTGAAGAAGTTGATAAATTTTTTGGTGTCTAATAGGGTCGTAGTCCCTGGTTCGATCTGTAAGTTAGCTGGCTCGATGTAAGCCATGGTGTTGCTTAGACCAGAGTAAACAGAGCTAGGGGGTCAAATTTTGTTGTCGACTTTGGTTTGCTTCTAACGAATGATCTCCAAAACCACAGAGTGGGGATAAAAAGACCTGGTGAGGTGAAGGGAGTGCCAACCAAAGGTCACGGGGGTCATTGACCGACAATGGGGAGCGGTGGTAGTTTCTTTGGCATGGCTCGAGAAAAATGGGCCAGAGTGGATCGGAGTGGGGGAGAGGACAAAAAGGGCGGCGTAAGGAGTGGGCGGAGGGAAAATGGAGGGAGTGAGGCGAATGGGCATCGCTCGGGTAGTGAAAACGAGGCAGCATGGGCTGGTGGTCAGTAGAGAAGGAAGCCCATAGGGCTGGCTAGGGGAGATGACACGAGCCGAGTGCCCTACACTGAAACCCATACGGACATCGTTCCGAAGAATGATGGAAGTGGTGTAATTCCAAAGATCTGTGGTGTTGAGAGAAAACACCCGTGGTGTTGATGAAACACCCTTATGGTGGCTAGAGCCACCTTTAATGTTTTTTTCTAAAGAGTACTGGCGTTAAAAACAAACACCGTTGGTATTAACAGAGACATCCTGAGGGAAATATTCTTCCCAAACAGTCAGAGAGGTTTCGTTGATTGCTCTATTGGCCAGGGGGTTGGCTACCTTATTTGCTTCTCGGAACACATGGTTGATCGTGTTATGGGGGTGGTGGCTAAGGGATGATTGACACTCTTGAATGATGTTCTGGATGTTCCATCCTGCTTTGCTGTTGTTTGTGATATGGCCAACTACAACAACTAAATCTCCTTCAAAGATGATTGGTCTAGACAAGGCTTTGCTTACCTCAATGCATCTCCACAGTGCTCGGGCTTGTATGTAGTTATTTGTTTGGGACCCCATATTTTCGGAAAAGTCTAGGATGATGTTGTCGAAGTGGTCTCTAATTACACCTCTAGCCTCTACGTTCCCTGGGTTGCCTTTAAACACTCCATCAAAGTTGGCTTTGAGCCAACCTAGGGGGGGAGGATTCCAATTGGCTTTGGCCCTGGAGCTAGGGGGATTCTAAGCTTTGGTGCATTCTGAGGGAATTCCAAGGGAGACAAACAACAAAGATTCAATCCCAGAGGTTGGGATGTTAGTGCAGGGGACAAGGCTGTAGTTTTCAATGGCAAAAGATAGAGCTCTGGTGGTAACAACATCCAAATTTATTGGGCTTTCAATGAAAATGCGATTGTTGCACTCCAACCATATCTGCCACGCCACATGGTGAAGCAGGGAATTCCACAAAAAGCTAAGACGTGGGTTTTTGAAGACCCTAGGCCATTGGATGAATAGATCCATAACAACCTTGGGACAAACCTAGTTGACCTGAAATTTGTTGATCAAGGATGAGAAAACCTCCCAAGCGAAGGGGCACTCTAGGAGGATGTGTTGGGTGGATTCTGAGGCCTAGGTGCATAAGTAGCATTTGTTGGGAACTATGACGCCTCTTTGGATTAGATTGTCCGTGGTCAAAATTCTGTTATAGACTGCGAGCCAGTAGAAATGAGCCACTTTCAGAATCAGATGTTTGAGCTAGATAATCCTAGACACAACTTGGCTGTCAATGATCCTGGGATTCTTGGGGGAGTAGTCCATCATTTGTGCTACGGATTTAACGGTGAACAACCCATCGCTAGATCCTTTCCAACACAACTCATATTTCTTTTGAGATTGTGGAACGAAGTTTGCCCTGAAGATAGCCTGAAGAGTCGCCAAGGCTTTGTCAATGATTGCATTTTTCAATCTGAACTGGATCTGTTTCCAACGTCGGCTCCCCTGGTCTGTGGTGACGAAATTAGCTACTCTAGGACCAAACTTATTATCTGTGAGGTGTTTGATGGCAGCCATTTCAAGATCTTTGATGAGGGGCTCATTTCTGGCCTAAGCATCATTCCAGAAGTCTATGTCAGAACCATCACCCATCAACCACCTTGAATTGCATCGGAGAAGATGCTTGGTTTGGATTATGGATTTCCAAAAGTGGGAGCCATGGTAGGGAATTCCTTCACCCATGAAAGAATGATGTTGCAAGTACTTTCTTTTGATAATAGACACCCATTCCAGGTTGGCATTGGTGGCAACCTTCCATGCCTGTTTGGCCAGGAGGGCTTGGTTCATGAGGCTAATTCGACGCAGTCCCATCCCACCTATGTTTTTTGGCGTACAGACCTTGTCCCATGCCACCAGGTGGAACTTCTTTTGGTTATCGTTCCCTTCCCACAGGAAGTGCTTATGTACTTTTTCTATGGCTTCTCCCATAACAACTGGGATTTTGAATATGGAGAGGAAGTACATTGGGATGCTTTGGAGAACCGACTTAACCAAGGTTGATTTTTCTGCTTGGGAAAGGAGAGCACCTTTCCAACCTACCAATTTCTTGTGGATGTTTTTTGTGACATTGTTCCACATAGCCTTGACGGGTCTTCCTATGAACATTGGGAGACCCATGTAGGTGGTCGGGATATTAGCAATGGAACAACCCAAAATGCCTATGATTTTGCCCTGTCGCTTGATGGGGGTGTTGATGAAGTAAAGTTTACTCTTTGTGAAGTTGATCTTCTTCCCAGAAGCTTCCTCGTAGAGATTGAGGTTGGACTTGATGACTTTGGCCTCAAAAACTAAGGCAATAGTGGCCAGTAGGGTATCATCCACAAACTGTTGGTGGGTGGAGGGAGGGAGGCTAGTGGCCGCTTTGATTCCAGAGATCAGATTTCTGGAGCAAGCATCTTTGATGGCTCTTCCCAAACTCTCAGCAAGGATGATAAAGAGAATGGGAAAGAGGGGATCCCCCTGTCTTAGGCCTTTGGAGCTGGGAAAAACCCCGCTGCTGACCCATTGACGAGGACAGAGAAATAAGAGGAGGAGATGCAGTTTGAAATCAGGTTGGCCCAATTTTCGTGGAAGCCATACTTGAGGAGTATTTTAGTCAGGAACTCCCGGTTAACTCTATCGAAGGCTTTGTTCATATCAAGCTTGAGGAAGAAGGCCAAGGAGTTAGAGTTGTGGGTTGAATGGATAAGCTCATGAATCGTGATTACATCATCAAGAATATTCCACCCTTTGATCGTGCTACCCTAGCAGGGGTCGATAATGGATGGAAGGATCTCAATGAGTCTGCTGGCGAGGGCTTTGGATAAAATTTTGTAGATAACATTACATAGGCTGATGGGGCGGAAATCAGAAAGGGACTAGGGGTTCGACCCTTTGGGAATCAGGGTCAGGAAAGTAGAATTAACATCTCCGGGAATGATTCCGGTGCGCTGCATTTCAACAATGGCACGACACAGGTCAGGGCCAACTATGTCCCAATAGGTTTGGAAGAACCTAGGGGAAAAATCGTCGGGGCTTGGGGCTTTGTCCGGCTGCATGGAAAACAGGGCCTAATGGATTTCCTTGAGGGAAAGGGGGCTGAGAAGTAGATTTTTCATAGCCTCGGAGATGCATATGGGGATGTTATTCAGGAGGGAATCCATGGCCTGATTGGGGAAAGAGGGGGGAAAGGAGATTCTCAAAGTGGCAGACAACTTCGTCCTAAATCTGGTGGATGTCGGAGGTGAAAGACTCGTCTTGCTTATTGAGGCCTTTAATCCTGTTAGTTGCCCTGTGTTTAAGAGTAGAGATATGAAAGAACTTGGAATTAGAAACGTCTTCCTTGAGCCACAACTGCCTTGACTTTTGGCGCCAAAGCACTTCTTTGTGAAGGGTGTTATGATAGTCGAAAAGCAGTCTTCGTTCCTCATCCCTGAGACTATCATCCCCTTGCCCTTTCTGAAATCTATCCTCGATCTGTTCAAGCCTGGTCTTAATGTTATGTTTGTTTTCAAAGATATTCTCGAAAGTCTCCCTGTTCCACACTTTCAGATTTTCCTTGACCAACCAGGGAGAGCTGATGGTAAGGCACTGATGGGGAACTAGGTTTGTACCAAGGAAACCCTCGACAGGTAGATCTCCTTCAAGCATCTCAATGGAACCACAATATTTGAGTAAATTAAATTTGTTAGAGAAAGAGAACAGACTACTTGCCTTTTGCGTATATTCGACTAGTGGTGGTCGATTCTGTTGTTTATTCTTAAGATTCAGGGTCTGTCTCGAGCTTGTGTTCGTCTTTTGATAGGCGGGTTGATCTTGGCAGACCATGGTATGAAGTTCAGACTTCGCGTCTTTACGTTTCAAACACTAGGGCGGGAGATGCCCTTGGATTTGACACTCTGAGCAGAAAGCAGGCTTATTCTCGAACACCAATGACTGTCTTCGTTTGAAAGCTCCATATATTACGTTGAGATGATCTGGAAGCTGAGATTCCAAACTCACATTGACGCAAATGTGCGCTTGGATGAGGCAGGTCCTGGCGTGGGTAGCTGGGTCTATGGCGACTAGTTCCCCGAAAGCACGGGCTAATCCTCGGAGCGCGTCCTTGTAGAAGAAGTGGGCAGGGAGATTTGGGAGCCGGACCCAGATGGGAGCATATTTAATGCTCTAGGTCTCTGGGTCGAACTCTGGTTCCCATTTTCTAGAGGAACAAGGTTCACCTTCCGAAAAACCAAGGACCTCCCGAAAAAATGCGTTCTGCATCTTCCCGCGTGTTGAGTTGGATCATAAAAAAACCCCTAGACATTACGAAAAGTTCTAGACTTCCTAGGGTTTTCCACTTGACTGCCGCCCAACGACGGATTAAGTCCATGTTCGGGCTTCCCCCTACAAATTTCCCAATCAGGGAAAAGGAATCTCGGGTGGCATACCCATCCATGAGTTGTTTAGGGCACAAAACATCATATCCCTGAGTTACGAAGTTACTCGAAACGATTGAATTCTGTTTGGGATTGCTCTGAAGGAGCTCTGCATAGGAGGTTTGGCCATATTTTTTCTTATTATCGCCTGGTTTGTTAGGGGGGTATTTCCCCTTGGTGATCCCACTTTGGATACATCCTTTCCCGACAAGCGGATTATCCTCTTCGTTGTTTGCCTTCGCGTGAGGGTTGGATGTGCCGCACGATTGCTCGCAAGTTCCCGACCGTTCGATAGGATTGGTCAGCTTTTCTTCTGCTGCTAAGGCGTCATCTAATAGTTCGCTCGCCATCGCTCCTCCTATATGCATGTTTTGGTCCATCTAAATTTTTTTTTTTTTCACCTCAAAAACTATTTCTTCAATATATTTAATTTATATTTTTCTTGACCATTAATTTTACTTTATAATATAAAAAATAATAAATTTAAAATTTTATTTTATTTATAATAATTATCTTACATAGTACCTTTTAGACACTCTTTACATAATTTCTATAATTTATTTTCTCTTTAACTTTAAACAATTTTATATTTGTTTCTAATAACTTTCCAACCAAAGAAATTAAATAAAAATAAAAGTCCTTTTATAATTTATTTATACCTAAAGACAATTTTTTGCTTCCCTTTAACATAGGATGCATCATCCTTTACTTGATGCCTTGTCTATTTTTATCCCCAACGTTTTATTTATATATAATTAAGACCACAGTTTATAGGGAGCATAAAACTAAAAAATAATATTAGTAGAGTACTTATGCATATGATCACTAGAAATTTTGAACCATCCCAATTTTTATACAGACTTCTTTCAATGTGGAAAGGAGGCACCTCTACATTCTCCAAGATTTCACGTCCATCTAACTTCAAAAACTGCAGCCGTGGAAGGTCACGAATGCTGTGAGGAGGTTTCAAATTTTATAGTTCCAAAGCTCCAATGTGGGCAGCTGTGACAAGTTCTCAAAGAGCGTTAGGAAGAGTTCTCAAGCTGGTGCAGTTATTAAAGAACAACCTCTCCAACCGTGACAGGCTACCAAATGTATGGGGTAATGTTTTTATACCTCTACACCCTGACAAGTCCAAAGACCGATGGTGTTAGAAAGAGTTGTCAAGCCCAAGCAGTCTTCAAGACCAAACACTCCATCTGTGACAGGCTACCAAATGTATGAGGTAATGTTTCTGAATCCTGACACCTTCCCAACTGCAAAAAACCTCAGCTGTGACAGGTTACCGAAAATATCAGGTAATGCTTGAACAACCAAGCATGTTCAAAGACTTTAGCTGTGTCAGGTTAACAAAAGTAGGGGAAGTCCCTCTAAGCATTCACAGCTCTTCATATGCAAAGACTGGGGCTGCGTCAGAATACTGATGGTGTTAGGAAGAGTTGTCAAGCTGGTGCAGTCAAGAGCAAACATTCCAACTGTGACAGGTTACCGAATGTATGAGGTAATGTTTTTACACGCTGACAAGACCAAAGACCTCAGTTTTGACAGGTTACCGAAAGTATCATGTAAATGTTTAAAATTTGAACATCGAGACATGTTCAAAGACTTAACCTGTGACTAAGTTTTTAAAGTTTTAACACTAAGACGAGTTCTAAGACTGCAGCTGCGTCAGGTTACCGATGGTGTTAGGAAGTTTGCTTATTCTCAAACAAGAATTTAAAACCGAGGACTGCATCTTGCCAGGTTGCCAATGTTGCCTGTGTTGGGATTAACCCACATTTCTCTCCAGCTAACAACATACGCCTCTGTTCACCTGCAACAAGCTCCTCCATACCCCAATTAATATCCTTATAGTACTTGATTTAATATTTGTTCCTTCCCTGTTCAGTAAGTAGTTATGTTCAAATTTAAAATTAAATTATTTCTTACATGGAAGTAAAAAGTAGTGATGTTCCGATTTAAAATTAATTTATTTCTAACAGCAAGTAAATGTGTTTCGATAGAAACATGACAATGACAAAAGGAAACCCAAATTTAATTTATACGAAAAATAGCTTCAACATGCCCTGAACTTCTCACCTTATTTAAAAGAACATGCTTACAGCTCCCTGCTTTAAAGGGCTCATTTGATTAACCTTGTTTTGTAGAACAGTACAGATATAAAAAAGAAAAAAAGGCAGAGCTTGTTATCTGAGAAGAAAGGGCAGAAGGATTTTACTTTATAAATCTTGAAGCAGCAGCTCCTTATTTGAAATATTTAATATGAAATATATATTTTCTGTGCATAATGTGACTGCATATTCGGATTCTGGTTTTAATTTGCAAATCTCCATTTAATTGTTTTACCTGTTTCGTGTTTGTTCACAGGCACAAGCTAAAGAGGAAACAGAGGAGTGATATTTCCAACAGCGCGAAAGGTTCTCTAATCTAAAACAGAAAGATACTTCCAGAGACTATAGTACTTGCCTAGGCTGTCTGGCAAGTTCTTCAATTTGCTACAAAAACACAAAGTCAAGGACTGTAGCTTTGAGAGGTTGCCAATGCTGCTGGGAAGTCTTTGGAGTTCTGTACATCCTCTTAAATCCATAATCCTCAACTGCCAATCATGGCCACCAAAACTAAAGCGGGTCCACACTTGGGTGAAAATGAACAGTTCCACTTATATGAGCAAAAGCATAACCTTAGCCATATCAAATTTGGAGTAAGCTTCACTGTCCAGGGTTTTTTTTTTGTATGGTTCATATGAAGAAGACAAGCATGGGCGTATTCCACACTTTAGTGTGTGGTAGATAGCCCTTTCGAATTCTAAGGCAAGAGAAATTCATATACTGATTTCTGAGGTTAGTTTTGAATGGGTTACATGCAGTTCCCCATACTTCGCTTCGCTCATGGTAAGGATCTTCAGGAAATTCCCCTTCAACAATCTCTCCCTCCATATGTTGCAAGGGATGGTGCATGTCAAATACGCTTTTGTCATCAATTTTTAAGAGGAACTTAATTGAAAGGTTACTGATAGCACTGCTTACATTTTTGTAGAGGGATTTCCAGAAGACAATATGATCTGTGATTTTTTTTTTTTCGAAGCAAGCCGTATCCACAAATATTTCCTTTTCTTCGGGGCTGCGACCACGGTAACTGATGTGGAGGGTGTTGAAGATTTCTGATGGAACTACCAGTCTCTTGTCCTACAAACGAAGACAGAATGTACAAAGCAACTAGATGTAGAACGACAGATTAAAACAGACCTCAGAATTAAATCACAGAGTGCACAAGCAATATATATGTATATTTGTATTAAAAACTTTGGACCAAAGCAGGCTGTTACAGCAGCATTACAGTCATTTTTTTTACTGCCCCTTTCTTCTCGGGTAACAGGCTCTATTTTTTTTTCTTTTTCTCCTACTCTATTCTGTTCTGCTCAAAGAACAGGGGTGGCTTTGCAGGTAATACAAAACACAGAATGAATTGCAACTACCTATTTGTCAGACATTTTAAATTTTAAATCCAGATCCTAGCAACTTTGGAAATGGGTGGAGAACAAACATTAATCTAGATATTAATTTGGGTAAAAGGGAAAAAATCCCAACAATTTCTTCCTAGCCACCAATGTTGACTAGGGTTTCGTTCCAGCAAGCAATATCTTTCTTGTTCTTCTTGTCATACAAGAAGGCTCCGATCACTTCCAGCGAAAGGGGATGCCCCTGGCAAGCCTTAACGATTCTGTTGGAGACATCCTCGTATTGCTGATTTGGAGATGACCTGAGGAAAGCATGCCAGCTAAATAACTGTAGAGCTTCATTCTCCTTCAGCCCACTCATCTCATAGATGAATTGGGGTGAATTGGGGTGAGATCTGAGCAAGATTGAGAATGTGACGATCTCTTGAGGTCACAAGGACTCTGCTAACGAGGACCATCCAATCTCCAAGAAGAGCTTGCAACTGAGAAGGACTATTCACATCATCCAAAATGACAAGGGCACGGACTCTTCCAAGACGACCTCTCATCCAGAGCATGCCAGCTAAATAACTGTAGAGCTTCATTTCGGCCCACTCATCTCAGAGACGAATTGGGGTGAGATCTGAGCAAAGATTGAGAATGTGAAGATCTCTCGAGGTCACAAGGACTCTGCTACTGAGGGCTATCCAATCTCCAAGAAGAGCTTGCAACTGAGCAAAACTATTCACATCATCCAAAATGACAAAGGCACAAACTCCTCCAAAACGATCTCTCATCAAAACTTTGCCCTCCTCTACGCTGCAGACTTCACCATCATATTTCGTCAAATCTTTGAGAAATCTTCCTTGCAATTCCATTAGGCCAGAGGCCTTTTCCGTAGTGGATCTACCATTAAACAGGAAAACCATCAAAACCGCGATATACTTCATTGTAAATTGCTTTTGCAAAGGTAGTTTTGCTTAAGCCGCCAATGACCAGTATTCCCGGTTTAATCACTGCTTTTGCAAGAGTAGTTTTGCCAATGCCTCCAATGCCTAGTATTCCAAGTTTAATCACGTCAATGATGGAACTGAGATCTAAACTTTGAATGAAAGCCTTCTTCATGTCTTCCACTCCTACTGGTTGTGTTGCAACATCCAAGGAAACTTTGTCCAAGGAGTTAATTACATCCCAAGTCACCCTTTTTACTAGCTGCCCTTCATATCTGCATATACATAACTACAAAGTGTAAACAAGGGCAAGGGCAGTGATAGCCAGGTTTAAATTCAAGATTGAAATTGTAAAATTAATTTATACTATAAAAAAAATTAAGATAGTTTTTTATAGAAAACTTAAGTTTTATTTACAGAAAAAAGGTAGTCTTTTATGTGTTTGCAGCTTAGATTGTTACCGCATGTTTTCTAGAGAAAAAAAAGGATTTTTTATGTTTTAAGAAACTTATATTATATAAAATTAACTTCATAAAAAATATAAAAGTATAAAATTGAAAGTCACAATTAAAATACAAAATAGGAATTTGTTAACAGGCTTCTAAATTCCTAAGCATTCAGATAACTAAGTGCACTTCACCCCAATCTCACCTCAACTTAAGATAAATAGCAGTGAAACATTCCTGGTAAATAAGAACTTTTAGATAATAAAAATAGACGTCTAAGACGTAAAGAAGGTTTAATTACCCTCCCGTCAATTCCATGGACGAGCTTGATCGAGCACAGCTTTTTTGAAGACTCTGCTTCCATGGCTGAATATCCTTTCTTTGGTATCTGCTGTAATGCTTGGCAAAAGACTCGGCATATGGACTGGAGTCACTTTCTAAAAACCTTACATAAGTTGGTTTCACATCATAGAAGAGTGGAATAATGAGGCCAGGGGAGTTGAGCATACAGGTGACCTCTCTGAGACACCACACCGATCTTGCATAGCCTTTGGAGAATATGGGAATGCAAATCGCGCTGCTCTCAATCGCAACCTCCAAGCTCAGATCAATGGTTTGCCCCTTTTTCAATTCGTAGGTGTCTAAGAAGACACGAAGTCCCGCTGCACATAGAGTTTCGTAGAGATGACCGACAAAAGTCTTTGTCACGTCTTTACCCCCGAAATCCTAAACACATGAAATCTCTTCTCACTTTGGAAGGAAATTTTTGTGCTGGGAGGAATATAACAATTGAATCCGTCCATAGTTCTTCCACCATCAGGAGATATCTTAACATCTACACTGATCTTCAATTTCTATCCACTGGTAATTTATAAGCCATAGATGGTCTTCTATGATTTTAAAAGTTAAAATTATAGAAGCAGGGGAAAGGGGAAGGAACCTGCCGTCTGCCGCCTAAATTATTGTTGCAACGGTGATAGGGGAAGGACGAACGAAGCTGTTGTATGTCGGCTAAATTATTATTCAAGTCACGGTGACAAGGGAAAGGAGGAGGAAGCTGCCGTATGTCGGCTAAATTATTATTCCATGTGACGATGACAGGGGAAGGAAGTGGGAAGCTGCAGTATGTCGGCTAAATTATTATTCAGTGGGACGGTGATAGAGGAAGGAAGAAGGAAGCTGCCGTACGTGGACTAAATTATTATTCAATGTCACAAGGTTTGTAGCTTCGGTAGACAACCAACTTGTATTGTTCTTATCGTTATGAATTTAAATGCAATGAGCAAAAGTTGACTCTAAAAATTCTTTTAAAGTTCCCACTAACTAAGGGTAGTGGATTGGAAGGTAGTTGGATGGACTTGTTGAAAAGGGGTTCAAACTTTAGTGGTGCCAGTTTGCAAAGGGAGTAGTCTGCTCTGAATCTTCTGAGTGCGTATCAGACCAACGACAGTACGAAACTCAAACATCTGACGGTCTCCATCTCACGTTGGATCAACAATTAACAAGACTGATAGGTTTGGTGGTTACAATCTTTGTGGTTTGAACCCTGCAAAACTAAAAAATAGTGGCTGTCCCCAACTCTCCTATAAAAAAAAAAAAAAAAAAAAAAAAAAAAAATTTCCCAATTCCTCACGAGAGGTTCAGATTTAATATAAAGTTGATAGAATCTAATTCTTTAATTTTTCAAAAATTTTAATGGGTGGTAAAAATTTGGAATGGTTCAAATTTTTTGGAAGAAAGGAATAATAACACTTTTGTCTCATATGAGACCAACCCTAGATTGTTGAATAAAACAAAGTTGATAGAATCCAATTCTTCAATCCTCCAAGAATTTTACTCTATAGAAAAATTTGGAATGTTGAACCCTTAATGAGAAGGATAGGTTTGTTGGGTGCAATCCCTGTGGTTGTCTCAACCCTAGATTGTTGAATAAAACAAAGTTGATAGAATCCAATTCTTCAATCCTCCAAGAATTTTACTCTATAGAAAAATTTGGAATGTTGAACCCTTAATGAGAAGGATAGGTTTGTTGGGTGCAATCCCTGTGGTTTGAACCCTACATTGGATAGGTTTGTTGGGTGCAGTCCCTGTGGTTTGAACCCTGCACTGGTCAGTTACTAAAAATAGTGGTTGTTACCAACTCTCCTATGTAATAAAAAAAATTGGAATGCTGAATTATTATCTTTGGATTCAAATTTTTTTGAAGAAAGATATGGGACAAACCTTAAGTTGTTGAATAAAACAAAGTTGATAGAATCCAAATTTTCAATCCAATAAAAATTTGGAATGCTGAATTATTGTCTTGGGTTTAATTTTTTTTGAAGAAAGGGGAATGAATAACACTTGTCTGATATGGACAAACCCTAGGTAGTTGGGTAATACAAAAATAGAACCATATAATAAAAACTTGGAATTTTGATTTTTTTTTTTTGGTAGGTAATAAAATTTATTAATATTGTTGGGTTGAAGGGTCGTAATCCCTATTTACATAAGGCTATTATCTAGTGCCAAAGAAACAAAAACATAACAACACCCATAGAAATAGGGAAGAGTTGTGCTAGTTCCATGGGAACACAAAAAAAAATAGAAGATTTCAATAACCTTTTTTGACAACATAAAGAAACCAGGGATATACCCGACAAAATAGGGAAGGTTTAGTAGCAAAAACTAAACTAAAAAATCCCACTAACCCAAAACCCAGGACTACTGGGATTTACCACCATCTTGAGTAGCATTATTTTGCTGATGAGCGAGAAGAGCGATGCCGAAAGATCCTGCAATTCCTTGAAGTTAAGAGAGAAGATGACCCCAACTTCCTTGATTATATTGGCTACTGCTACGATTTGGTCAATCGCCATAAGTTCAAAATTTTCTTTTAAGATAGGGGAATCAATAGTACCTTTGTTCGTGGGATTTTTTTAAGATAAGGGAATAGATAACACCTTTGCCTTAGCAATATTGAATAGACCTCGAATGCGGTTACTATAAACCTTAGCCCATTCAAATTACAAGGGTTGCATCCACCAAACGTATTCCACCTCTCATTCCAATTACAAGGGTTGCATCCACCAAACTTATTCCACTTCCCATTCCAATTACAAGGGTTGCATCCACGAAACCTATTCTGCCTTATTGTTTTATAACCTGACATGAAATGGACCATCGAGTGCTTGATATTTGTACCATCGTCATCAGTTTAGCGTGCACTCAAAATATTTGGATGAGACTACTACATTGGCTTCCCCCAAGGTTTGAACCTAGGTCTCTTCTTGATAAAAAATTTTAGGTTAGAAAGAAACCTCAAGAGCTGCTCTTAGGTGGTCAACAATACCATCTCATTTGAGTATGTCACTATCTAGAGGAAGGCCACGAGAGATTTTTTGTATTGTAGGATTTTGATAGGTTCTATGAAAGCACCAACAAAGAGTTATAGCATTGGCATTTAGCTAGTAGTGATTTTGCAAGCAGGAGATAATTTTACTTTGTAATAGAATTGGATATTATATGTCTTGTATTTTGTCATTTCTATTTTAGGGCAATAGATCTATTTATTCTATGTAGTATTTAGGGTTTCTATTTCTATTTCTTTAATTGGCAAAGGGAAAATTGTGAATCCTATTTTAATTATGATCAAAATAGGAAAAAAATTGAATCATTCTTTTGTAGGCATTAAAATAAAAATTGCATGTAGCTCACATTTTAGGGTAAACAATTTTTTGTACCTTTCTTCTTTAAAAAGAGATATTTATTTTTAGAAGTGCATCATTAGTCTTAGGTTTTTGTTTGCTACATTTATTCTTCGTGTATTGTAGATCAAAGATAAGTTCAAGTAACAAAATGAAAAAGGTTTGTGCTAAATAGAAGTGGATCCTAGGAGGAAACTTGGTTTTCTAGTTTCCTTAGAATTGTAGGTGTAGGGAACTTTTCCCTACAACCTTGCTTCACTTCAAGCTAGACCAATCAAAAGTAGTACTAGTCGAGGCTATGCTGTCAAAAAACACTTTTTACCTTCAGTTGAAAAGCGCTTCTCACCTTCAGTTAGAAGAAAAGAGCTTCAAGGAAGGGTGGGAGATCTAAAAGCCATGTCAATCATTAGATCTATTATCTATGACTAGGGATTTACATCCACCCAAGTTCAACAAAAGCAAGGACACCTAGGCTCATAGACCATTGATTTTCAATCCAATGAACTACGTAGTCCTTTTGATCGAAGGAGTGTTAATGGATGAAGAGAAGCTCTAACCAAAGACAAAGCAAGATATGGGTGACTAGACAAAAGCCTACGAGAGAAAATAACCAACACTATAAGGAGAAGGTCTACACTTGTTTGAATGAGGTTCCATCCTATCCAAGAACGCATGACAACCATGCATGCAAAAGAAGAGCAGACAAGAGGGCATTACAGAAGGCATCCACTAGTGGTTGTAAAGCTTGACTTTTGTCGCCAAGCATATTGTAGCCAATCACACACTAGTCACAACCATTGTCCATTGTATGTGTGAGCCTACTTTATCCACCTGCACCAATTAGGGAGGCCATATCTACCATGTTAGAAAAATGACACATTCTAAGATAAGCGTGGTGGAAGAGTTATGGTGTAGCCACACTAATATAACAATAAAGAGTCCAGTCATATACATCGATTATCCAAAAGCCCTGAAGCTTTCAAAATTTATGGCCCTAAATATAGACCTTAAAGTTGTTGTCACACAAGTTGTAGAAGGAATTCTTGGCTATAGGAATAGAAGATATCCGTAGGCCTTTTGCATATAACTTTGAAGGTAAGGCACCCTCTTCTCGATTAATAAATAGGCCTAATTTCTATTGTAAAGGCATCAAAAGTTGTTTGCTCATGCCTAACATCCAACCTTGTGGGATCTTCCTTTCACCCTTATTTCCTACTATAACAAGGAGATCTCAAGCCTTTTCTCGTGCCTAGGAAGCATTGATCCCTTCAAGCCTCATTATCTTGTAATCATTTCAACAGGTTAATGAAGTTGTGAGTAATTATGATCTATCATTTTTCCCTTGATTTATCTCGATTCCTGGTGATGTGTTTTGCTTGGTTGTGTTCGCTAGCCATGGGTGATATTTTTTATGTTCAACTACCACTTGTAGTAAAAAAAAATGGGTTTCATTTTTTATTTAGCACATTGCCTCTATAGCTTAGGGATTTATTTTTTTGTAAGAACTCAATTTATTTTTTTTTACTTTCATTGAAATTCCTTTTTTTTCTACACACACCTTGACATTAGTTCATGGAAGTCATTGCACATCAAGTAGTTAAAATCCAATGAGGAGCTAACCTTGATAAAACCTTGAAGGTTGCCCCATAGGTGGTTCTTCCCTATTGTCCCATAATGCTTCTTGTTGTTTCACTCTATATGAGGTACAGGCACAACCATCCCCCTTAACGAATGCACTTGAAGATGATAATAGTTTGTTTGGCATGCTAGGTGGGATGAACTTCTATGTTTGTCATACTAATATTGAATAAAGTTTGATTGTGACCCCGATGAACGTCATAGTCTTTCTACTTGAAGAGAAGCACCCAAACAATTCACCTGGTGAGACTCATATTCAAAAGATAAACTTTTAGAATTTGTTCGATAAAAGATAGATTGATATTTTGGTGGGGGTCTTTGTATCATCAACTTGTTGAAGTATAATCTCCCCACCTAGTGAATCCATTCGCAGAGGAAAGACCCAAAGTTATATGAGAAAAAGTCCTAGGACCAGAGCCTTCACCAAAGCTAATCAACAAGAGATGGTACCTTCTTTGAATTGAAGGCAAAGAAGGAAGAACTAATAGTGCAATAAGGTAGCCATGGCCCATCAAAATCCCAAATTAGTTTTGGCATGGAATGTAGAGGTCCCTTGATTTCTCCAGTTCCACCTAACACATGGGACCCGATTCCTACCTTGACCTTACTTCTTGGGAGAAGATGTCACTCTGATAGAAAATTTGTAGCACTTGGTAAGATTATGTACAATGCATTTTATTAAAAAGTAAGATATAGCCTTGAGGCTATTGGAAACATATTTTCAAGGGAGAGCTTAGAATGGTACCTCAGTCTCAACCCATGATCAGTCAAAAGTTGAGATGAATTGGTAGAGGTCCTAGTAAAGTGGTTTGAGGAAAATGTAAAGAAAGCATACCTTTTGGAACAACTCGCCATTATAAAGAGGGGACCTATGGAGAAAATGGATGATTTCAACATTTGATTCCATAAGAATTGGCATAGGATCCTTGAGAAGAGTTGAGCACCTCTAGGTATGACATTCATTTACTTTATAAAATCTTTCAATTTTGAGATTACCATGATGGTCAAGTCTAAGGGTGGTAATTCACTACCATATGCCTATAGGATAGCCATCCAAGCTGAGAAAGACCTGATCCAAATAGGAAGGCTAGCTCCTAAACTACCTTTGTCATTATTTCTTTCCATTCAACACCTATGCCATTACTCTCTAACCATACAAGCCACCAATAATTTGACTCATCATCTTGCATATTAAGAAAAAAAATAAGCTTCATCTCCCCTAGATGATAATATGGATGAAATGTTCAAAACTACGAGGATCCTCACTAATTATGTCATAACCCTCAAAATGAAATTGAATGCCAAAAATTATACCTATCAAAGTTATCCAAAACTTTCCTTCCAACAAAGAAACCTAGGTTTTTGATCACCCTAGCTAGATATCATAAGCCCCCATTCTCATCCAACAAGAATCTTGGTCACCCCTAGGCCTTGAATTAGTAGATAATACCTATATTGGTCCCATCTCACCAAGTGTATACAAGCTTAGCTAGGGACTTGATCGCCACCTAGAAAAACTATGTTGAAGATTCCATTGGCTGGTACTGTCCCACTCCTGACTATCCTCCCTTTGATAGTTTTATCAGAATAAAAATTTAGGACATGGAGACTTCCTCTTCCAACCACAATGACATCTATCCTTAGTCAAATGTCTTGATGTTGATTCAAGAACCTATCGCCCAGTCTTTGATCATACCATCAATTGGTGACTCATCAACCTTAGAGTAGGGTTTTGTTACCTAGGATGAAGTAAAAGTATATACTATGTCAAACAAAGTAGGCCCATCAAATGAGAGGTCGCAAGTTCAATTAGGGTATAATACATAGACTAAGAGAAATGTCATTGAAGAGTAGGAAATACATAGCCTAATCAAGGTTGGGCCTAAAAGGAGAGAAGCAAATAATCAAAGGACCATTCAACACAAGCTGTACTAATAAATCAGGATCTAACAGTCCTAATAGCAGTAAGAGCAACCCTTGAACCACCAAGGCAACTTATTACAACTTTTTCAAGACCATATCTAATGGTAGAAAGAACCAGACTTCTAACAACATCAACCATTCCTAGAGCCCCTTCTATTATAACCTGGTAAAGCACCTAAGGAAGCCCATCATGACCATGCTTCTTTGAGAAGTCCTCTCTATTCTAGAACAAATGAAGAACTTGGAAGACACCCTAAAGAGGTAGAAGGAGATGAGTGCACAAAGCACACCCATCATGTGATAGATTTTAGAGCCTAGTAGGCCCAAGTCCATGCTATTCTGCCTAACCCTGATATATAGAGATCAACTTATACATAACTGTATAATTGACTCAGGTCCAACACTTAAATAATACCGATAAAGGTGGTAGAAGCACTTAGTTTATCGCTAGATTATACCAACAACAAGGTGGTGTAGTTAGATGGCACTTTGATTCCAATTTTCAAGCTCATCCAAGGCCTTCCTTTGGCACTCCAAGAATACCCTAATTTTATGGTTCATCAAGACAATGGTGATCAATCTCCTAACTTCATTTGGAATATGTATTTCAAGATACTTCATTGTTAAGATTAGAGGATACATGTCACTCAATTGGACCCACATGCTGCTTTTAACTATATACAAAACCAAGTTCAAAGCTTCATTAGAACCTCTCCATACATACCACATAACACCAATTTCTTTCAAGAGGGGAAAAAAAGAGTGGGTCTACCTAACAAAAGAAAAAATGTTGGACTTCAACTACTTCATCGATGAGATGAACCCATACATTCTTGATGAATACCTAGAAGACCAGGAATACAAGACATGGATATTGGATCCTAGCAAAGCATTCAAGCCATATGGCATGGGGTGATCTTTTCACCAATTATTTTCCTTTGTACATAGTTGAGAGAGAGAGAGAGAAAGAGCATGTATATAAAATAAAAGTAAAAAGAATAGTCATAAGCATGACAAAAATTAATAAAATACCACTATTGGTATCCATATCATTAGAAGCCAAAATACGAGGTACCTGATGACACATGAATCAACATTGAAACAATAAGTACCAATGCTTGGACTTGAAAAGGGTGATTTGACACCCAACTAGATGGTACAAACTCCAAATGCCATAATGATGGATATTTGGAGGACAACAACTAGATTCCAAAAGTGTGAAGTCACATCAACAACCTATGAATCATCACACACCATCCTAAGGACCTATCAAGTCGATGATAAGGAAATCATCACACCTAAATTATGGAAAGGAGGGAAAAATACCAAACATTTGCTCCATACAATGCAACAATATTTATAATAAGGACATCCCCTGATACATTCTTACTTGAAGGAGACCTATCTACCATGAAAAATATATTATTAAGCAAGGGATCATGCTAAAAAGAACCTAAAATTATCATAATTCATCTGATACCAAAAATATCTACAAAGAAGAACTATCAAAGAAGGTGGTTGATGGAATCAAAACTGCCCATGCCATGAGGTGAGGACAACCACCCAAAATTTAAGATATAACCTTTTATTATGATATATAAGCTAACTCCCATTTCAAAAGAGAGCCCCAAAAAATTTTCAATGGTTTCTAAGAGGGCTTCATCATTAGCTGACTTTTAAAGTGCATGACGAAATCTAACCTACCCTCTAACCAAGAGAGTGCAAACTGGAACAAAATCAACCCCTCCTAGTCACATGATTTCAAGAGAATATGTGTTCTAGGGAAGTTGCAAGGAAACCTAAGCAACATGCCCTAAAAATAAAATCTAGGGACTAGGAATGGAAACAAGAATATCTTGGAATGCAAGGTTGAGGCCAAGAAGCTTGTCAAGTCTTGCTAAACCATATAAAAAATCTCTTCTAAAATGTGGTAAAAGACTAAAGGGAGCAGTAGTAGCCTCAAGGTATTAGACATTGAGCAAAAGCAAGGCCATAAGCAAAAGATAAAAGTCTGCATTCATTCAAGAGTATCAAATTCAACTTCCTAATTTTAACTCCATGGCCATTGGACAAGGCAAGCAAGGTTTGGGTTCACTCCTTCAATAGACTAAGGAGCCCTAGGAGCCACCATAACTATAGGAAACTTTTTCGTACAACCCCACTTCACTCTAAGCTAGACTAATCATAAGTAGGACCAACCAAGGCTATGTTGTTGAAAGGCACTTTCTGCCTTTGGTTAGAAGGCACATCTCACCTTCAGTCAGAAGAAAAGATCTTCAAGGGTTGATGAGCTAAAAACCATACCAACTATTATATCTCTTATCTAGGACTAGCACTTCACATTTGCCCAAGTCTAACCAAAGCAAGGGTACTAAGGCCCATGTATCGTTGATTTTCAATCCAATGGAGTACATAGTCCTTCTGACCGTAGGAGCACCAACGAAGGAAGAGAGGCTCTGACCAAAGCTAAAGCAAGACATGTGGTGACCAATTGAAAACTTACTAGAGAAAAGAACTAACACTCTAAGGAGAAGGTCCACCATTGGCCAAAGGAGGTTTTATTTGTCTAAGGACACATGTCAACCACACATGCAAAAGAAGAGCAAGCAAGAGGTCATTAAAGGAGGTATCTATTTTTTTTTGAATTTACATGGTGGAATCGGTAGCCGCCACGAATCCAAGCAGGATGTTCAATTTTTATGGGCACCATAGTATTCTACGTTGTCCGCCATGGAACCCACCACAGTTCTTCGCACAGTCTACCCCTATAACCACCATGCCACAATCATTTAAAACCTTTTACGTCGTTGAAAGCACTAGGAAAGGGACAAGATTTCAGTTCGACGAAGCACGATATTTGAACCTTGGACCTTCACTCCTCTTACAGGGTTTGGTCAAACCAATTGGTCTACACCTTGAACCTTAAAGGAGGCATCTGTTATTGGCCACAAAACTTAAATTTTATGGCCAACCCTATCAAAGCCAATCACATGATATTTATGACCATCGCCCACCATACGCATGAGCCTACCCTATCCACTTGCACTAGTCAAGGAGGCCATATCCTCCATAATGAACCTTTTCCCACTTATATTTTGTTTGACTATAACACTAAAGACATTTGATTATTTTGGGAATCCCATGAAGATACCATGTCAATACACGAGTTGGATATGGATGAGGAGGATAAGGATCCACCACTACTCCTAGGTTCTAGCTTTGTTAGGTATGCACATTATGTGAGAGTGAATTATCTAACTTTACACTATCTAAAATTGATTGCTAACAAAAGTAATCATGAGAGGGATGATGTACTATATAATCCTTCTAAATATTATCCCTTGGACTATCTTATTTGATATAATTTTTTTTGGAAAATTGTTTTCCAAATTGGAAGTATCATTATCTCCTAGCTAGACAATCATGATCACTCATCCCTTGATTCCTTACATCTAGAGAACCTAGAAGTGTTGCTTGCTCCCCATTAATTGGAGGAAGAATATCATATTTTAATTGAGGAAAACATTGACAATAATATTGGGACACTTAAACATCCAATAATATTAGAATTAGGTAAGGTATTGACCTCGTCCAATCATAAAAACTACATGACACTATTGATTGAGTTTAGATATATTTTAAATGGTCTTATGCTAACATGTTAGCTTTGGACCCTTCCTTAATCATCCATCACTTAGTTGTCAAACCATATGCCAAACTTGTTAAGAAAAAAGCTACAAAAAATGCATCTAAAAATTGCTTTACTTGTTAAAGAGGATCTCCAAAAGTTCCTAGATGTTGAATTCATCAAGTCACACCTATGGAAAAAATATATAATTCCATTCCTTTGAAGTTGGCAATCATATTTTTAAAGAAAACCAAAAAATATCAATCTCAAAATAGATATCAAAGGTGAGTTCTAACCTAATTAGCTAGATCTATTTATCATCATTGCCAAGTTTTATTTAGGAGATTACCCCCTAGCTACACTTGATGAAAAACAATTAAAATATTCAATTAACATCATACATCTTAAGAAATATTACAGTTGAGTTTGTATTATCTACCTATTATAGTTTGCTAATTATTATTGCCTACTTGCATGGATTCCTATTCTCGTACTTTCCTCTATGCATGGGTATTTATCTGCTTGGACTACTTGATTGCATACCAAGTTAGAGATCCATAATTATGTAAATGATGATTCTAATCAAGATAGTTTACACTTGCATTGCACTTGCACTATTGATTGATGCAAGTGGATCCTCCTAGTCCCATATTTTATAAACCAAATCATGGTTCATGCAATCCACATTTTTTTTATCAATCTAAATCAATCAACCTAGTTAATATTTCCCTCTCAATTTCAATCTCTATCATCATCTATATCAATTCAAATCAAGTTATCCTAATTCATTTCCCTCGATAAATCCATCCTTATCATCCTAGGTCAATATAACATTTTTAGATTAATTTCCAATCAAATTTTATCTCTGATCAACTTAAATCAATTTGTTTCAAGAAATTTAGATAAACTTTTTCCTATAAATGTAAGTCCATATATCACCATCAATTTGAATCAACATATCCCTAGCAATTTGAATCTAGATATCTCTATTGAATTTAATCAATCTATATCTATCAATCAATCCAACATACTCCATCTTTATCAATTTACATCAATCTAATAGCCATCAATTTATCTCTTCATCAATGAAAATTAATCTACCTCTTCATCATCCTCAGTAAATTTATCTTTATCAATATATCAATATATCATCTATTTTTATTATATATCTCTATCTAGCTCAATCTACTATCTCAAAATTAAATCTTTAAGATCCTCTAAACTACAACTTCATTATCATATGATGAATACTTAAAGTTCATAGGTACTCATCATAAATCCTAGAATGACTTCTTTTGTCTCATCACTAGCTACATGATGAATATTGTGAGCCTTTGTAAATGTTGATAGCCCCATCAATCTTATTCTCTATTGCTTTCCCACCTAACATATTACATATGGGGCAACCACCTTACAATTAAATATCTCCTTGACTAGGGGTATCATCTATTTTCATGCCAATTAAACATAAGTATTCTATAACACTTCCTTATGAGGTAACTCAAATTAGAAGTCAATCTAAGTGCCTTAAGGTTAAGGGATACAATAAACAAATGTACACTATGGCTAACAACTAATGAAATATTTCCAAACATTCTATAGCTAACGGACAAATCAAATTAGCATCATTGAAGAAGGTGATTAAAGGTCATTCAATCATAAAAATTCCCTTTAAGCACTCGCTTAAAGGAATTATATTTCATTAGCTCATCAAAATGTCATTTAAACCATTTCCTAAAAGGAATTGCATATCATTAGCTCTATATTAAATTATCAACACATCAAAAATCTCCTTTAAGCATTTGCTTAAAGGTAATCATGTTCATCAAAATATCCTTTGGGCACTTGCTCAAAGGTAATCATGTTCATAGAAAAAATACTGTCTAGGCACTTTCTCAAAGGTAATCATGTTTATAAAAAAATACCCTTTTGGTGCTTGCTCAAAGGCAATTGGTTTATCAAAAATATCCTTTGGACATATGCTCAGAAGGTAGTTAGTTTAGAAAATATTTCCTTTGGGTATCTGCTCAAACGTAATTAGGTTTTCAAAAATGTCCTTTAAGTTTACACTTAAAGGTAATCTATCTAAAAAAATATCCTTTAAATTCATGATTAAAGGTAATTTTAAAATTGCCCTTTAAGTTCATGCTTAAATGTAGTCACTCTCAAAATATCCTTTAAGTTCACACTTAAAGGTAGTCAATTTCAAAAATATCCTTTAGGATAACACTTAAAGGTAATCACTTACAAAAATATCCTTTAAGATAACACTTAAAGGTAATCACTTACAAAAATTTCCTTTAAGGTAAAATTAAATATAATCAATTTAAAAACTATCCTTTAAGATAAATTCTTAAAGATGATCATTTACAAAATGCTCTTTTGTGCACATTTGTATATCTCATGAAGGTAAATCTATCACTACTTAAGTGCTCATCCAATAATTAGGCCAAAAGGTCATCGCTTAAGGATGAAACAATTTATACATAACTATATTTTTATATTTAAAAAAAATACTTTAAGGTAAATGTAATTAGTCATAAAAATATCCTTTAAGTTAAAATACTTAAGGGTAATCAATCTCACAAAAAACAATTTAGCAACATTTGGTGTTTCTCATCCTTTCATTCTTTTCCTTCACCTCTTTTCATCTTTCTTCTTTCATCTCTTTATCTAATATTCCTTAACCCACCCTTAATTCAACGTCATCCATAAATCATCAAAATTTAATCAAATATCAAAACAATTATCATCTCAACCAAATACGTCCTCATTGGATCAAACTAGACCCTTTTCCATTTTTGATGAAATCTCCTTTTAATATTTCACTTGTCTTAATCAATTTTTACCATTGCCCTCTTATGGATTATATCCAAATTGAATTTCCTTGATTCAACATGGATTTTACTCCAAAATTGAGGGGTCACAATAGGGTATGGAAACATTTTTTTTAAGTAATACTTCTTATACACATCCACCATGGGGATTGAACCCGAGTCATTTAATGTTGCCAAAAATACAATCCTTAAAATCACTTTATGCAATACCTCTTGGTCCTAAATCTTCCTAAGTGGATGAGTTGCACCCTTAAAACCTTATCCAAGATTGGGTGACCTAGAAATGGGGATGTTCGAGTCAACCTCTAGAGCAAGCCCATTCTTATGATCCTAGATACATTAACTAAAATGGGGGTTCTAGACTAAAGTAAGGGATGCTTAATGTTAGAAGCTAAGATGAAAATAACACATATTTAACAACATCAAGAGACAAAGTAAGAGAGTCTCGCACTTCGAACTAAACTAAAATATCTAACTTATCAACTTACTTTCTTATTACAAAACATATAAACATAATAAACACTAAGCATTATCAAACATTCTAGGAACTAATGAACAACCAATCTGAGGAGAAATACAGAAAGTAAAATAACTATAATAGAATAAACCATTCATATAAATTTAATAGAAATGCTTAATGAATTAGTTAAAATACATACATGTTCTACAGTAAGTTAAGAAAGAGGCCAAACAACAATCCAATCTTTATTCAAAAGGTATATAGCATAGTCATCATACAATTATGCACCTGTAAATGCTAAAGATATGATCCTTTGAATGAGTTGCATTTAGGTATATATAGTTTTCTACAATGCATTCTTGATAGCTTAACATTATTACTCTAAGAGTGGATTGTAGGTTTGTCAAGTTGTTGTAGCACATGTGCATCTCTTCTATCTCATTATCTTATAATCAGATTGACATTGTGGTGCTGATGTGGCTTGATTCTATTTCATCCAAGAGAGTGGTGGATGAAGTGTATTTGTTTGATGCACTAGATATTTTGACAAGTTTATTATGCGTTTTGTTGCCCCACTACTACCTTAGCTATATTAACACATGTAAATAAAAAAGCTATCGATTGTTAAGATTTTCTAATAGGAGATCTGCTAGGAGCATGCTTGGGCCTTTCAATTCATCCAACACCTTTAGCTTCAACCATTTTTTAGTGCTCTCAACCTTTTTTTTTTGGATGCCAAGTTTTTTATCCTATCTTGATGACATCAACATCACCAGAATCTGGTCATATTTTTTGCTTTGCTGCATCTTCATGCATGAATCTATAGGTTGGAAGATAGATACTTATTTTTCAGGATCTATTTGATAATATTTTATTTTTTCTAGACTTTTATGCACCTCAAGTTGACGTTAGAACTAAAAACTATTCAGTTCTCTTTGATACTTGCTAGAGGTGAAGCATTTTATCAAATGTTAGATTAATTTTGTGTTATCCTCAATGTGTTAGCTTTTTATGCCTTACAATTTTTGGCTTTGTTTTATTGTGTCAAATTTTAATGCTCATATTGATAACATTATTACTTCTAAATTCCAGTGCCTTTGAAAGCTTTGCCAAGTGTGGCATTGGATGCTAGATGCTGGACCAAATATCTTAGAATATTTGCACCTATATTTTAGACTACATTGGGTTTTTAATGCTACCTTGATGATATCAACACTAAACAATATTTGACACTCTTTGTTGCATAGCCTAAACTTTATTATATCCAACAGACTTTGCTACAACATCGGATGCCAAGTTTTCATCCATACTTAACCAAAATTGAATTACAATGTGTCGAGTGCTATTTCATGATCTATCAAATATTAGGCTTTTATCAAGCCTTAGCTAACATCATCATTTTATATTCTTGGTTGTCTCATATTTAGAAAAAAATTGAGTTTGACATGAAAACCAATAGAGAAACTCTTTTGCCCTTGATCATTGGATGTTGGATGCTTTCATGATCATTGTTGACATCAACACCATAAATTTTTTGGCAACTTTCTACACTCCAAAAAATTTAGGATTGTGATGCTGCTCATACCTAGCCTGCCTTCATTTTGTTTCAATGACTGCTTCAGATGTTCAACTACGTTTTTGAGGCTGTCTTACTTAGCAAAATGATAGAAACCTTTATTGGAAAAATTTATTTCCTTCTAAGGATATGGACATGGGTGATCAATTCTACCCACATTATTTGTGCCTCACGGGGGGTTTTTGCTTGCAAAATCTAGAACCCATACAACCTTATCCTATTGGGCAATAGAGTTAGAATTTAAATAAAAAGATAAAATGAAGTTAAAATTTACTTGTATAGGGGTCAACCTTCTATATACTTCCCATTTTTCAAGTCTCAATTGTGCCACTTGATTGTACCTACCCTTCTTGTAAAGCTACTCCAATTGTTTCATTTGCTTGATTTGTTGAAGGAAGTAGTGGTAGCTAAAATAACTTGCACATTTTATCCTATGCCTTTTGAGAAGGGACATGTATTACTCTAAATTTGTAGAGGACTTCTTGTAACTCAAAGTAGCGATCATAGGAGAGGTTATTATATCTTCATGCAAACTCTTTAGATTTTGATAGCAGAGTGGAGAGCCTATGGAAGAATGCAATGATTTGATCTATTGTCAAGGGCTCAGGCAATAGATAAATCTCACTTCCATTATTAAGTTTTGGTCCAATCATTGGTTGAGTTGTTTTCCATTTTAAAATTATCCATTTGTGTCCCAAAATATTGGAAAGTTAATATTCACAACCTCTTGGACTATCAAATTTATTTTATTAGTGCTTATTTTGAGGGCACTAAGTATTTCTCCTCCCTCTATAATCAATTGGTTTCTAGACATGATCTATCTATGTAAAATTTAGACTCACCTAAGTATATTTATGAGCACTTTTCCAATTGAGGGTATTCTCCTTTATTTCTCAACATATGTCGTGCAGTCTCTGTTTATTGCACTTTACTCATCAACTCATATCTACCTCTGTTGAATTCTCCCTTTACATCTTGGATCAGTTTTAAAATGTTTGTTATCCATTTCACCAAATAAAAAGCTCTCATTCAAAAAATTAAATTTGATCTAATGTTGGCCTTTGATTTGCTCTAGCATATCTTTGGAGATCACATGTCCCTAAGGGATTTCTCTTTCTTTTTTGATCTTTGATTGAACCACTACCAAAATATTTTCTTGGCTTTGGAGCTTTGAATTCAACTCTTGCAACACTTTCTCCTATGCTTGCATCCTATTGCTTTCTTATTGCAATTGTTCTTCCAACTCCCGAATCTTCTCATCCTTATGCTATAGTTGTTCTTCAATGGGAGATTCATCTATTATGCATTTTATATCTTGAATCTCATTTTTGAGACTATCCTTTTCAATATTTTCTTTATTCAACTTTTGGTCCAAAGCTTTAATATATTTATTTGCAGTTGCAAGCTTTATGTTCATCTATTTTCTTTGGAGGAACAACATATCTACTTTAATGTGAAGGGCCCAAGGTGTATCAATCTTGGGGATCTTTGAAATATCATACCTTTGCATTTTGATATGGTAGTATTCTGTTTTTATTTCTGCAATTGGCTTTCTGACTTTAGGAAATGCAACCATGTTGACTTGTTCTCCAATTATTGGATCCACTCCATCATACATCTACATGGTTACCTTCTTTGTGTCATCCTACGATTCTTGCTGCTATATCCATTTCTAAGTATTTGTTTCAATGTTCTAGATCACATAGAATACTTCTGACAATGGATGCTCAAAAGCAAAGGAAGATGTGAAGGAAGATTGGAAATGTGAGAAAATCATGGATGAGGGATTTATTTATATAATGGTTGTACTTATAGGGGTTTGCATATATACATATTTTGGGGCTATTTGGGTTTCTTGTACATGGGAGGTGGAAATTATTCTCAACAATATATTATACATGGAAAATATTCCTTAGTAGGGAAAGATTGTGGGGGAGGTTTCTTATGTGGTGGAGAAATTTCAACAAAAGTGGAAGGGGAGGGAGACATACTTGATCCTCTTAATTCCAACATAAGATCTTGGACTGTTGCATTAAATATTACAATTCACATTTTAGTCCTTTGCCCTTCCTATTCCAATTGATACTTTTTGGCCACTCTTGTCGTATCCTTCTACTTATGCTTGGGTGACTTTTTTATTTTGCTCATTCATTGAAATTCTTACCTGTTATCTTGACCCCTTGTTATCATGTCTATATTGTCAAACTTAAAGGAATAATGATAAGTGCAGGTAATTTTGGCTTCGAATCCAAAATTTTTATCTACCTCGTCTATTTGCCTACATAACTCCATGTAAAATAACCAATTTATAATGTAGTATGGGAGTAGATAAGGAGTTTTGAGGAAGCCATATACTTTGATGATGATGTTTTCCAACAAAAATTAACAATCCCCCAATTCATGCTTCTTACTTGTTAGCTTATCTATAGCTTCAGAGTTAAGACAAGGAATTTGACAATAGATAAATGCCAATGTAGGTCCCAAGAACATTATTTTAAACTCAAGGTATGAAGAGGTTTCCCTAAGAACTAGATTCCAATCGACTACAAAGTGATATTGCTCATTATCTCTTGTATGGAGCTTAATATTGTGCAAATTTGAGGACATTTAGAATAGAAATTACCATGATAAATATGATGGGTATAAAAATTTTCCGCTTTCTTTTACCTTTAGGGAAACTAGTTGACTATGGATTTGACAACTTAGGAAGTGGACCCAGTCAAAGAATACATGATTACTATCACTCAAACCATCATAGTTGTGCACATTAGTGACTACATAAGCAAGGGAGATTTAAAAGACATACACATACGTGTTAGAATCAAACCCTAGAATGACAACTAACAAGGATAACACTATTTGAAAAATTTTCTTAAATTTTTTGAGCTTTAAAGGATTTTTTAAAAAATCCATTGGTATTTCCCCTATATGCTTACCTAGCCAAGTTTTAAAAGTATCTTTCTTTAAAAAATATTCTATTGTTCTATGTCATAAATAGGGTTAGGTATTGTACCTGGTTGCACTCCTATCACAAAAGCTCTTCTGATACCATCTTTTGTGATGACAAATAATATCCTCCTCTTTATGTCATACACCATTGTCATTTTCTAGGTCATAATTTTTAACAATTGCCTTTATGAGTTTGGGGTAGGGGTGGACAAACTTGGGCATGTATCTAGACAAGAAAAAATTCTAAGGAGCAACCTATAGCTAACTAGATGTCATTCTCATTCCTTTTGCCTCTAACCCTTCTATAAATCTCTTTAGCTTTGATTTAATTAAGATAAATGGGTCATGGATATTTGCCAATATATCTTACAACTCCTTAGTAGTATTTTATACTTTATACCCTCTCTTTCTTCAAGCCATTTTGCACTAGTAAACTCATTTTGTAGACACATGAGTAGGTAGTTATGTAGCTTTCTTCTCATGTAGATATTTCAACAATTTTACAATATTTTGCTCTTTCTACTACTATATACTCTAATATACATTGCTCATTTTTGACCTTGTTTATAGAAAGAAGTTCCTATAAGGAATAATAATTGCTAATTTAATACCAAGGTTTGCACTTGCTAAGATTTTATGATAAAATATTTTCTCAAAATTGAAAGTTTGTGTAAGAGTTTGCGACAGACGTCCCTTTTCAATATTTTTACGCTTTTGACCAATGATATTGTTGGGAATTCAAAATATGGTAAATACCAGGCACAATCCTTAGCCAATCAAATTCTACTATTTACAAAATACTATGACCGCTACTACCACTACAAAATTGTTTACACGTGTCACTGTTTACATATGTACACATCAACAACACACTCTTCTATGCATAATGCTTTAAATACTATTCGTTCATCAGATTTAGGAAAATATGACCATCCATATCTTGAAGCTTGTATGCAATTGATAATTTTCTTCTTGATATTAGATATGGACTAGATCATACGATTCTAGTTTATCATGCTTCCTTGGTTTGGCTTGGTATGAGTCCCATTTGAGCACTAGGTTACCATATTTAAAGGATTTTATTGATGAACTTTTGTCAATTCATATTTTAATGGCTACTTGATGTTGGAGGAAATTATTATAGGCATTTTATCTTCTTTCTTCCAACAACAATTATGACATTCTCTTATCAATTGGCTCTAGATTCTCAAATTCTAATTGCTTGATAAACTATAGGGTAGACAACTCTAGCTTAATTAGCAATACAACTTCCTTTCCATAAACTAGAGTGTAAGGCATGGTCTTCAAATCCTTCTTGATCATGATTATGTCTGCCCATAATGCTTGGTTTAGCATTAAATGCCAACTCTTTTGATTTTCACCAATATTCCTCTTAATTATTCTCATTAAATTCTTGTTTGTGGACTCTACTAGTCCATTGACTTGAGGATAATAATTAGAGGACACCTTCCAGTATATGTTTTATTTTCTTGAAAAATACATGGTATTAGCTCTTATAAATGCTTAAACATTATAAAACACTATCATAGAGGGGATCCCAAATATAGTGATTAATATTTCCATAAATTCTATGATGATGTCTTGATTTGCATGTCTAGTTGCTTCTGCTTTAGACCATCTAATAAAATAATCTATTGCTATGAATATAAATTTATGCCCAATAAAATAATTTGGATTGACCATCCCAATAAAATATAACCCCCATTGCTAAAAGGGTTCTTTTGTAATAATTAGTTGTGGGGGCAATATCAGATTCTTGCTTCTACCAAAAAATCTTTGATATTTGTTACAAGCGTTAGCAACTTTGAAAGCATCGATGAATAATGTGGGTCAATAATATCCAACTCTAAAAATCTTAGCGATTGTGGTTTGACCATAATACTGTCCTCCCAAGAAGCCAACATTAAACTCATTCAATATTTCCTGTCTTATTCAGCTGTATGTATCTCAACAATACACCATCAATATTTTTTGGTAGAGGATGCCATTAATTAAGGAGTAGTTCATATCTTGTAATCTATACCTATGCCTTTGAGAGGTTGTAAAATTTTTCAAACATACCAGTCTAAAAAAAATGAACCAATTGAGTAATCCATGTGTTTTGTTCTATCTGAGCCTCTTCCATATTAGGTTCTTATTGTTGTTCAATAAAAAAATTGAATTCTAGTGCTACAAAGTTTACCAATTCTTTGCAGAGTGCTCTTCCTCTTAGAAAATTAATTAGTTTGATATCCATATCATATTCTTGTATTTTTGTGATCCAACTAGATCATTTCTTGCCCAACTCTCCTTGCACTATAAAATTTTAGACATTCGGATGCACAATGTACACTAGTGTTCTACTCTTAGATATGTAATGTCTTATTTCTTTAGAGATTTCATCAGAGCAAACACCTATTTTATATAAAATTATAGTATTCTTCATGATCATGTAGAGTTTGGATTAAAAAATCTATAGTCGACTCATTATGATATTTATCTTTCTAAGTGAGAATAGCCGTATAGCTTTATTTTACTCCAAATACATAGAGAATTAAGTATTTTATATATTAAGGGTTAGCTAATATTAGGGATAAAATAATGGCTTCCTTTATTCTCTTGAAAGCCTCCCTTATAGATTCTATCCATGTGAAGTCTGCTTGCTTTTTCATCATTTCCATCATAGGTTTTACTATTTGAGAAAAGTCAGACATTATTTTTTAAATATAATTAATCTACCTAAAGAATGTTTGTAAGAATTTTTTTTTTGAGGTAAAGGTAGAGCTAATATTGCTTTTACTATGTTTGAAATAATAGTTAGACCTTCCTTTGATACTATAGGTGAATTTTAGCACCTACATCCACTATGTGGTATAGTTTAAACCATGTAGTTAGTTTTCCAAAATAGTAGTATAGAAATGAGAATACAATAATTTAGAAGGTAATAAAAAGGGCATAAGAAGAAGCTACCATAGTAGATAAAGCAGTCTAGGGGATTGCATAAAGATGCAAAGTGCAAATAGATGTAGCTAGATGTAAAATAGTCTAAGGTAGAAGATAAAGCAATAAGCAAATGAATGCCAAACAATATTTGATGCTAAGGTATATAACCCAACATTTGGCCAAGTAAAGCAAGAAATATAATTTGGCTAAATATGGAAAACCAATCGGACAATTAATATGCTAATGTCAATATAAATACAATAAAATTTTGATGTCTAACATTCTTCAAAGAGGAGCAAAATCAAAGGCATAAGACCTAGCACCCATCACTTGACATCTAGAGATCAAGCATCGAAGATAAGCAAACAAAACCAACTGAATGGACCATAATAATGATATCAAGAAGAGGGCATAAAATGTTTGGCACAATGTAAAACAATGCTAGGAAAAAATATCCTAAGGCATTGAGCTTGGTATTCGACACCTAACAAAATAACTTGCTAAGCTTCCAAGAGAGTCAAATTTTAAAAGATGATGATGTCATCATTAGAGGCTTATTTATTCAATAAGATAAATGTAATTTTGGATATATAGTAATGCCAAGTAGGGCAACCAGACAATAAAATATTGAAAGGATCAAAGATTCTTGATGTTCAACATCATACATGAGCAAACATAGCTGCCAAAATCTACAAACAATAACCATTAAGAGTAGATTCTTCACCCAAAACATGATAAAGAGGAGTACAATTCGACATAAGAAGAAAGAAGCAATGCTTAGTATACCTTCACGATGCCAACCTCTATATAAGTAATTTAGAATCATCCAAATCAACAAACATGCACATGTTGATCAACCACTAGGAATCATCACTATAAAAAGATCTCAATGATCAAAACCCTTCACATCACATACCTACCCCTTCTCAGTTGGCTATGCATAACAAAAAGGAGTGGACCATAATATGATGGTTACAATCCAATGATGCAACACAAGCTAGTCTCAATATAAATTCTATATCATCCACATAAACAGAGCATGCCTAAAGTGGTTAAGTATAATAGATCTAAATACGACAACCACTCTCTATGCCTTCCTTGAAACCTATAATATGATCTAACATTAATCATCTTTAGAAAATTGAATATATTTTAAATCTCTATATATATTAAAATGCAAGACATTCTAATGGTTGGCTCTTTGGTATTTTTAATTAACATTATTGTATTTATTGAGGCTATAAGCATTCTTGAATGAGAGTTAGATTGTTGTCTAGAATCCTAACTTATTATGCAAAACATGTATGTATGTCTCACTGAATGCTAATGATTTTTTGTTAAATCTAGGAATGAGTAATTCTACTATAATTATTCTACATTATGGATTTCTACCTGGATTTTCCATTATAGTTTTGGAATGGTTTAACACCAATCAAAGTTCTTAATGTTAAATATTTTGAATGCATAAGGAAATTCGGCTATTCTATAAGGTGGTTTAATTTAAATTTAGATCGTGCGAATTTATGCACCATGTATTTTGATATTGCCAAATTTATACCACTTTTTTCTCATCTTTCCAACTCTTTACATTTCTTAATTTAGTCTACAACCCCCCATTTAGTTAGATTATAGAGGCATAGGAACCAACCTTCTCTAGAGGTTGACTCAAGGACCCCTATTTCTAAGCCATCTAATCTATTGGCTAAAGTCTTGAGGGTGCATCTCATTCACTTAGGTAGATTTTAGAACCAAGAGTATTTGTGGCATGCTCAATGGGATCTAAGGGTCCCATTATATAAAATCATCCACCTATCATACTACCAAGAGTATTTGTGATATGCTCGATGGGATACGATTTCATTAATTTTGTTTCAATCACCTAGAGGACTCAATATTTTAGTGAACGGTCTTGATCTCACTTGTAGAGATTGTATGTTCACCTGATGACTTTGTTGATCTAATAATCCTAGGAAAACAGTGACTCTGCTAGCAAGCAAACTCAAAATTAAATAGTGAAAATACTGCTAAGCCTTGATAGTGCCCTAGGCACCAACCAAATGAACCTACTAATACAGTAGTAAAATTTTTAGAGCAATGGTTGGAAAAATTTGTCCAACCTAGAACAATTTCAATCCACTTGACCTTCCAATTTTCATGAAATCTCAATTGGTGCACTAAAAATTTTGCCTACCTATGATGGCATTGGTAAGACTGCTTTTGAGCATTATCAATATGTTGGAACTATAGCTATTGTCTATAACATATATTTTAAATATGTTATGGTAAAAATCTTGGGTCAATCTTTCCAAGGAAAGGCATTGTAATGGTACAAATCCTTGGAAGATAATAACATTAGAGCTTGGGAGGACTTGGCTAAACCTATTATATTAGTGTTTGATGATCTGGGTGATGTCTTTGAGTTGCTCACATAATTTTCATATATCACAAGACAACCTCTAAAAATATTCCTAGACTTTAACATTAGATTCAAAATGTTATGGAATAGGGTCTCCAAGGAGGTAATACCATCTCAAGCACAAACATACATGTATTATGATCAAGCCTTGAATTTAGATCCGAGACTACAAATCTAATAGTACAACAAGAAAAGGTTTCCTCAGGTTTTTTAGGTGGCCATCAAGACTGAGAACTTATTAATTGCTATAGGAAAACTTCCCCCCAAAGCTAGATATATAGAATTACTAACATCATATTAGACAGATCCATAAACACCTATGATGAACCCCTGATTGTCAAACAACTAACTCCTATATGTATAGTGTCTCCAATTATTTTTTTAGATACAAAAAATTTACTTACATCCTAGATAGGTCAAGAAATAATAAAATTTATTCAATAACTTACAAAAGATTTGGAAAAAATGGAGCATCAATCCCACCAAGTACACTATAACAAGGATGATTAAGAAATATCCTCTAGAAATCAAACTTGGGGTGCAAATGAAATTTGCATAAGAAATATGGAATGCACCAATAGGGAGAAACCAAAGGAAAATTTCACTCTACGTGATCCTAATGGATCAATGTCTAAATATTGTGAAAAAGGAAACCCTTGGTTGAATTGGTTACAAGTCAAAATCTACATTCAAAGGAAGTCATAGCTCTCATGATACATCTGGGGTAGTCACTTATAAATGAAGGATATATCAAATGAAATGTAGATGGATCAAATTCAAAAGAGGATAACCATAGTCAAATTGATGCTCAAGTTATAGAAAATATTGATGATGAAGAAGAGCAGAAGGAAGTTAGGCCAAATGAAAGAGGAAAATTTCTTGAGAAAAGTGGGAAACAATGCAGTATGAAAGCACAATGCCTACATTTCCAAAGAAATCATGCTTACCAAAAACTATATTATTCAACCATAACAAGAGCTCAAAGGGAAGACATAACAAGAACTTATGGGAAGGTAACTTAAAAGTGGGTCGATGTCGAATAACTACGGGAAGATCTATTGGCACCTAAACAAGTGAACCTGGTTGAAGTAGCTCTTCAAGGCAAAAGGATAAACTCAATTAATAACAAGTCATCCTACAAGAAAATATCCATTAGCTCAAGCTAAGTGGATTTTTAATCCTTTTACCTTTTGATATGCTTAGAAGGATGGGTGTTGTACAATTGCATAATTGATCCAGTAACCAATGTTTCCATTATACCTCAAAAAATATGTGATGCTATGGACACATAAAACTAATTTAAGTGTTGCAAGTCAAAGGAGTAGTGGTCCCAAATGTAGGAGTCATAAAAGAAGTCCTAATCCTATTGTAAAAGTTGCCAAACCTAGCAGGAATTCAAGATGTGGTGGTTGTTGATTTACCATCAAATTTTGTTGGAAAATATAGGAGGATATATGGCATGAGGTCAAATTATTATTCCTTGTATTCAAAAGTTGGTTTAGGTTCAAGATGAAAGACCATGACCTTATCACATTGGGAATTATCAAGAAGAAAATAACATACATTTGGCCAAAATAGAAATAATTGATTGGTCAGAAGAAGAGAACCAACCAATCAATGGAGAGTATATCCTCACTGGTGTTCAAGCCCCTCAATTATCTAAAATAGGGAGTTGACACAATTCATAAAGCAGTTACCATTCGCTACATCAATTGGCTAGCTACTTATTCCAACTAGGACAAATGTAAGAGAGAGTGCACTCTACTTAAAAAAACCCTAAGTAGCATTCCAAAGTAGGAATTAGGCTCCAACTCAAAAATATTCAACTATTATGGGATGCAATATGCTGACCAATGTGTATTGGGACAATTAGCCATATAGACAATAAAGAAAAATATTAGTGCTGATTTTTGATGCTAATTTTCAATCAGCCTAGGCCATTGACACACGTTTAGAACCAAGATGGTGGTAGGACCCTATCAAAATGAAATGCAACTTCCAAAGTGAATTTCAAATGAAAAAGTACAAATTCGACATCATCTGGTCAAGCCACTACAGAATTAGAGGCAAATTTTGAATAACCAAGCACAACTGACATACGACATACGTTGGTGCACCATAATTTTGTGTAAATAGACCGGTAGGTAAATAAAAAGCTATATATCAATTGAAAGGATAAGAATATTAGGTACAAGGATGACAAACAATTTTGATAACATGCGAGGCATGTCACATGCTTTGAAAGGGTTCAAAAGGAGATGTTGCTTCTTAGATATTAACATGAACATAATCAACAATATGAGATGGAACAAAGGCATCTTCAAGAAATGAGAGCCTATAAAAGGGAACTCCCTCCTCAGTGGCTATTCACTCTTAAGGAAGAATTTCATCTTGAGGGTCTATGGTGGATAGGCGTTAGTAAAATAAAGAATGAAGAAGATTTCCTGGTTAAAGAGATAAAGCAATTAAAAAAAATGAACAATTTTAGCCTTCTCGATGTTAACTAAACTAGCATTTAAATTGATGGTAGTCTAGAAACCATCCTGATGTTAGATAAAACCATTCTAATGTTAGCTAATATTATCTTGATGTTTTATGAGACTACTGATCGATTGATAATACTTACTCTCTTATTGACCTACAAAGGGTTTCAAAAGTAATAGCCACAACCTACCGATCCATGGTTTTTGCCATTTCTTGAGGACACCTTCATGTTATTGAGGTAATGAGAATAATAGGCAGGGAAGGAAAGGAAGAATAACTTGAATTCAAATGGTATTATAGGTTGGTAAGCATACAAATCCTCATTTTTTGATAGGCATGACCAACTACCAAGATCATTCCAAGCCACTCTTCAACTCATGGAGGTTTGCTAATACAAACCTAGGACAAGAGAAGCAATATTTAGGAGAAATCCCTTGAGATAAAATATGCTTTACCTTTTGCATTATCTTAATATTTGAAATCAACACAACAAACACCAAGATAATGTGAAGGTGAAGTGAGCATCCAAGCATAATTACAAGACAACCAAATTTAGCTAGGAAGCTCTAGGACATGTGATGTGAAGGTATGAATTTATTATCTTTTTCTTATCCTCTCTTCATGCCTTCACTCTGCATCATTTTTTCTCCTTCTCCTATATTTTTGACTCCATATTCCAATGGAAAAGTAAGCTCATCTTGTCTGGCACAACCACAATTATTTCTCATGGTTATGGTGATGTATGAGATAAATACTCTAAGTTTACTCATAATAAAAGTGGATGTAAAATATTAGCAAGAGGACATCATGAGGTACATCGACATGTGTGAAATGAATGCATTTGACACTTGGTAGTAGGCTTGAGAAGATAAATACCATGCTTAATTGAGATAAACATATTGCAATGATAAAGTGATGAAAACAAACACATGCTGCATTAATGAAAAGTCTTAACTTAAAGCTCTGTTTGACTGGATAGAAGAAAAATGGATAAGCTGGGATGGTCACATGGGTAACCAAACCTAAGAAAATTGTGCTAAAATCGATAAAAGCTCAAGACAATTAAAAATTTAGCCATCATCAACTTCAACAATCAACTATCAAGAAAAAGTGTATGATCATCCAATACATATAATTCCTCCACCATTCTGTGCAACATTGCATTCTATTGAAGCAATGAAGAATTCAAATGAGCCTATCAACATACAAGAAGAGACCAACATACACAATTTTGTAAGGAAGAAAGCAAAGGAAGAAGGAAAATTTTTAAGCACTTGGAATATTTTCTTAATATAGTTTGTACAAGTGAACATTCACCTAAAATAATTGCTTTGAATTTAAAGAGGTTCCTAGCTATTGCAGAATATGCTCAAAATATTTTTAGTTTTGCTAGAGCTTACATATAGGTATATCCACTTTTTCTTCCTTTCTTCTCTTACTAGTAATCACCTTGCCTTCACAAATTTACCCTATATTTGCCTGAATATCCTACCATCAAACTCTTGTATTTCAACACCTAGTTTCCCCCCCTTCTCTGTACTTACCATCTTCTTCTTTTTTCCAGTGAATCTCACCTCCCTAGTCACCCCCTTTGGCTATGAATCTCCATGAACCCCAATTTTTCCTTCCTTCAATACTTTTCTTCTTTTCTATGCTGTAATATATAGTGCATTTTGTAGGTAAATAGGATCAAAATAGCAACTACACCTCCCTATAGGTGTATTTTAGAAGCCTTGTTGCAGCTACAAAATATACCAACCTCCCTTACATCTCCAACCTAGCTTCATCCTCTTCCTTTATTTGAACTACCCTATTTTTATCTATTTCTTCCTGTATATAATCAACTTATCTTCTAGATCAATTTCCTCTCAAAGTTTTATTATCCCATAGATAAGGTACACTAGGTTATCACAAGACAAAATCCTTAAAATTCACCAATAATGTAGGTGAAATTTAGAATCTACATCCATTATGTGGTATAGTTTAAACCTTGTAGTTATTTTGCCAAAATAATAATGCAAAAATGAGCATACAATAGTTCAAAATATAATAAAAAAGGCACCAAAAGAAGCTACCATAGTAGATAAAGTAGTATAGGAGATTGCAAAAAGATGCAGAGTTTAGATAGGAGTAGTTGGATGCAAAATAAGCTAAGGAAAATGATAGAGCAACGAGCAAATGAATGTCAGATAATATTTGATGCTAAGGCATAAAACCTGACATTCGACTAGGTAAAGCAAGAAAGATAATTTGGCTAATATGGGAAGCCAATTGAACAATTAAGATGCTGATGTCAATAACAAGATAAAAAAAGTCCAATTCTTAGAATTCTTCAAAGAGAAGCAAAATCAAAGGCACAAGATCCAACTCCCATCATTTTCCATCCAACGATCAAGCATTGAAGACAAGCAAACAAAACTAGTCAGACAAACCATAATGCTAACATCAATAAGAGGGCATAAAATATCTGGCATGATGTAAAATAATGTTAGGACAAAAATATGCTAAGGCATTGAGCTTGGTATTTGACACCTGACACCATAACTTGTTAAGCTTCCAAGAGCATCAAATTTCAAAAGGTGATAATGTCATCATCTGAGGCTCAAATATCTAGCAAATAATATATATATATATATATATATATATAATAGTAAGGCCAAGTAGGGTGACCAAACAACAAAATAATAAAAGGATCAAATACTTTCAAAATTTAACATCATACATGAGCTGCTAGAATTAAAGTGCACTATGCCTTCACCTTGACACTTGTCAGTTTCTCTTGACAAGTGTCATGTGTTTCATATAGGCTTAAGCCTATATATTGTAACCATTTGTATCAATAAAATGATCCCATAAGTTTCTACTCCCAACATTTGGTATCAGAGCGGGCTTTCCCTACCCTGTGAAATCTCTTGAGGGGGGATTTCCCTCATGGAAATCCTCCCTCCCCCTGATTTTTTTTTTTTCTTAAGATTATATCAATTGTTCTTGAAATGGGGCCTGGAAAATTAATTGCCTAATTACCTTTTCTTGGATTGGATGTCCATTCTAGCCACAATTGTTCTGGTTAATGTGATTTTCGAAATTATATATTGACATATTTTTAATGAAAAAAAAAAAAAAAAAATCAGGGGGAGGGAGGATTTCCATGAGGGAAATCCCCCCTCAAGAGGTTTCACAGGGCAGGGAAAGACCGCTATGATACCAAATATTGGGAGTAGAAACTTATGAGATCATTTTATTGATACAAATGGTTACAATATATAGGCTTAAGCCTATATGAAACACATGACACTTGTCAAGAGAAACTGACAAGTGTCAAGGTGAAGGTATAGTGCACTTTAATTCTAACATGAGCAAACATAGATGCCAAAATTTACAAATAATAACCATCAAGAGTAGAGTATTCACCCAACACATAACATAGAGAAGTGCAATCTAGCATAAGGAGAAGGAAGCAATACTCAATTTTGATAGGTGCTTGGTGATAAGTAGTATACCTTCAATATGCCAATCTTGGCATAAGTAATCTAAAATCATCCACATAAGCAAGTGTGCACATACAAATAAATCACCAAGAATCATTATTATCAGAAGATCTCAATGACTAAAACCCTTCACGTCACACACCTACCCCTGCTTAGTTGGTTATGCATAACATAAAGGAGTGGACAATCATCTGATGGTTATAATCCAATGATGCAACACACAAGCCAATTTCAAGATAAAATATACATCATCCATATTAGTAGAGAATACCTGAAGCATTTAAGAACAACAAAGTTGAATACAACAACCACTCTTTGTACTTGCCTTGAAACCTACAATATGCTCTAACAACAATGATCCTTAAATAACTGAATACATTGTAAATCTCTATATATACTAGAATGCAATATATTCTAATGGTCAACTCTTTGGTGTTTACAATTGGCATGATTGTATTGATTGAGGCTATATGCCTTCTTGAATGAGAATTGGATTGTTGTTTGGACTCTTGCTAACTTCTTGTGCAAAACATGTATGTATGTCTCACTGAGTGCTAATGATTTTCTATTAAAGCTAGGAATAGGTAATTCCTGCTACAATTATTTTGCATTCTAGACCTAGATTTTTTGTTATAATTATAGAATGATTTAGTATCACTCTGAGTTCTTAATGTTAAATATTTTGAATACATAGGGAAAGTAGGTTGTTTTGTTAAGTGGCTTAATTTAAATCTATATTTCAAGACTCTCTACACCATGTCTCTTGATGTTGACAAATGTGTACTAATTTTAGCTCATCTTTTTAATCCTTTGCATTTCTTACTTTAGTCTACAACCCCCCATTTAGTTATATTAGCTAGGCATACAAACCAAACTTATTCGGAGGTTGACTCAAGGACCCTTATTTTTGAGCCATCCAATATCTTGGCTGAATTCTTGAGGGCACATATCATTCACTTAGGCAAATTTTAGAACCAAGAGATATTACATGACCTAGAAACTTCCCGTTATGGACAAAAAATATTGACTTTCTCAGGTTGAGTGATACCCTAAATTCTTTTCATTTCTAAAAAACTAGCCTAAGATGATCAAAATGATTTTCCTTTTGATGAGAGAATATTATCATATCATCTAGATAGATCAATATGACTTTTTTTACAAGTTCATAAAAATCTAGATCCATAGCCCTTTGGAAGGTAGCTTTGGTATTAGACAAGCCGAAAGGAATTCTTTGATAAGTAAATGTTCCCCATTTGGTTGTGAACATAATTTTATGCTAATCTTAATATTGGACCCATACTTTATTAGAACTTGAAAATCCATCCAACAATGAAAATATTTATACCTTAGCAACAATATGTAATATTTGATCGATTTGGGGAAAAGGATAGTGGTCCTTTAAGGAAGCTTTTTTTAGGTTCTTGAAATCCACACAGAGGCATATATCTCCATTATTTTTTTTGAGCAACACCAAATTGTTACCCACATGAAATGTTTGATCGAGTAAATATTTTTTGTATGTAGCAACTTCAATAATTCTTGTCTCATAAACATTTATATTTTTGGATTTACTAGCCTTTGCTTTTACCAGAATGTCTTGGCATTAGGTAGTAATTCTATAGTGTATTGGATGGTCTCTTTACTATATACTTTTAAATCATTGTAGATCCAAGTAATGATGCCACTAAATTATTTGCATAGACTTACATGCTATTGAACTTCTTTAAAGCATTGTACTCTAGTATTTAATTCTTCTCAAGATCTAATTGAATTTCTCTAAACTCTTGTTCATCAAATTTCATCTTTTGGCCAATTGGTTGATCACAACTATTGAACAAATTTTTGAGGGTGATCAATCCCTTGGGAGTATGATTATTTTTTATCTGAATCATTTCATCCTCATTTATATTCTCTAGCATGTCATCAATTGCATTTGTGTAGTCCATTTTCTAAATTAATAAGTCCACTCTCTGTCTATCATTTTAAAATAATTGCCATAAAGAATCCTTATATGTCATAAACGATCTAAATGCCAGTTTGAAAAATCTTGAAACTTTTCTTAAATCAGAGGCCAAACAAAAATTGGTTCCATAGGAATCCAATGCATCAAATTTCACATTCTGTTATCTACGAATTGCTTTTATATTCAACACATCAAAGCTTTTAAACAGACCCCAAACTTTGTTTGATAATATTTTAGATAATATTGCGTGCTACTGTATTTTTCTATGATTTGATTTACCACTGACTCAAAATATTCATAAATAATTAATAGCTTGATTTCCATCTACTTTGCTTCTTTAAGTCCAATACATAGTGCCTCATACTTTTTTGCATTATTGGTGTAGCTCTTGGTCAGCTGATATGATAATATTTTAATTCCTTTAGATGGTAAAGTCAACATAATCCTTGATCCTATGCCATTTTTATACCTAGCTTCATCAAAGTAGATCTTCCATATCTCATTTTGTTGAAGATATTTATTTGCAACGGATGGAAGTTTTTCTTCTTTAGTTTTGCAATGGAATAAGTGCCTATTCATGTTTCAATCATAACATTGAAGTTTTTTTTAATGAGAACTGATATTTAGTCTATAGTTTATCTATGATCTCTTCTGTTGGATCAGTTTCCTCACTAATCATGCTGATATTGTTCTCCTATTTTCCTATAATTTAGGTGGATGGATTTTTAGAAAATATTTTCACCTTCTTTCCCTTGTGAGGAATTTCCATGTGTGAATAATCCAAGGACAAATATCCACCTAATTTTACTATGAATTCATGGGAAAGGCACATACCAAAGTAAGGTTCCAGATCAACTACAATCACTTCTTGTATGAATGTTATCTGAGGTATCCTATGTAATACCATGGGTATGTCCTTAATCACTCCAATAGTCTTTATTGGAGTTTCATCTAGCTACAACACTCTAGGATTGGAACATGTGTATTTCATACCCATTGCTTTGCATATATCTTTTGGCATAACCATTGTAGCTGCTCTGAAACCCACCATGCAATGATGTACAACCCATCCTTACATACACAAGGACATAAAGAATGGGGGTAATCTATTTTCTCCTGCTCCCAGAGAAGGCTTTCTTTGTGCTAGATTGAGTTTTATTTGGTGCTAGATGTCAAGCCTAATAGATTTTAGCAATGCCTGGAGTAGGCCAATTTTCCTCAAAATCATCAAAACATCATATATGATTACTTTGTATGGTGTTTTCTTTAGCTCATCCATAATATTAAAGATAAAATATTTTGGCTTCTTCTTGTTTCCTTTCTTCAGCTCATTGAATTTCTTTTGATATTCTTATATTGCTTCAATCCTTTATCACTTAGTGATGGAAGGATACTAGAGCTTATTTCTAGCCTATTATTGAGTCTAAGTGTCTTATGCTTACATTGATTTATGTTGTTCTTTTGAAGGCTCTATTGAAAGCTAATTTAACTTATAAGCAGTTGAGGGGCTTCCTTTTTTGACTATTTTATCTGCTAGGATGAAACATTGAATGGATCTAGTTTCTTAGGATCTACTTATAATGGTTTTTTCTAGATCAGGTCAAGACTACAATTGAAACATCCTCTTGCACCATCAAATTTTGATCTACTTCCCATAGCATACTAACCTAGCTCTTTTAAGTTATTTTTGCCTTTTCAACTATTATTTTTGCATCTAATGTTGATGAAGCATACAAGTACTTTCATTACGTGGATCATTACAAGTTGATCACCAATAATGTACTTTTGATGCTAAAGTAGGAGGATCACCTTGTTGGTTATTGTACATTGTATTATGTTTTCCACCAATATTTCTAGAAGAAGCTTCTTCATCTTTTACCATGTATGGAAATCTCCTAGGCTATAAATTTCTCTCAACTTCTCTCCTTTTCATGGTGGTGATATCGTTTGTCAAAATTTTCAATTCTATCATAATCTCATTCATGTTGGCTATTTGAGGCTTAGGATTCGACAATGTAGGTATGGTAGGAGGTGTTGGTAATGCTGAAATTGGTAATGTTGGAAATGTGAGTGTAGTGGTTGGAGCTATATTTGGAAAATGAGTGATTGTAAGCCTATTTTTCATGCATGGGTTGTAGGATTTTAAAAAAAAATTTGTAGTACAATTATGGGAGGAAGTTTACCTATAGATATTAGAGTATTCTTTGCTACTACAATTGCTTGGTAAATTTCTAAAAATGTCAACCGATTAGATTGCCACATTAGCAAGCCTAGGTCTAAGTTGAAAGCATGGAGGTAATAATATAGTGCTCAAGCATCCATAAATTTAATTCTTTGTGGCACTCTTTTCTATGTTCTACTGAATTTGATGTTAAATTCCATTATTTATTCTTGAGGAAACCTTTGTTGAAGAACATGGACTTATACTGAGAGGGGGGGTGAACAGTATAAGACTTAACCAATTAATAATTTTAACTTTAGATAGCAGTGGCATCAACACAACATTAATCAAGACAGAAAGCATCACACATTGAAGACCCATTTTTAACGTGGTTCACCCAAAATGGTCAAGTTACGTCCACAAAACTTTTCTCTAAAAATTTCCTCAAAGTTCTTTGAGAATCCTTCCCAATTACAATATTTATGAGCCTCGGCCCAAAGGATATACCTTCCCCTAATCAGAATTTATGAGCCTCTGCTCAAAGGAGATACCTTCTCCTCTACTCTGGAAATGATCCCTTAGAATATCAACTGCCTCTACCTCTTGCCAACACATGGAACTCCTTTCCACCAAAGACCTCCTATCCTCAATGCTTAGCCTAAGAGACCTCTGCCTTCTATGATCACATCCACAGCAGCTCAACAACCTGTACCAAACACAGTCAGTCGGTCTAGTACAAGTCTTCCTATGTCTGTCAGATCTGTCCAACACTTAAGCTTGAACAAATCAATCCTCTGCACACAAGCCTTCTCAAAGACTTGCCAAATTTATCCTCAGGTTCTTCTCAAAGAACCAGTGCACCTCTATCCTCAAGTTCTCTGAAAGAACTATCAAACTCAACTCACAAGTCCTCTGCTAGGACCTGTCCAAATCTGCTCACAAGTCCCCATCAAAACCTGTCCAAAACTCAGTAAGCTCACCAAAAACAACTTTCTTAGTAGGAAATCACAAGGTGAATTGTTAGAGACCCAATGTGATTTGTCAAACTCATGGAAGCATAAAGAGAATTTTTAGAGACTCAAAATGTTCTATACTCAACTCCCAATCTCAAAACTCAACTCAAATCAACTCAGCTCAAACTCAATCTCAAATCTGAAAACTCAACTCAATATCTAAAATGGATAGGATAGAATGCTTTATTTCAAGAACATGAAACCCCAACAATTTTCAACTATGCAAAGAATCACATAATAATGATACTCATGTTCTTTTCACCATCAATTAGGGCTTCAACAACAATGCTCATCAAACAAGGTTCAATCAACACCATTCAACTCAAAACACAACCTTGAAGCATTTCACAATCAACATTAGAAAAGGAAACAAGTAGAACTCCTTTTCTCTCCAATATTGTTTGAAAAAAAGCATCCACCAACTCAAATCACAATAGCACAAAACAACTTTTCAAATCATCAACAAAGGAGTAAGCCCAACACTTTAACCAAGTAAAGAATAGCTTGATTATTACCAATTTAATGAAAGCAAATGTCAATCTCAAAGTTACCCACTTAAGGTTTCACAACTTCACACAAGAAGCAATTTTAACCTTAAAACATCATGCTTTCATTTCCATAATCAACCAAAAGCACTCTCAACATTACAAGAAAAAATTATCCCTTATACACCTTATTTCTCCCTTATAGTCTTATCAAAAATAAAATTTATCTCTCATAAGAATGCAATAAGATATTTCAAACAACACCTCAAAAGAATCTTTTATCAAAATAAAACAAGCTTTAAACTCCTTATAACTCCTAAGCTATTTTTCCCTCTAATAAATTTCCTCCATCTGCAAAATACACTTAGCAAAAATTAATTTCGAAAATACATTGGCCAACATCAAAAATAGTGCTATGGAGAAATTGCACACGAATTCTAACACCACCCACTGCATCCACTTCATGATGAAAAACCCTTTCACGTTATTCAAACGTGAAACCTCCCATTCGAGTAGCGCACCAACAACCTAGCCGCTATCGGTGCGCCAAAGGCGCCCGATGAGGTTTAAACCTCACGTTGTTAGCCTTGTTCCTTCTGTGCCAGGGATTAAATAAAACAACAGTGCCTCCCTTTCTTCTGACGTAAACACGAAGATGAAAACCTTATTGCGGATTTATGACAAACGGTGAGTGCCAAAAAAAAGAATAGCGGATTCACGAAAATGATGAAGACATAGTCGAATAGTAGATCACGAATTCACAGCGAGCAACTCTTTTCAAAATGCGGATCGGATTATTCTTGATTTTCATTGAGGGAGATTTATATGCATTTTTACCATAAGCTCTTGACATCGGTGAGGAGTTTAACACGTCGGTGGAGGTCTTGGCTAGCGCCCACAATCTTAAAACATAGCGCCATGGGTTAGGATAACCCATTGCAAACAATAATTTAATATTTATTTAAAAATAATTAAAGGGAACCTTAACAAGGTTTTTAATTATTTAAATAAATACTTCCTCCTGGAACCAAATGCATTAAATGAAGAACACAAGCTTATACTGAGAGGGGGGGTGAACAGTATAAGACCACTTTTAACTTTATCTTTCAATACAACTTTCAAACCACTAACATGCAGAATAAATATAGCAGTAATAACAAAAGTAAAACAATGCACAAAAAGCAATCCACAAAGTGACATGGTAATTTACGTGGTTCACCCAAGGTGGGCTACTCCACGGATAAAAATTTTCTTCTAAAATTTGTATCAAAGTCCTCTGGAAATCCTTCCCGATTATAATATTTATGAGCCATAGCTCAAAGGAGACACCTTCCCCTAATTCAGCTTTGGCTGGTGATCCTCTAGAAGACCTCTACCTCTTCTGCCCTTAGCAAGTGGAACTCAATCCATAGAAGACACCTGTCTTCCCTGCTCTGGTTGGAAATCTCTATCCTCAACTCTGTCACAGCACGCTGGTCCTCTTTTCTGCACCAAAACACAGTCCTTCGGTCTGGCACAAATCTGTCCTCTTCCTCTTTTCTTTTATGTTATAGTTCCTACTTGGTTGAAACCAAATTTTCACAGTCTATGCAAAGACAATAGCACTCGATCAAATTATACTCTTATGTGAAAAACTCAGCAGCACATTCTTTACACATACAGCAGCACAGTCTTCGCATAATCAGCAGCACAGTCTTCGCATGAACAACAACACAGTCTTCCACACTTAGACGATTCGATGAAATGCACTCTTATACTACAGTCAAACTTTGCACTCTGCTTTTTCGATGATCGAACCTCATTGTCGCACTAAATCTATGAATGCCACTCTTCGAACGCACACCTCGATCGATGCTAAAAACTATTCAAATAACCCTCTTTTAATACTCACAATCTCAAGTTGAAACCTTGTTCTTAGTCGGCTGTTTTACCCTTTGATCACGTCGGCTGCAAAACCCTACGCTGTGTTGGCCCAGATTTAACTCTGTCGGCTTCACTATCTCCCTGTTGCTTCTGGCACAAAACTTCAACATGTCATGATATCGTGACACCTTTGCCTGTCGTACACCTTCTATAGCTTGCTATAGCGATATCACAACACTTTTGCTTTTGTCTGCTTCCTTTGTTCTTCTGTCATGAAATCATGACACTTTTGCCTTTTGCTGACATCATCTTGCTTTTATCACAAAATCACGACGCTTTAGACTTCAAAGCCTTCTCCGCTTCTGTCGCAAAATCACGACACCTTTGCCTCTTGCTGACGTCATCTGTAATTCTGTCACAAAATCATGACACTTTAGACTTCAAAGCCTTCTTCTCCACTTTCGTCATGAAATTGTGACACCTTTACCTCTTGCTGACATCATCTGCAATTCTATCGTGAAATCGTGATGCTTTAGACTTCAAAGCCTTTTCTCGGTTTGCACCAGCAAAAATGGAACATGTCACGAAATCGCAATGCTTTCACTGCCTTAAGCTCTTTTCTGCCAAATGCTCGTGAAACTAGAACATGTCGCAAAATCACGATGCTTTCGCTGCCTTAAGCACTTTTCTACCATATGCTCACAAAACTGGAACATGTCACGAAATTGTGAAGCTTTTGCCAACTGCAAGCTGCCAACTCAACTTGTCATGAAATCGTGACACTTTCTGCATCCGTACAACTTCTTTGAAACCTGTCGCAAAATCATGATGCTTTTGCCAACTGTAAGCTGCCAACTCAACTTGTCACGAAATCGTGACACTTTCTACATCCGTACAACTTCATTGAAACTTATCATGAAATCACGACACTTCCTATAACTCAACACTGCCAACTCAACTTGTCGCGAAATCGTGACACTTCCTGCAACTCAACACTGCCAACTCAACTTGTCACGAAATCGTGACACTTTTTGCAACTCAACACTGCCAACTCAACTTGTCACGAAATCGTGACAGTTTTTCCTGAACTCTCTCTCCTAAAACATGTCGTGAAATCGTGACAGTTTTTCTAGCCGCCTGCAAACTTTTTCTAACTTATCTTTTTCTTGATCTTTTGCAACTGGGCTACTCTGATTTTCTTGGAGACTTACTGACCAGCTGAAACCTTCATCAAAACACATACTTAGACATAAAAACAAATTGCTCCAAGAACTCCTTGACATCAAAGACAACAATTACCAAGAGCTCCTTGAGATCAATGATAACAACTAAACTTAGGCAAAGGCAATGTACTCAAGGTACCCAAAATTGCCAACAATCTCCCCCTTTGTCATTGATGGCAACCCTTTACTAAAAACACATCTTAAAGAGCCAAAACTGAAATCAATCTCTTTGAAGTTTTGCTCCCCCTCACTTGAAGCTCTCCCCCTTACTCATATCTCTCCCCCTTCTCAATCTCTCCCCCTTTGTCATCAATGGCAAAGGGTCACCTATGGGGCTTGGGACTAAGAATGAGCCTCTTAGCTTAGTCCCTCCCCCACCTCCTATTGAGGTGAATTAAAATAGGGTTGGGAGTGAAACTCCCATTAGACACTCATCATCATTAGTGTCTACAATTTCTTTGCCGGGCCTTTTCTTGAGCTCTTTGTTAATGTTTTTGTTCTTGGCACTTTTCTTGTTCTTGTTCTCATTATTTTTCTTGTCCACCCTTTGATCCTTGGACCTGTTTATACCATTGTTCTTGTTCCTGTACCTTGGAAGATCAGCTCTGCACTGTCTGGCTGTGTGACCTGTGTTGTTACACTTGTAACAAACTGCAACATTATTTCTTTCAGGTATAGCTGTACTTTGAATCTGCCTGTTCTAACTAACCCAGTTCCTGTTATTTGCATTGCAAAAAATTGCCTTGTGCCCAAACTGATTACAAGAGTAGCAATACCCTTGAAATAAATTACGACTTCTGAAGTTATTGTTACCCTTCTTGATTTGAGACATACAATGTGCAGCCATGTGTCCAAACCTGTAACACGCAAAACATCTATCATGAAATATTATTTTAATCGATCTCTTGGGTCCCGAGAACTTCTGTTTCACATTCAAAAATCTATTTTCTATTCCTGCACATTTATCACTCATAGACTCATGATCTGAAGTACTTTCTTCATCAGAACTTTCTTCTTTTTGAAATCTCTTGCTAGATTCCCCAACCTATTTCTTGTGAGGCTCAACAAAATCGAGACCTGTTTTATCTGTTGGATTTCTTTGATTTTTGATGAGAGACTTAACCTTTTTGGAGCTATCCTGAAATCTGTAGATCTTATCCTTGTAATATTTATTTTCTTCTTTCAAAGAAACCATTTATTGCTCTAACTCATTATACTCAAGAATCTTAGACTCTAACTCATCCTTGAGTTCCTGTGTTTTGGCTATAGAGAAGTCAAGATTTTCTATAAGATCGTCTCTCTCTATACATCATTCATCTAACTTAACCTTGAGTCTATCATTCTTCTTTCTTTCCTTTTCCAAAGCACTGAGAGCATTATTGAGTTCACATTCAAGATTCTCTATTTGATTGCACTTTGAATTATCAAGACATTTTTCTAATTTCTTATTACTAGATGTGCTACCCTTTTCAAAAACCAAACATGCATCTTCCTTATCATTTTTTGAAGCATCCTCATACATACTAGCAACCAATTCATTATTTGTGCAATCATCCTCAAGGTGCCCAAAATTTCCACATCTAAAGCATTTCATGATCGTGAATTTATGTTTCGGTTCTTCCTCTTTTTCTGAAATGAACAGCATCTCATTTTCATTATCACTGGAAGAGCTTTCACTATCACTGCTAGAACACTTACTTTGTCCAAATAGAAGCTCTTCTTGTTCTTGTGTGAATACCTCTTTTCTTGATTGTTGTGATCATCTTTGTTCTTTCTGTAATACCTATGCTTTTCAAAATCCTTGCTTTTAACATCCTGTATATCTTTATCACTTTCATCTTTGAAAATAGTACAGTCAGTAGCATAATGACCATACTTTCCACAGTTGAAACATCTTATATTTTTCTTGCTTTTGTGCTTTCTAGAGAATTTGCCTTTCTTGTTGTAATATGCTTCTTCCTCACTAGAAGACTCATCACTTTCTTGAATCTGTTTGCCTTTTGATTTCTTGGTAGCTTTGAAAGCTGCCTCTTTCTTTATATCAACATTCACTTGAGTTCTTAGCTCAAAAGATGCAAGAATACTATGGAGCTCATCCTTTTTCAACTTATCTAAATCTTTGGCTTCCTCAATAGCAAAAATCTTTTCACTAAATCTATTAGGAAGAGATCTTAAAATCTTATCACACATCATTTTTAGCAAGTTCAAGACCTAAGTCTTTCATGGAGTTCATAATCTCATCCATCCAAAGCATGTAGTCACTAATCTTTTCATCGTCATTCATCTTGAGTTGTTCAAACATACCTTTAAAATGTCTTAGTTTGGCCTTTCGCACATTTGCATCACCTGTATGAACAACCTGTAATTGTTTCCACATTTCACTGGCTGTCTTGCAGTGAATAACTTTGGTAAGATCAGCCTTCTATAAACCCTTCAGGATTGCATTCATGGCTTTTGAGTTGCTATGATGTAGGAGCCTGTCTTCTTTAGTATAAGGACCATTTACAAGAATGGTGTACCCATATTCAATAACTTCCCATACCTCATTACCAAAAGCCATAAGATAGACTTTCATTCTTGCACTCCACAGATTGAAATTTGATCCATCCAGAATAGGTGCTGCATTGCCACCTGAAAAATCCATTGCGTTCTTAACCAGTTCTTCCTTCCGACTGTAAAACCTTTTCGAAGGAACCTACTCTGATACCAATTGAAGAACACAAGCTTATACTGAGAGGGGGGTGAATAGTATAAGACCACTTTTAACTTTATCTTTCAATACAGCTTTCAAACCACTAACATGCAGAATAAAGATAGCAGTAATAACAGCAGTAAAACAATGCACAAAAAGCAATCCACAAAGTGACACGGTAATTTATGTGGTTCACCCAAGATGGGCTACTCCATGGATAAAACTTTTCTTCTAAAAGTTGTATCAAAGTCCTCTGGGAATCCTTCCCGATTACAATGTTTATGAGCCACAGCTCAAAGGAGACACCTTCCCCTAATTCAACTTTGGCTGGTGATCCTCTAGAAGACCTCTACCTCTTCTGCCCTTAGCAAGTGGAACTCAATCCACAGAAGACACCTATCTTCCCTGCTCTGGTTGGAGATCTTTGTCCTCAACTCTGTCACAACAAGCTGGTCCTCTTTTTTGCACCAAAACATAGTCCTTCGGTCTGGCACAAATCTATCCTCTTCCTCTTTTCTTTTTTGTTATAGTTCCTACTTGGTTGAAACCAACTTTTCACAGTCTGCGCAAAGATAGCAGCACTTGATCAAATTATACTCTTCTATGAAAAACTTAGCAGCACATTCTTCGCGCATACAATGGCACAGTCTTCGCATAATCAGTAGCATAGTCTTCGCATGAACAGCAGCATAGTCTTCCACACTTAGACGATTCGACAAAATGCACTCTTATACTACAATCAAACTTTGCACTCTGCTTTTTCGATGATCGAACCTCACTATCGCACTAAATTTGTGAATGCCACTCTTCGAATGCACACCCCGATCGATGCTCAAAACTATTCAAACAACCCTCCTTTAATACTCACAATATCAAGTTGAAACATTGTTCTTAGTTGGCTATTTTACCCTTTGATCACGTCAGCTGCAAAACCCTACACTACGTCGACCCAGATTTAACTCTGTTGGCTTCACTATCTCCCTGTTGCTTCTAGCGTGAAACTTCAACATGTCGCGATATCACGACACCTTTGCCTATCGTACACCTTCTATAGCTTGCTGTAGCGATATCACAACGCTTTTGCTTTTGTCTGCTTCCTTTGTTCTTCTGTCATGAAATCATGACACTTTTACCTTTTGCTGATGTCATCTCGCTTCTGTCGTGAAATCGTGACACTTTAGACTTCAAAGCCTTCTTCTTCGCTTCTGTCGTGAAATCGTGACACCTTTGCCTCTTACTGACGTCATCTGCAATTCTGTCATGAAATCATGACACTTTAGACTTCAAAGCCTTCTTCTCCACTTCTGTCACGAAATCGCGACACCTTTACCTCTTGCTGATGTCATCTGCAATTCTATCATGAAATCATGACGCTTTAGACTTCAAAGCCTTTTCTTGGTTTGCACCAGCAAAAATGAAACATGTCACGAAATCACGACACTTTCGCTGCCTTAAGCTCTTTTCTACCAAATGCTCACGAAATTGGAACATGTCACGAAATCGTGACGCTTTCACTGCCTTAAGCACTTTTCTGCCATATGCCCGCAAAACTAGAACATGTCATGAAATCGTGATGCTTTTGCCAACTGCAAGCTGCCAACTCAACCTGTCACAAAATCGTGACACTTTTTGCATCAGTACAACTTCTTTGAAACCTGTCGTGAAATTGTGATGCTTTTGCCAACTACAAGCTGCCAACTCAACCTGTCGTGAAATCACAACACTTTTTGCATCCGTACAACTTCATTGAAACTTGTCACAAAATCACGACACTTCCTACAACTCAACACTGCCAACTCAACTTGTCGCCAAATTGCAACACTTCCTACAACTCAACACTGCCAACTCAACTTGTCGCGAAATCGTGACACTTTTTGCAACTCAACATTGCCAACTCAACTTGTCATGAAATCGTGATAGTTTTGTCTGAACTCTCTCTCTCCTAAAACATGTCATGAAATCGCAACAATTTTTCCAGCCGTCTACAAACTTTTTCTAACTTATCTTTTTCTTGATCTTTTGCAACTGGGCTACTATGATTTTCTTGGAGACTTACTGACCAGCTGAAACCTTCATCAAAACACATACTTAGACATAAAAAAAAATTGCTCCAAGAACTCCTTGACATCAAAGACAACAATTACCAAGAGCTCCTTGACATCAATGACAACAACTAAACTTAGGCAAAGGCAATGTACTCAAGGTACCCAAAATTGCCAACATTAAACTAATGCATCCACTTGTAATCTTTAAACCTACCAACTTGGGGTTTACAAAAGACCTTTGAAACTATCATGCCGTAACCTTCATCAAAACAAATTATTTGACATCAAATAAAATTCCTTCAAGAGCTTTTTGACATCAATGACAACTTATACACTTGAGCAAAGGCAATGTACCCAAAGTACCAAAAATTGCCAACATTTGTATAGTGGTGAAATGGGTTAGTATTGAGAATGAATCTACTTATTCCTTAAATTCTTGCACCAGTCTACCAACAAGCTATACCCATGAATTAATGCAACCATCCTAAAGAGTCCAGTACTAACATAGTACCTTGCCTTTCAATGATATCATCAACAATCTTATCATAACATCCTCATCATGGATATTATGGATTGCAACTAAGGAGGCTACATCTTGAAAATGCTCATAGGTTATTCTTCCAGTGTCATAATATGTTGGTAAATATTTTAATCTTGTTGAAGGAATGGGGTTCTAATTTACCAAGTTACGTGGTCCTATGTTATTCCAATTGGATAAATTCTATGGAGGTAGATTTTGAGCCATTTGTTCAGATATAGTAGAGTGGACTAATGAAAGAGAAGTGAAATTTGTAGATCCTTATATCTCTATAGGGATTATAGAGGATGGTGATATAGGAGATGATGAGGATCTATATTTTGAATGATAATGGAGGTAAATCTACAAATAGTAATTGTTCCTTCAACTTTTTAGCTACTACTCTTGTGAGAATAAGCTTGCAAGCTAGATGGTGTTTGGATTTCTTCATAATATCATTTCAATAAAGTCACTAGGTGATTGGGTTTTGATATATTAGAGTAGAATATCACCAGGGTCCTAATCAATCATGTAAGTGAGATTTGTGTACCATCAAGCATGGCAAAAATTATTGGTCCAGAATCTACCTAAGTGGATGAGTTATGCCCTTAAGACCTCATCCAAGTTTAAATGACCCAAAAATGGGGATGTCCAAGTCAACCTTTGGATTAAGCTGGTTCCTATGATCCTAACTAAACTAACTAAAATAGAGGGTTCTAGACTATAGTAAGGGTGTTTAAGACTAGAATATAATATGAAACTAGAATGGATTTAGCAACATAAAGAGACATAAAGTATGAGAGTCTCACACTTTAAACTGAACTAAACTACCTAACAAACCAACTTAATTTCTTATTACAAAGCATTTAATCATAATAAACACTAAGCATTATCAAGCATTCTAGGAACTAATGAATAACAAATCTAGGGAGAAATATAGAAAGCAAAATAACTATAATATAATAAACCATTCATATAGCTTTAACATAAATGCTTAATGACTTAGTTAATATATATACATATACATGTTCTACAATAAGTTGAGAAAGATGCCAAACAAAAATCCAATATTTATTCAAAAGGCGTATAGCACAATCATCATACAATTATGCAATTGTAAACACTAAAGAGCTAACCCTTTGAATGAGTTGCATTCAAGTATATATATATATATATATATATATATATATATATATATATATATATATATATATATATATATATACAATACATTCTTGTTAGATTAGCATCATTTATATAATACTGAATTGTAGGTTTATGAGGTTGTTGCAACATGTGTGCATCTCTTCCAACTAATTTTGTTTTAATTGGAATGGCATTGTGGTGATGATGTGGCTTGCCTTTGTTTTATTAAAGGGAGTGGTGGCTGAAATGTCTTTGTATGGTGCATTAAATTTTCTAACAAGTTTATTTCATTTTAGTTGTCCCACTACTACCTTAGATGTATCAACACATGCTATTTAGAAAAGCTATCGAATATTAAGATTTTTTGATAGAAGATCATAACTGCCAGGAGCATGCTTGGGCCTTTCAATTCATCCGATGACTTTAGTTTCAACTCTTTTTTAGTGCTCTCAACCTTTTTTTTTTGGTTTTCAAGTTTTTTATTCTATCTTGATGACATCAACATCGTCAGAATTTAGTCATTTTTTTGCTTTGCTACGTCTTCATGAATGAATTTATAGGCCAAAAGTTGTATCCTTATTCGCCAAGATCTATTCTTCGTTTGGTATTATTTCATTTAAATTAGACTTTTATGCACCTTAGGCTAACATCAACACTAAAAAATGTCTAATACCTTTGATACTTGCTAGAGGTGAAGCATTCTGGATTAATTCTGTGTTGGCCTCAATGTGCTAAGTTTTCATACCTTAGATTTTTTGGCTCTATTTTGCTATGCCATATTTTAATGCTCCTATTGATAATGTCATAACTTATAAAATTTGTTACCTTTAAACTATTTTCCAAGTATGGTGTTGGATGCTAGATGTCAGACCAAATTCCTTAGAATATTTGGGCCCTTCTTTTAGACTACACCAAGTTTTTAATGCTACCTTGATGATGTCGACACTCAAAAATGTCAAACATCCTTTGTTGTAGAGCCTAAACTTTGTTATACCTTATAGGTTTTGTTGTAATGTTGAATATCGTATTTTCATCAATACTTAGCCAAAATTGGATTACAATGCATTGGGTGCTAATTCGTGATCTGTCGTATGCTGGGATTTTATCAAGCCTTAGCTAAAATCAATATTTTATATTCTTGATTTAGTCTTATATTTAGACAAAATTTGAGTCTAGTGTGAAAATCAATAAACAAAATCTTCTACCCTTGATCACTGGATGTTACACACTTTCATGCTCATTGCTGATATAATCACCATAAAATTTTTGGTAGCTATCTATAATTAGCAAAATATAGCATTATGATGTTGCTAATGCCTAGCCTACCTTCCTTTTATTCTAGGACTGCTTCACATGTCTAGTTGTGCTTTTGAGGTTGTCTTAGCAAAAATGGAAAAATACTCTATTGGCAAAATTCATCTCCTTCTGAGGATATGGATGTGGGTGAGAAATTCTACCCATAATACCGCATCAAAATTAAGTATCAATGTAAAATTGGGGTATCTACATCAATTTTTGATGCATTTATATTATAAAAAAATGCATCAAAAAGGGGTAAAATATAGACACCTAATTTTGCATATTTTAGTCCACTACAAAATCCATCCACCAACCTTCTAATAATATTAATCGAATCCACCTTTTTCATGCCCAAATTTAGAGAATTTAGTGATCCAAAATCAATGGCATATTTGGGATATTAATATCCATTGTAAATATTTACAAAACTAAATACTTCCATTAGAATGGGCTTGAAAATGACTTACCAATGAGTATATATATGCCTATATTCCTATAATTATCAATAGCTCAAACTGTATACAAAGAAATTACACCCAACAATGAAACAAGTAGCTTGCAAGAATAAATGAAATCTTTATATTAAGATTTTTGCTTCCCTTTTACAATGCTTTGCCCTAGCTATGTGGGGGAATATGATTACAATAAGCGCTTTGCTTGTTTTTAAAAGTACAATGAAGGAAAAATGGGATGAGAAACCCCTTTTTGCAAGGTCACAATAATGGTGGGTGTTGAGTCTTCTTTGCTACAATCCAAAGGTTGGATGGGCTTGAGTATCCATCTGGACCATCCTGACTACAACCTTCAAGCAACCTACAACTAGCACACATATCTTGCCAAAAGGAAGTCGATAGCATATGAAGGACCTCCACTGTATGAGGCCCTTTTTGGTGTAAAACAAAGTTATTGAAACCCTAATATAAATACTTGCAAAAAAATAAAATAAAATGTATAAGACATAAAACAATTAAATAAAGTACCTTGTTGATTTTACCTAACTTGATCAGTGTTTGTCGTCGATTGAAATTTCTCTTGAGAAAACGCAAGACCGTGTTTGGTATTGGTAAAATATGAATTGGAGTTTGGGTTTCTATTGATCCAAAAGGTCTACAATTTGATGGATATGTTCTAGGGAATATCAGGAAGCTACCCTCAAAATTTTAGCTCAATCCAAGTTAGGATGAGTGAGATATGGCCAAAATAAATTTGGCACTCCTGCGCAAACATGGAGCCATGTTTGTGACTGTGTAAATACGAGGTGGCATTTGAGAAAACACCCTATAACATTTGAGACAGTGTAAATTCCCATCAATATTTGAGATTTAAATGGCATAGCTACTAGGGTCTGATGTGAAAGTCTTGATGAGATGATCTTCAAGTGCGTGGGTGACCTCCTATGGCAATTCCAACAACGTAACAATGCAAATTTCAGTATCCTTTGCTTGATGAGAATGACCTTGATTTTATAAGAATTTGTGGGTTTTGGAGGGAAGGGATAGGTGGTAAGCCAATATTACCAAGTGGTAGTTCTAGGTAGCCAAGTGGAGGGGGCAGTTAGAGTGAGTTACTGAGTGTGTCTCACTTAGCTGGGGAGAGGTGGCAAATGGGTAGGTGCAAGTAGAGTTATGTGGCATGAAGGGTGAGATGTGGCAAAGGGGAGGATAGATGTGGCTAGGATAAGTTTCAAGAGGAGACACAAGGTATCCTAGGGGGATATTTCCTAGATTTAATGAAATACAAAAAATAGATTAATGTGCAAGATTTATACACCTAAGTTTAGACTTATGCATATAAGTTTACTATGCAAAATTATGTGGTGGGATGCAAATGCCTAGATTTTGGTGTCTATAGATACCTATTTTTATACCGTGTTGCGTAAAACATAATGTAGTGCAAAAACAAGAGACACCTAGATTTATTGGATGGAGAAATGGACTCAAGTCATCTCGACGTCAATAATGAATGAATTTTGAAAAATTTGATTTTTTGCTTACCCCCTCAATTGGCAAATGGGTGAAGAATGAAACCCACAAGCCAATTGATCAACTATGAATGATGAAAAGGGAAGATTGTGACGGATGCAATTTTTGAAAATCAAGATCAAGTTGGGTGTCCCAAGTTTGGGGTGGGCTTGTGTTGTTGAAAATTTGCCTTTGGTAACACTAAAGGAAAAAATGATGTGGTAAAAGAACCAACCACTCTGGGAGTTTGGGTACCCTAGTGACTTTAGCAATTCCTACCAAATGATATGGTGTTAAAGGAACCAACCACCCTGGGAGCTTGAAAACCTTACTGATTTTAGCAATTCTTATCAAATTGAGAGTTATTAGAGTTTTCCACATTTGTAACCCCGTGGAGAGGGCTTAATGATAACCTTGGAAAAATTTACTTAAATGCAACCACACTAAAAAACATGAGGGAGCAAACTAATTTAATTTCAAATGTGATTATGTGGAATGATTTTGAACAAGTGTCCTTATGGTGATTTTCCCATCCTACTGGATTGCATGGATAATCAATCGCTACAACTTTCAGGTGACTAGAGTAAATCACTAGATACAATGTTCACTTGAGATGATGATGATGCAAGATTATGATTTGAATACATTTATGTTGATTTGAGGGGTTTTTGAATCCATTTGCATTTGAAGGGGAGTTGTGTAAGATGGTCACAAATAAAAGTCAACGTGGGTTGCCCCAATCATGGAAAATATGCACATTGTTGAATCATTACTTTTGACAAATTGATGAACTTAATTTTGGCAAACCTTCCATATATGGGTAGACAAGCTTTAGTCTACGCTTTAGGCTTTAGGTATACCAAGTTTTTGTTTTATTTAGATTTTTTATTATTATCTACCCCAACAAAAAGGATGTATGATAGTCTTTGGTAATGATTCTTGAATGAACGCAATTTCCAATATTGAGTGTTTTGAGTATTGACTTGATTTGAGACTAGAATTTGTAGATATTGTCTACCCCTTCAAGCGATGAGTCGATGGAGAAGAGATGAAATGATGAAAGCGACGAAGCAAATGACAAAGGTGAAAATGGTTAGAATGAAATGGATGTTTTTTTTGAAGAAGCATCCTTATGGTGAGCTACCCATCCTACCAGATTGCATGGATAACCAATCGTTGCAACCACCAGGTGTCTAGAGTAAATCACTAGATACAAGGTTCACTTGGGAATTTTGATTAGCTAGCACAAAAAGAAAAAGCTATTCTAGATGTTGACCAAAGGTGTTTGGTACCTCTAGAGCCTTTTGAATTAAATTGACCAAAGGAGTTTGGTTCCCTTGGAGCCTTTTGAATTGAAATTGACCAAAGGAGTTTGTGGTTCCTTTGGAGCATTTTGGATTGAATGTGACCAAAGGAGTTTTGGTTCCCTTGGAGCCTTTTGAATGGAAATTGGCCAAAGGAGTTTGTGGTTATTTTGGAGCGTTTTGGATTGGATGTGACCAAAGGAGTTTGTTTCCCTTGGAGATTTTTGAATGGAAATTGGCCAAAGAAGTTTGTGGTTCCTTTGGAGCATTTTGGATTAGATGTGACCAAAGGAGTTTGTTTCCCTTTGGAGCTTTTTGGATTGAAAATGACCAAAGGAGTTTTGTTCCTTTGGAGCTTTTTGGATTGAAAATGACCAAAGGAATTTTTGTTTTTTGGAGCCTTTTGAATTGAATGTGACCAAAGGTGTTTGGTTCCTTTAGATCTTTTGGATTGAAAATGACCAAAGGGGTTTTGTTCCTTTGGTGCTTTTTGGATTGAAAATGACTAAAAGAATTTTGGTTCATTTGAAGCCTTTTGAATTGAATGTGACCAAAGGAGTTTGGTTCCTTTGGATCCTTTTAGATTGAAAATTACCAAAGGAGTTTTGTTCCTTTGGAGCCTTTTGGATTGAGAGTGACCAAAGGAGTTTGGTTCCTTTGGAGCTTTTTGAATTGGTTGTGACCAAAGGATTTTGGTTCCTTTAGAGCCTTTTGAAGTGATGTAATAATGAGTGTCCTTATGATAATCTATTCATCCTACCGTATTGCATGGATAACTAATCATTGCAACCACCAGGTGTCTAGAGTAGATCATTAGATATGAGGTTTGTTTGGGAATCTAAGCTAGTAAATCAAATTGATGAATGCAGGAAGTAAATGGAATTATATGTGTTGTGTTTGTGAATGAGAGGCAAAGGGTGTAAAATTTTGAACCTAGCAGATGATTTGAACTGTGAATGTTTAATGTGATTGTTGGGGAGGTGTGTGACCTTGAACCCCCCCAAGTTGCTTGATTAATTATTTGACATGATTTATGGGGAAGGTGTGAGATGTTGAACCCCCTTTGTTGCTTTTGATGAAATGATTGATGGGGAAGGTGGAAGACCTTGAATTCCACCAGTTGGTTGATTGCTTGATGTGATTATTGGGGAAGGTGTAAGATCTTGAACCCCCACTAGTTGGTTGTTTATGTGATTGTGCATGTATATGTGTAATGATGGATTATTCAAATTATTTTTTGTGTGCATATGATGAAATAAATGTCTTATGAATGAATGTAATTGATGGTGATGCATGAAAATGAATGAATTGTGTTGCCTTATTAATCATTTTTCAAAGAAGTTATGGACCATTGTTTAGGAAACTTTACTTTTATTGCTTAATTAGGTGCACAATGCACATAATTGGATGAGCAGGGGAACCATTCACTTTATGGAAATAAATACTCATGACTTTGTCCTTCCTAGTCTTCATAATATTTTAATATGTTTTGATGTGCATGGTCCAAGAGGAAACTCGGTTTGACTAGGAGTAACCTATGGCACCTCAAGATTGTTTGACATTGAATTGAGGTTGCTTAAAATACTAGGAGTGGTTGAGTGACCGAAAACACCCCTAGAGATTGTTCGACAAACATTGTGTTATGCGAGATGCAACTGTATGTTCCTTATGAGATTTTGAAAATTAAGAAGTGTGTGTAAAATAGTTAGTGGTTGTATAATCATCATTGTTGATGGTCATATGGTATCTATCCTATCTTACGAGGACCCCTTAATGATCAAAATACCACAAAGAAAGTTGTAAATGATTATGACTGATGGATTGGTGACTAATGCTAAACCTAAGGTGCCCTTGATTAAGGCAACAAGACATAGTGGACTAATAATTATCCATGATGATTTAATGATAACTAATGAATGCAAATGGTATGAATGCACAAATGCAATGAAAGTGGAATGTGTGAATGCAATGAATGTGGGATTGTGAATACGATGTATTAAAAATACAATGTGTATGAGAATATTTTTGTGTTTTATTATTATTTTTAGGTGTCCTTATGGTGATCTATCCATCCTATCGGATTGCATGGATAACCAATCACTGCAACCACCAGGTGACTAGAGTAAATCACTAGGTACAAGGTTCACTTGAGGATTTTTTTGACCAAAGGGGTTTGGTGCCTTTGGAGCTTTTGGATTGATTTGACCAAAGGGGTGTTCTTCCCTTGGAGCATTTTGGATTTGATAGTGACCAAAGGAGTTTGAGCCTTTTGGATTGCATGTGACCAAAGGAGTTTGGTTCCTTTGGATCCTTTTGGATTGAATGTGACCAAAGGAGTTTGGTTCCTTTGGAGCCTTTTGAATTAAATGTGACCAAAGGAGTTTGGTTCCTTTGGAGCCTTTTGAATTAAATGTGACCAAAGGAGTTTGGTTCCTTTGGAGCCTTTTGAATTGAAATATGACCAAAGAGGTTTGATGCCTTTGGGGCTTTTTGAATGAAATTTGACTAAAGGATTTTGGTTCTTTGGAGAGTTTTGAACTGAATATGACCAAAGGAGTTTGCTTCCTTTGGAGCCTTTTGGATTGAATGTAACCAAAGGAGTTTGGATATTTTGGAGCCCTTTTTTTTTGCATGGGGAAGGCACAATACCTTAAGCATCCCCACAATGGTTCTGGTGGATACCAAGGTTCTGATTGGATGGGGTGAGTGGAATTTCAATGAAAAATGTTCCCTTGTTGATAAGATCTTGGACCATATTTTTAAATGCATTGCAATCATTGATGTCATGGCCCACTTGTCGATGATAAAGGCAATAGTGATCTTCCATATATGACCTAGGTTTATGTGTTTTGGTATCTAAAGGATGTATGTCAGGTAAAATAATTATTTTTTCATCTTGCAACTTTTGAAATATTGTCGATAAGGGATCAAATAGGGGGTCCAAGTACAAGACTTATGATTTGAACGATGTGGGCGATGTGGATGAGGTTGATGAGGTGGGTGAGGTTGATAATGTGGGCGATGTTGATGATATTGATGAGGTGGGCAATGTTGATGAGGTTGATTATGACTCAAATTAGCTCCATGTTTGTGAGATGATTCAAAATTTAATGTAGAATGAGTAGAGCGTGTTGGTTAAGCAAGGGTTGTTGATGAGGAGATGATGGAATTATGGTGTATTGTGTTGATGAAGTGACATACATGTGATAGAGTGGATGTGAGAGTATGGTTATGGTTGGTGGTCATCAAAACCAAGATGCATATTTAGTGAAGAAGGTATGCAGATGGGATGTGGATGGTTGGTTAGGATCTACCCCCTGTGACTATTGTTGTGGATCAAGACTAATGGTTTAATTAACATTATCCATAAGCAATTGCTAAAAATGTAAAAATATTTGCTGTATAGAAATTACAAATGAATATGGTATGGACATATGGCAGGTAGATGATTGAGTTGGTTGGGTGGAAACTATGTGAGTGGATGTAGGTGGAGGGTAGGTGGTGAAAGACACCACAACTAAATGGGGGATGGCATGATGCATGAGATCTACAAATGTAGTGGATGGAATGGATGCAAGGATCTATGAAGCAACATTGACTTGTGCTTCATAGAGGGGGTTAGTACAAATGATGTTTTGATGAGATGATATGGAGGTGTGCTAATAAGATGATGATGGGTAGATGCTAGTCATGGTTGCAGTAGTTGGTTCAAAAAGTGGATTGATAATGATTTTATTGGTATGCTGTAGGTGTGAAAATATGGTTTCCTACTGTGATGTAGGGATGGTGCAAGGTGGAATGGTGAGTGGAGGTAATGATGGAAAGATCAAACTGGATGTATTCAAATAAGTCCTAATGACATCAATGTCCACATACATGACATAATCGCCAAATGAAATTGGTGGCTCACTTCTAGGAGTTTCAAAAATGGTGGCATGAGTAGCTCTCTACATCAGACCTATGTATGAAGTGGGGGTACCACTATATAATTTAGCATTCAATTTTAAACACATAGTACAAGCTACATTGACTTGCCCTATCATTGAATTGGTGAGGGCTTGAGAAGATTGAGAATGAAACTCCATGGATGAAGGCAACTGACTCCGAGCTTGGGCTAGCTTTTGGGCTTGACCACATGTTATTACCATAAGCTAAGGGTGGGATGAGATGGAAAATGTGCACGTATGTGTGTGAATATGTGAAGAAGATGCAAGGCAAACAAAACACAAAGTAAACAAACAAACAAATGTTTTACTAAGTTTTCTTAGGTTTCATTTTTGATTTGATTAAAGTTTTATTGATTTTCAATGATTTCCTTTTTTTAAGTTTGAAATTTTTTTATATTTTTTGAAGTTTGAAATTTTTTTATATATTTTTTCAAGTTTGAAATTTTTTGGTTTCTCAAGTCTTGAAGCTTAAAATAAGAAAAAATCAACTAAGGTGGTGACTAGGAGCACTAGTGCCAAGCATGAGGTCCTCAAAAGAGGCTAGGGTACACCACTTAAGATCCACTCTGAATCGATAAGCATTTCCAATAGTGGAGGGTTCACCTAGCTCTTCCACCCTGAATCAACAAAGCATTTCCAACGGTGGGAGGTAGCTTGAACAAAATTGCCCTATTTCCAAATTAGAAATATTACCTATTCCAACTTAGGAAGGGTGAAGTTTTATGAAATGTTTAATATTTTGTGAAGTTATGTGTGTTTTGATGTGGGTCTATCTTTGGGTACCTAAAGGGGTTGAGCCGGTGGAAGGAGGTGAATTCCAATGTCACCGGTCTCGGTTGGGGGTTGGTGATGAAATCCAACCTTACCAACATTATGATGGATTGTGCAGGTGTGTGAAGTTTTGGTTTACTATGGTGTTATGCAAATCTAAGATGCAAATCTATTTTCCTGCCTAGATGCAAAAATAGAAAACATACAAAGGCAAACAAGTTTTCAAATCAGGGGCTAAAAAGCTAATTTTTGAAAGACCCTGTAAGGGTTATGAAATATAGAGCTAAAATCCTTTGGGAATTTGGGTTGGATCAAACACTTTTGGGCATTTAACCCAACGTGGGTGTGCGTTTGGAATAGTCCAACCATGAACACACATTTCCAACTATGCCTCAAAAAGCCTGATAGAGCAGATCTGAACCTCAACGTTACCTAGAATAAAAGCTACTTAGCCAAATGTAGATGATATAGGTCCTAAGATGTAGATTCCTCTTTTTTTTGTTTAATTTATCTAGCCTAAGACCTAAATACAATCAACAAACATAAACATAGATCCTTATTTTCTCTTTTTTTTACTTAATGAAATTCTAAAACAAAAGGAAGGGATGAGGGGGGGTTTAAGTGTTACAGAGCTATGATCATTTTTCTCTCCCTCCTTGCTCTTAAAACATTGATTCATGGTTTTATAGGTTTGCAAACACCATTGTGTGGTTGATTAGGTCTGTAACCACCACTGTGCGGTTGATCAGGTCTATAACCTCCACTGCATGGTTGATAAGGTATGCACATGCCATTGCTTGGTTGATCAAGTCTATAACTACCCATCCATGGTTCCTCAGGTGTAAGATCAGCCAAATAGGTTCCAAAGCTCTCAAGTTTGAACTTCGATTTCCATGTAGCTAAACTCCAAAAACCTACAATGATAGACAAAAGAATATTAGTACAAAAAATAACAAGACAAATCAGATATAGAACCCTTTGGGAGTCCCACCATGATCACCATTTTTGTATACAAATAAAATACACCAAAAAATAAAACAAATAAAATAAGTAGCTTGCAAGAATAAATGAAATCTTTATATTAAGCTTTTCGCTTCCCTTTTACAATGCTTTTCCCAGTTATGTGGGGAAATATGATTACAATAAGCACTTTGCTTGTTTTCAAAGTACAATGAATGCAAAAATAGGATTAAGAACTCCTTTTTGAAAGGTCACAATAATGGTGGGTGTTGATTCTTCTTTGATATAATCCAGAGATTGGATGGGCTTAAGTATCCATGTGGACCATCTTGGCTACAATAGCCTTCAATAAACCTGTAACCTGCACACATATCCTGCCAAAAGAAAGTCAATAGCTTATGAAGGGCTTCCACTATATGAGGCCCCTTTTGGTGTAAAAGAAAGCTATTGAAACCCTAATTTAAATGCTTGCAAATTATGAAAATAAAATGTGAAATATAGAAAACAATGAAATATAGTGCCTTGCTGAATTTACCTAACCTGATTAGTGTCTGTCATCGATTGAACTTGCTCCTAAGAAAACATGGGACCATGTTCATGCTTGGTCAAACATGGATGGGAATTTGGGTTTCTATTGCTTCAAATGGCCTAAAATTTGGTGGAGTTGTTCTAGGGAATGTTAGAAATCTATCCTCAATATTTTAGCTCAATTAAAGTTTGGATGAGTGATATTTGGTCAAAAATAATTTGGTAGTCCTACGCAAATATGGAGCCATGTTTGTGACTATGTAAATGTAGGGTGGAATTTGAGAAAACATCCTATCACATTTGAGACTGTGTAAATGCCAACCAAAATTTGAGACTAAAATGGAAGAGATGCTAGGGTCTGATGCAAAAGTCTTTATGAGCCAATATTCGAGTGCGTGGGTGACCTCTTGTATGAATTCCAATAGCGTAACGATGTAAATCTCATCGTTATTTGCTTTATGAGAATGACCTTGATTTTATAAGAATTTGGGGGTTTTGGAGGGAAGGAATAGGTGGAAATTTAGGATTTCCAAGTGGTAGTTCCAAGCAGCCAAGTGGAGGGAGTAGTTAGAGTGAGTTACAAAGTGTGTCTCACTTAACTAGGAAGAGGTGGCAAGTGGGTAGGTGCAAGTGGAGTGATGTGGCAAAGGGAAGGAGTAGATGTGGATAGGACAAGTGTCAAGAGGAGACATAGGGTATCCTAGGGAATATTTCCCAGATTTAATGAAATCCAAAAAATAGATTAAGGTGCAGGATTTATACACCTAAGTTTAGACTTAGGCATGTAGATTTATTATGCAAAATTGTGTGGTGGGATGAAAATACCTAGATTTTGGTGTCCACAAACTATGAGAAAACAACACCTAGGTATTTTTGAACTTTTTCCCACCAAAATATAGTTTTTGAAATTTTTGAAATTCTTAGCACTAAAGTTGGTCTAGTAACATGTTAAAAACCAAATCCCTAATCCTAAAACTCTATATAAAGCCACCCTTTGGTCATGCCTAGGGTAGACTGCTAAAATTGCAAAATAATAATTGCTAAGATTACTAAAGAAAGAGATATAATTCCTCCAAGAAGAAGAAGAATTATTAGAAGATATATCTATATGCTATCAAAGTTACTATATCGAAAAATTGTTTAGTGAACCTACATACTTTCATATTTCTAGCAATTCATAGTAAGCATCATATCATAATTGAGCAACATCACATCATCATCAAGTCATTAACAAGCATATTTCAACCATACTTCACTAGAAATGAACAACTTATGGTCTTGAGTTATGTCTATTCTCTCCTTTTTTGCATCTACTCAACATATATCTTTTAACATTTGTTATTATTTTTTTTGAATTGCATGATTTTGATACTTTTATCACAAGAAATAGAGATTTTATTATCAAAGCAATAAAGTCACTATATTCACTAAGACTTGATAGAACCCTCTACACTAATCAACTTTTTTTTCTATTTTTGTCTTGTAGGATTTTGATAGGTTCGACAAAAATATCAACAAAGAGAAATAGCACTGATAAGGATCTAGTGGTGTTTTTGCTTTGATATAGAATTGGACATTTTTTGTTCTACATTTTAGCATGTATGTTTTAAAGAATTAGATTTGTTTCTTCTATGTAGTAATCAAGGTTTCTATTTTTTTTTATTGATTAATCAGTAAAAGGAAATTATGAATCCTATTTGAAAATTGAATATTTTTTTGTAGGCCTTGAAACTTTAGACTTAGAAATGCACCATGCATGAAAAAAATGAGATATGATATTGCAAATAAATATTTTGAGTACAATGAACCCTTTTGGGGTTTTTTACAAATGATGTTTCCAAATAAGGGAATGGTCCCTTTTTACAAGGTGAAAAACTATGGTGTAATCTTGTTTTCTATGCCACAATCAAAGAAGGTGGATGGGTTTCTTTGAGTCTTATTGCTATTTGAATACCCAAAGCCTTCTATCACTGCAAGTTTCTACACACAATCTCAAAAGAACTAGTTACTAATAAAAAATGGGCCTTTCTAGACGAGGCTCTAATCCATAGAAGTGATAACCAAGAAGTCACAAAAATTATGATAACAGTTACAAAATGCAAGCAAATAATTACAAAACTTCATAAAAGGGATTACCTTACCTTGGTTACCTCTATGGTGTATAGATGCCTCTACCAATATTTGGATGTGCAATCACATAGAGCGATTGGCTCTCAATGGTTGTAGGGAGTGGTTGGAATTCTATTGCTAATGGAATTGCAAGCTTGAATGTAAATCTTCTTGGTGGTTTCTTGTATCCTATGAAAATCTGGTGTTAGTTGGCCACCAACTTTGTGAAAAAATTCAAGTTGAATCTTTGTTTATACTTAAAATGAAATCCATTGGCAAGGTAGCTTGTCAAACCAAAAGGGAAGCCATCACGATAAATTATTAAAGGGTAACAAGGAAGGTTAGAGGAATTTGACAACATATTAGTAGCAGTTTCATATATTTATACAAATGAAGGGGAAGGAGATGTATTTATAGAGTTTTGGCCAAGAAGAGGGGGGATGACATGGAGGTGACTTAAAGGGATGTAGCTTTGTCTTGGGATCCACAACAAATAGTTTGTAGCTTACAACATAAGCATAATAACTGGATAGATACAAAATTTGTCTTACCAAATAGAACTAGTGTAGTAGTAATAAAATTTTATGGTCCAAATCATCCTATCCAAAAAAGAGAAGCATGGTAAAACTTAGCATAATGGCTAGACAATGAGAAGTTTGAAAACATAATACTGGGTGGAGATCTCAATATGATTCTCTACCACTGGGAGAATTCTAGGGGAAGATTAGCAAGGAATCCAAATAGAGATATACTCAATCACATTACGGTAGATGAAAGCTTACAAGACATTCAACCAACCAAAGAAAATTACACTTGGAGCAATAGAAGAGTAGGGGTAAACTATACTACAGAAAGATTAGATAGATTTTTTATTAGTGAAAATATCCTAACACACTTTCCTCTCACTTATAGTCACATATTTTAGTACTCTATCTCAGATCATAAGCCAATTTTCTTGGATAGCAGCCAAATCCTACAACCCCAAAAAATTCCTTTTAAATACAACTCTGAATGGGCAACAAAATAATATTTTAGTGAACTTGTGGAAAGCACTTGGAACCAATAGGTCCAATCCACCAACCCCCAAGAAAAGTGGAAAATTAAAATTCAAAAATTGAAGCACGTGATAAAAATGGTTGGCAGAAAAAGTGAGAGTCAAACCAGATAACAAGCAGTTGATGCAAAAACTAGAGCAACTAGAAATAATAATTGGGAATCATCCTCCTTAACCATGGCAATAAGATGTAAGAAATGACATGATTCAGAAGCTCAATAAAATAAGCATTGAAGAAGAAACACATTGGAGGCTTAGATCTAAATGGTTTGGATAAGAAATGGGGATAGAAACACCAAATATTTTCATCTGAAAACCATGAAATGCTACAAAAGGAACACAATCAAGGAGATAGAGCTTGAAGGAATCACTTAGACAGATAGAGATAAAATTAAGGAACTTGCCAATCATCATTACTCAGATTTGCTCTCCAGAGAAAATGGTAACCCTCATTCCTAGGGAATACTACTGTAGCATATACCAACAATATTAAGTTTGGAAGACAAACAAGATCTCAGTAAACCAATCACTATGGAGGAACTTAAGGATATTATAGTAGCTCTACCAAAGGATAAAGCTCCTGGACTTGATGGATTCACAATTTTTTTTTACTAGCAATACTTACACATCATCGGAGAAGATTTTCTATGCATGATTAAGGATGTTAGGGTGAAAGGTAAAATTCTTAGAGCCATCAAATCCACCTTTATAGCATTGATTCCTAAAGAAAATTCCACTACTTTCTTTGGATTCAGATCAATTTCTCTACGTCACTCTTCCTATAAAATTATTACCAAGTTGTTGGCTAATAGAATAAAGAAGAAACTTGACAAACTAATATTATAAGAGCAAGGAGGATCCATGCCTAAAAAAATATATATGATAATATCATAATAGTGCATGAAGCCCTCCATAGTAGTAGAAAATAAAAAAAGAAACAAATTGTTATAAAAATTGATATGACAAACACCTTTGATCGAGTTAATATACAATTTGTAGAACATGTCCTACAAAAATTTGGATTCCCACATCAGGTCATCAAGTGGATTAGAGCATGCATAAAAAACCCATGGATAGCCCCTTAATAAATGGAGAACCAAAAAAATATTTCAGGCTACAAGGGGAATTAGACAAGGGTGTCCACTATCACCATACCTTTACATCATTTTAGCTAAGACTCTTGGAAGATTAATCAACCATTTTTGAAGAGAAAGAAAATAACAGGGATCGAGACTGCAACAGGATGCAAAGCTATAACACATGCCCAATTTGCAGATGATATCATTCTTCTAGGTTAATCCACCAAGAAAAATGTTAGAAAATTCAAGTAATGTATGAATTGGTTCACACAAGATACCGAGGCTCATATAAACACTCAAAAGAGTCAGTTCTATACACAAAATGTTGTAGCAATAAGAGTCAAACTCTTTTGCACTATCCTAGGATTTCGGTCTGGCATAGAAAAATACTTCAGATATCTAGGAGTGACCATGAGCTTCCACCTCAAATCCTCAAACTGTTGGACCCCAATAGTAGACAAGATGGTTAGGAACATACAAAGTTATAGTAATAGTTGCCTTAGTCTTGTAGTAAGGGTAGTATTGATCAAATCAGTGTTAACTTCTCTTCCAATCTACCAACTATCAGTATATTATGCTCCCAAGTTTATTTTGAAAAATATAGATGTAATCATATGCAAATTCCTATGTCAAGGAGGTAGGCAATCAGAAAGAAAAATGTTCCACTTGGTCAATTGGGAGATGGTCAATAGAAGTAAAATTCAAGGAGGACTAGGAATAAAAAAATTGAGATAGTTTCAAAAGTACTGGGAGTAAAACTTCTTTGGAACATGCTTAAACACAATCGAGCATGGCACCGCATACTAGTCAACAAGTATGTAAATAATCAAACAGGTATTCAAATGCTCAAATATATAGATAAACTTCCCAGATCCTCGTTGGTTTGGAAACATATAGTGTCTGCAAAGAGTATAATAGAGGATACAATTTCTTGGCTATTAGGAGATGGTAAGTCAATTAATCTATAAGAGGACCCGATCCTAGGAAATCCACCATTAAGAGAGAGAACTCCAATCGAATTGTAGAATCACTTGGAAAGCCAAAGAATACTCAAATTAGGTGACTTATTTTATTGGACCTAAAAAAATTTGAACTGGATCTCCCCTCCCATTCCATCTCAACTTCAAGGAGATTGGGATTATTTTAAGTCCCACATGGTGAGCATTAGATATCTTCATCCCACGATGCTAGAAAAACTTATTTAGGGTAACATTAGTAGTAATCGGGAATACTTAGTGCATCTAGGAGTACAACATCAACAAATTAGACCTAACAATAAAAACTATCGATATTATGGAAAACTAGAGCACCACCTAAACTACAAGTATTCAGCTGACTAGTTTCTCAAAATAAAATCTTAACAGGTGATAATATGCAAAAGAGGAGTATAGCAGAGCCTCATGTTTTTCATATGTGTAGGTAGAAAAGTGAAACAATTTTCCATATTTTTTTTGAATGCCCAAAGGCAATTTCAATTTGGTTAGGAATAACCAAAATTCTTGGCATTTCCTACTCTGGAAGGTTAACCATAGACACATGTTTTACCAAGTGGAGCAAATAATATAAAGGTAAACTGATAGGTAATCCCATCCTAAATATATTTGTATCTCTATACCATATTTTATCATTTGGAACATCTGGTTGGATAGAAACCAGAGGAGTTTTGAAGGAAAAGGTAAGGATAATAAAACTCTAATACAAAGGATAAAAGAAGAATTAGTCCTAAATATCAAATCTAGTTTTTTTCAACAGCAGTATGAAGAAGATCTGTCATCCACAGAAAGAAAAATTATCTACCAACTTAATCTCCAAGCTTTCTTAATACAGGGAGGATGTAGAGAAAATAATTCTTTACCTGATATATGTTTTATGACACTCTTCTTTGATGGTGCCTCCAAGTCCAACCCCAATCAAGCAATGACAGGGGGACTGATTCTTACAGGACCCCATGAGATCCTACTCAAATACATGATCAACTTGGGAATAACATCTAACAACGTGGTAGAGGCTATTGGATGTGAAATCGACTTAAAATTGGTGGTAAAGCAAGGAATCACTCAAGTCACAGTTTACGGGGATTCTAAACTGATAATAATAGCTCTTGCCAAAAATAAAGATTTTAGATATTTACAATTGAAGATTATTCAAGATAGGATTAGACAATGAGGTAGGTTCATTGAAAAAATATCCTATCAACACATAAGGCAAGAATTCAACAGAGGCTGACACACTAGCGAATCAAGAAATAAATATAGTCTCGGATTATTGCCGCTAAATCATCAAGAAGAAAAAGGGTAGGGGTGGTATGCGAGGATGACAAAGACTCCAATAATGAGGTTCATTTTTGTCTTCATGTTCTATTTTTTAGAATGCTCTGTTCACTTTGATCTCTGATTAAAGAGTTTTGTACTTTTTTGTTAAGTAAATAAATATTTTATTTAAAAAATAGGATAAGGGAAAATTAGAAAGAATAGAAGGAAATTAGAGGAAATTTAATAGATTAAGAGAAATAGAAGGAAGTAAAATGGAATTTAGGGGGTTTAGGAAGAATTAGAGGAATTGAAGGGGATTAGAAAGTTTTGGAAGGAAATTAAAGGGAATTAAGAAGATTAGAGGGAAATTAGAGAAATTGGAGAACATTAAAAGAATTAGAGGGAATTAGAGGATTTTTTTAGAGGAAATTAGATGGATTAGAGAAAAAAATGAGGTTTTGGAGGAATTTAGATGAATTTGAAAAATTAGCAAGGGTTTGGTGACAATTTGAAGGGTTTGATGAATTGTTGGGGGTGTAAAAGGGGATTTTAGGGTTTTTATGAGCTAGTTAGGAGAGGAGTTCAAGTGGTCATAAAATTGACTAATTTAGGGTGTCTATAGATGCCCCTTTTTATACCGTGTTGTGTGAAAATACAATGCAATGCAAAAATAGAAGACACTTTGTTCATTGGATAAAATCATTTGGCTTGTTGCTCTAGCAAAAAAAATGGGATGAATGATGAATAGATGTGGCTTTTAAAAATTTTATGGGTTTTATCTAAAATTTTGTAGGTTTTGTCGACCCCCTCAAGCAATGAGTGGGTGAAAGAAATAGGTGAAAACCATGGGCTAATTGACAAAAGGTGAATAATGAAATGATAATGAGAATGTGTGGAATGTAAAATATGAAATTGAAGGTGCGAAAGACCAATTTGAGGATGCAAATATAAAGAATTTGAAAGAAAATGGATGTGCAAGACCTTGGCAATCACCTTGTGTGGCTAATGGTCTTCCCAACTACTCAATGTGATTGCTTAGTACCTTTGTGACTACCTCGAGTAGTTGGACGGTGCATTGGTGACTTCCTTGAGTGGTTGGAGATCTGCTAAAGTGGTTGCTAGCATGCTAGCTATAAATAGGGGGCTTGAGGTTCATTTTATAGCTGCATTTGGTGGGAGAGAAGGAGAGATGGGGATAAGAAGTTATAGATGATGGAGATGGTAGAAGAAGGCATGACAATGGGCATGGGACAATGTGCAATGAAGGTATGTGGCTCATAAGCCCAACTTTAGATAGTTTTTATTTGTCTAGTGGTAGTGGAATGTGTGTGTGGGGGTCTTTTTATTGTTGTTTTTGTGTATATTGTTTATTGACATGGATATACAACTAAACTAAAGAAGAGAATCCTATGAGTATCTAAAAGATCAAAGAACTTATGCTAAAGAAAAGAACACCTATGACTAGCTAAGGAGTGAAAATACCTATTCTAAACTAAGAAGATGAAACATTTAAACTAGGCTAAGAATAAAAAGGAACTAGATTTTAAATTGACAAGCAAACAATAACAAAGACAATTGTGGTAATGTTGATTTGTGCTAACTAGTTTGAGGCACTTACCTATAACATGTGCTTGTTGATAGATGGTATTGAGTAAACTGGTTGATTTGAGCCTATTGGTTGAGTCTAAGGCTATGCTTGACCATAGAGAGTGACCGCCTGACTATAAGGAGTGACTGCTTGACTCCAAGGAGTGATTGACTGACCTCCAAGAGAAACTGATGAGTTTTCTTGAACACCAAGAGTGGTTTTCTAACCATAAGGAGTGATTGGGTCTGAGTCTAGGTTAATGGATTAAGCCTTAGTGTGAATAGAATGATGTTGCTTTTGATTTTTTGAGTATATATGATATAACAAGAGAACAAAGAGTTAGTAAGGCAAGCAAGATGGACAAAGAACAACAAAAAACCTAAAATAAAACACAAAAGGTATGCTATGCCAATAACTACAAGAGTTTATTACTGTAGCCATGAAATTTTGATCCACTTCAAAATTCCTAAAATCCCCCAACAACATAGTCCCCCTCAACCACCTTCCTCATTTTTCATGTTGGTTTTAACACCATTTTTTTGTTTTGCCATTTTTAGTGAATTCGTGTGGTTGCAACAACCATTCAAATTCACTAAAAATAGTGTGCTAGACTATAAAGGCTAGGGACTATTTGGATTTGAATCTAATTTGAATAAATCCATATTTTTTGTGAATTTGGTAGGCTTCGATAGCTATTCATTTTTTTTCTAAATTGGGGATTTTTCTAATTTCCCCTAACCTCCCCATTATATTTCATGTTCTCTTCACTCTGTCTGGTTTCCCCTCACTTTTAAATTAATTACCCTACCTCCTAAGTGGGGTTAATGGTGATTTTGTAGGAGAATTAGATTGAAGAACTTCCTTCATAAGCTTTTGCTGTAGGTTTAGTTGAGATCTTGCTATCCTATCATTGTTCTAGTGATCACGAGAGACTGAATTGGTATAATATATCTTTGTGCATTTCACTATTAATAATATTACATCATTTTACATTGTTATATCTAAGTTTTCCCTCATATTTAATGAATTTGGGAGGCTTCTATAGGTTTTCAAACTCACTTTCTAGAGCTGAATTCACATAGATACAAGCAGGGGCTAAATTAATGTTTCCAAATCTATCATATCAACTTATGATTTTAATTCTAACCCCCTTTGATTGCAGATTTTAGTGTCTTGTCTATAAATTTGTAGGTTTTAAATGAATTTGGGAGGTTGCAAAAATTACCTGAATTCATCTAAGATTTTTGAATTCACTCTATAGAATTCTAGATTTGATCATTGGAGGTCTTAATAGATTTGTGAGGCTACAACATAGATCTGAATACGCTTGACAGACCCAAATTCATCAGAGTAGTTTAAAATTGGCCTAGATTAGTCATTCGGGTCAGGCAAGTACCTGATCTGGTTTGCTTTAGTTACATTTATTTATTATGTGTTCAGTTAATACATTTTTATTTATAGATCATTTGAAAACACAAGAAATAAATAAATAAATAAATAAATAAATAAATATATATATACATATGTTATGGTGCTGCATTTAAATTAGCTGTGTTGTTTGTCATTGTTCTCAAGAAAATTAAATTGCATATAGATCAGGTATATATGCATTTCACCTAAAACATAGGTGTATTTTGATTAAAGAATACATCAAATAGTTCACATTACATAGACTTAAGAATAGTATTTAAAGGTTCCTTGGTGAACCCATCCACCAAAGAAGGTATAATACCAGGTACCCTTCATCTGAGGTGTAGACCCATTATTTCCCATCCCCCTTATAGGTGCAGATCCATTAGCCTGAAGGAAAGGAGTGTAAAATTTTTGGTCTATATTCTTTGGTGAACTCGACGTAAATGATCATTAAGGGTTTTAAATTTTGTCACACTTATCTGATTTTCACCTTCCCTCTTTCAAGATTTTCCAGTGATAGTCTATACTAACATCGTTCTAGTTTCATCTCACCATTTGAATAAAGTGGTTTCAAGCTTTGGTGTGGGTTTGAGGTCAAACCCTCCAACTTGAAAAGTTGGGTATTAAGTGGTGTACACCTCTTACTCTTGGGACAACTAGATACAACTAAGATTAGACCACATTGGACTAGTTTGAAAAGAGGATTGTGGTTGGAAGGGACATATTTCTTTTCACCACTTTTTCTTTCTTTTTACTTAATCAAGATCACATGATCAATTATTGGAAAGAACTTAGGTACATAAACAAGATAAATTCCAAAAGACTTTTCCCTTACTAAAAGAAGATTTTAAAAGAAATTCTTTTCCTTGCTTGTGTGTGTGATCATTAGAGTAGGAGAAATATTTTGTGTGAAGCATTTATTTCAAAAACAAAAACAAAAATAAAAACAAGAACAAAATAGAACAAAAAAATGACTACCACTTTCTAGAATGGTAAAGAGATCATGGGTCTTGCAAATAGCCCAATTCAATACAAACTTGTTTATGTCACTACTCCGATTGACAATGTTGAGGGAATTCCACCATATACATTAGTTAATTATGGTCAACCTCATTCACAATTTATTCCATATTCAACATTACCCTTATCACAACCTCATATTATTTTATCTCCTCCCTCTCAACAAATCCCTATGTAATTCACCTTTTCACAATCTTTCCCATCATAATTTCCTCCATAGTCACTACCATATTCTTCTTTTCAAACCACATATTCACCTCAACCTCTTCATAATAATGGTATTATTCCCACCACACATCCATGTCATGCTTTTCAATATACATACAATCATTCTCTTCTATGATTGGATCACACTCAACCCCATCATTCAACTCAGGACCATAAAGAGGCAAGCGATCAATCATTAAACATTGTTGTTCCTAACACCTTAAGAAACATATTATAAAAGGTCCCTAAAGAACCTTCACCATGTAAATTTATTAATACAATCAACCAATGACTATAATCCTTAAACATTTCCTAGATACAAATAAGATCGAGTTGCCTCCCATAAGGCAACCTGATACCACAACAGATTGTATAAGCCTGAGCTACATTATGAATATCACAGAGTGGATGGATATATGACACAATTATAAAAGAAGTTGATATATGCTGTTCAAGACGATTGATGCATGTATTTTTGCTATATAGGATTTACCATTTATTATTGTTTACAATTCTCAAATAAATAATCAATCTCTTTAACAAAAAATACCTACAATTAATCAAAACATGAAAAACTTCCAAAATTTCCAATTCAATCATTAACAACAAGAAACCAATCAAGTGTCATGTCCTAATGTGCCTCATTATAATGAAATTATTGATATTGTAGTAGAGATTAGAAGAAAGCAAGTTCAAAATCAACCAAATCAACTTGGTAAACAAGAGACACATTATTCATCCAATCAATCTTCAAGACCTCTCTTAGTTTTGAAGAATAAGCAGGAAGAGAATACAAGCCTAGAAAACCTACCTTTAGTGTTGAAATCTCAAACTAAATTTTCTTTATTAGAACTTTTGCAAACTTCTCATATTCATATAGAAGCCTTGTAAGAGATTTTAAGTCAACAGTTTGTTCCTCGAGACATCCTTCCTAGGGATATTGCTAGTATTGTGAGTTCTCTTGGGAGTAATCATATTTCATTCTATGATGACGATATTCCTTCCTTATATTTACAATAATATTTGTCTCTTTACATTATAGGATTTATTGGAGAAACATTTATCAAAAGTATCTTGGTAGATAATGGTTCCTCTCTTAATTTGTGCACTTATCAATTATTCTAGAGACTTGGATTAAAGGAGGAAGATCTTACCGAATCAGATGTCATAAAACACTTTCAATAATAAACCCCAAGAAGCTCATGGTACTATAATCCTTCCCCTTAGAGTTGGACCCAAGGTCTTGGATACCTTATTTTATGTGATGTCTTGCCCTATGCATTACAAGTTGCTTCTTGGATGCCCTTGGATTCATATGATGAGGGCTATCCCTTCCATCCTTCATCAATTATTAAAGTTCATATTTTAAAATCAATTTGTCACCATCCATGGTGACCCAACACCATTTGTATGTTCTTCAATGATCAAATCACCAAATTCTCCACAGTCTACCTCTATATCATCATCATCATCTTTCGTCAATTACTCTTCTTCATCTATATTTGATAATTCTTGATCACTCCATAGCATCAATTTACATATTTCAAATATACTTCCATCATATTATCAAGATTTGGAAGAGAGTGATGAGGATGAGGGACCTACTTATCCCTCTAACATTTTATTTTGTAATATGATAAATTTTACATATTATGATGGTAAATATTTTGATCCTCGAGAGGACCCTCCTTTGATATCTTACAAAGATCTTGCAAAATTAGGGATTGCACCCCATTATGTTAAGAGAAATGGTTTTGTTCGAGAATGCATAGATTTTCATGCAAAGGCTTTCGAAGAAAAAGCTATAAAGGAACTTCTTTGTTCAAAACCTCTGATTTTGAAGCTTTCTTAGAAATGTTATGCATACATTACCTTGTATAGTTTATATATATCATATTGTATATACCACAAATTCCATCATACAAAATAAAAAAATAAAAAATAAAAAATATCAAATGAAACAAAAGTTATGCATAGGTATTGCATTCTCATCTAGTTTTAGTTCACATCATTGCATTCAATCATGCCATTTTATGTCCCTTGACCTTGAATTTTATTTTTCATTATTTATATCTCCCCAAGGTGAGGGATATAGTTCTTGTTTTGCTTCATTGGCCTTGATTCATGCACTTTAAAGTACACCTCTATTGAGTAGTACTTTCTTTGGCAATATTATTTCCATCATATCAGCACCCCATACTTGATAGCTTCATGGTCATGAGCCAGGGGTAGCCTCCATTCAACCATTTGCAAGCATACATACTAGTGAGTATATCTCTTCTATTTTTTATCTTAGCAAGTGCTACACTCATAGCAAGTTCAAAATCTCTTATCATTATTTTTTGTTGGCCTTTTGGAGTCTTTGTTTTCATTCGCCTATGCATTTCATTTAGGTTTGCATATAGCTCATCTGACATAACTATCATCTCCATATTACATTACATAAACCATAATCATATATCATGTAGTTGCACTTTGCACCTCTTAAATCTTGATTAGCCCAATTGCATATGTAATATGGTCACCTCAATTATTATGTTATTTAAAATTTTTGATAGATGCTATCATTTTCTTGGTTAATCTCAGTATTCTCAAATGATTAAGAAATTATTTTGAACCAATAAATTGATTTACACTTTAATATGATATTTTTTTTTGGTAGATAAGATACTATAGCATTAATATCGGGTTTTACAGGTTGACCCAAAACCTTTTACAAAAATCAGCCCAGGGTTGTTGATGAACATATCATTACTAAGGATCCTATATATGTAAAATCTACATGCCGCCAAAGCCATTACATATGGTAAGGCACATAGTCTGTTATAAAAAAGAAACTTTCCATACAACATTTTGGGTATACCCCGAGAAAACACACATGCATCATAATTACAAAAAATAAACAGACACGAATCCCTTCCTTGAGACAATGGAGAAACAAAAAGCTGCAAACACACATAGCAGAGTACTGAAAAACTCCCACAAGATCTGTATTGACAATTACTCTTAATAATTCTTTGGTAATTACTTTCTTTCGTATATGACATGCTTTGATACCACATACTATCTTGGCCAATCATCCTTGGAGAAGTGAACTTGCTGGATAGATTTATGGCGATGGCTATCTGGTGTTCCACGTGGCTTTGGATCGAAGTCTTATATTGCCATTTATTTCCTTCCCTGTGATTATCAACCAAGGTCAAATTACTAATATGACTAGGAGCCATGTTATCTGACATGTGACTATCCCCATTAGTCTTTGTGGTATTTCCAAGCAACATCCACAAAGACTGACAACTTAGATAATTTTTATTGTGAGTCCAATTCAAAAAAGAGACAGGAATACTCCTAGCCTTTGAACTTACAGTGCCTTCCCTATTGGTAAATTCAACTATCATTCTTGGCATTCTTGTTGAATAAGCTCCTCTACTTCACTTGGGACATCGTGTTCCCATTTGAAAAGTTCGTCACCATCGACACCCAAATTGGCCAGCTTATTAGCAATTTTGTTAGCTTCCTGAAAGACATGTTGGGCTTTTCTATCCTGTCTTCCCTAGAAAAGGATCCTAGCCTCTTCAACAATTTTTTTAATCCTCCAAGGAGGTGTTTTCCAATTATTGAGGAGATTTATAACATGCATAGAGTCTCATTCTATGATCAAATTGCCTTCTAATTCTTGAGTCATTTGAAGGCCTCTCCACATAGCTCTAGCTTCAGCTTCATTGTTTGTCCTTGTTCCCAAATATTCAAAAAATGCAAGCATCATATTCCCATTATGATCTCACACAATGCCACCAGCGCCTACTCTGCTAGGATTATCCTTAGCCGCTCCATCAAAATTAAGCTTAAACCAACCCGTAGGAGGTGGAGACCACTTAACATTGGCTCTGAGGTTGACTACCCTAGGCACAGACTCATCTAACAAGGTTAAGCTTAAATATTGAGCAATCGTGGTCTCCTGAAGATGAGGTTTACATCTATCAAAAGGGATAAGGTTCACATTCTCGTTGGAAAAGGATAGGATCTTGGAAATGATAGTTTGATGATCATGGATAGACTCATTAAATACTCTATGGTTCCTTTCTAACCACACCTACCAAAGATAGTGATTGAGACAAATTTTCCACATGTATCTAAGTCTTTGGCTTGAAAAGGGGTAAGGCCACTAGACAAACAAATCAAGTATGGTGGTTGGTTTAACCCATGAAATATTGAAGGCCTAAAAAACCCCACTTAGGACAGTCAAGGAAAAAGGACACTCAAGGAAAATGTGATAAATGGTCTCCCAATTAGCCCTGCATAGATAACAATGATTAGTGATACAAATACCTTTACGCATCATATTATCAATGGTTAGAATTATTCCTTGGATAACTAGCCATGAAAAGAATGCAATTTTTGGAATTAATTTTTTTATCCAAACTAAGTCCTTTTGGAGGACAAAATCCTCGTCATCAAGCAGAAGCTTGTAAAATAATTTAACAGTGAACTGCCCATTTTTCGTAGGAGCCCAGGTCACTTGATCTTCCTTGGGTATCATAAGGATAAAATTTTGCCCAATAATGTTACAAATATCATTTGATTCTACTTGAAATCCCTGAATTCTTATTTGTTTCCACTTCATTCTACCTCTGTCCTCAACCATATAATAAAAGACTTTTCTGCCAATGAGTTCTTCTGTGATATCTCTAATTTGGGGTAAGTTAGGATAATGCGTCAGTGGTTCATCCTTAGCCCACATGTCATTCCAACAATTTTATCCTCTCACCATTACCTAAAACCCATATTAAACCTTTTTTGATGATTTTCTTACAATTAAGAATTGCTTTCCAAAAAGCAGAACCTCTGATTGGAACTGAGTCACTTAGAAATTCCATATTTTGAAGATAATTTCGTTTGATGATAGCTGTCCATTCATTTTATTCACTAGAAATGAGACGCCATGCCTGCTTAGCTAGTAAAGTTAAAATTTATATGAGCAATTCTCCTCATACCTAAGCCCCCATTTTCCCTAGGTCTGCACACTTTAGTCCATCCTACAAGGTGTATCATTTTTTTCTCCTGTGATCCAGTCCATAAAAATTATTTTTGGAGTTTCTCAATTTTATGGAAAACCTTCACATGGGATTTGAAAATAGAGAGGAAATATATTGGAATGCTTTGAAGAGAGGCCTTAGTGAGGGTCGACTTTCCTGCTTGAGATAGAAGATGACCTTTCCATCCAACAAGTTTTTTTTGAATTCTTTCAATAACCCTGTCCCACATTGACTCTCTCGGAGAACCAATGAAAAGAGGGAGACCAAGATACGAAGTGGGGAGGTTTGCTATATCACATCCTAAAAATTTTGCAATCCTTCCTTACCTTTGAATGGGGGTGTTCAAGAAATAGAACTTGTTTTTACGGAAATTAACTTTTTGACCAATAGCATCCTCATAGATTTGCAGGATGTATTTAATTATTTTAGCCTCAACCATCGATGCCTTAGTCAATATAAGGGTATCATCGACAAATTTTTGGTGAGAAAAAACCCTAGTGAGAGATGTTGCCTTGATTCCTAATATTAGCCTTGAATTGCAAGCATTTTTGATGGTTCTGCGTAAAGCTTCTGCCATAATAATGAATAACATGGGGATGATAGGGTCCCCCTACCGAATTCCTCTACGAATTTGAAAGTAACCAGCAGTTTTTCCATTAACTAGAATCGAGAACCATGCTTTAGAAATACATTTTTTGATCAAATTAACCCATTGGTGGTGAAAACCAAACTTAATGAGGACAACAATCAAAAAGTCATAATTTAGCCTGTCAAATGCTTTGTTCATATCAAGCTTGAGGGCAAAAACAAATATGTTAGTCTTATGAGCAGAGTGCAGAGCTTCATGAACTATGATAACTCCATCCAATATTGACCTGCCCTAGACAGAGCTTCCCTAGCATGGATCTATGATGCGAGGCATAATATCTCTCATTCTATTTGCAATGGCTTTAGTTAGGATCTTGTAAGAAACATTGCATAGACTGATTGGCATGAAGTCAGCCATAGATTCAGGGGTTTGCTTCTTAAGAATTAGAGAAATAAAAGTAGAGTTGATACCTTTTGGGATATGATTTCTTGCTTGGAATTCTTTGATAGTAGAAATTACATCCTCACTTACGATGTCCCAAAAAGCTTGATAGAAATGAGGGGGAAAGCCATCGGGTCCCGGGGCTTTGTCTGGCTCCATGCTAAACAAGGATTCCTTAATTTTATCATTAGAAAATAGAGATAGAAGCTTAAGGTTTATATCCTCATTTATTATGCTAGGAAGCAAGAGAATATCTTTGGCCTCCTCATTGCACTACGATTCCTGACCAAGGATAGAATTGAAATAAGTTATTGCCTCCTTTCTGATTTCTGTTAAGTCTTGAGTAATAGAACCATCTACTTTTTTAATTTTTTTTTTGTTATTGCTTCTGTTTCTAAGTGTGGTGATATGAAAAAACTTGGAATTTGAATCTCCATATTTCAAACAAAGAGCCCTTTATTTTTGCCTCTAATAGATTTCCTCACAGGCCAAAATGTTATGAAACTCTACTAGTTTTGTTCGTTCCTCTTGCCTAGTAGTTTCATCAACATCACCATGTTGGATCCTTTGATCAATTATCTTCAAACTTTCAACAACCTATTTTTTATTTTCAAAGAGGTTCCCAAAGACCTCTTTGTTCCAAGTTCGAAGCTTTTCCTTAACAAAATTTAATTTACTAGCAAGTTTAAAAGCTGCACTACCCTTGATAGGTAGCTGCCATCTATATCGCCCAAATTTTTTGCACCCTTACCTTTGGGCTAAAGGATCCGTGCCCTAGAAGGGGGATGCGAGAAGGATGGGACAATACCTTAGACGAAGAGGCCCTTTGAAGGTCATGCCTCTTGGGGGAGGGGTATAAGGGTGAATTTTCGACGGATGGTGGGGTTCACCAGGAAACTTTGAGTGGCAGTTTCTGCGCCTAGTTTGAGAATGAGTTTGATGTGTTCATTTTATATTCAATCATTCCTATTCCTAGGTTGGCCAAAATTAATCTAAGCTATTATATATGAAATTTCAGGTTTATATGAAGACAAAAAACATGAATGAATCCTAAATACAAAGACTATGTGAAATGGAGAGGAATACACCTGATTCCTGATGTCTGATGAAGATTATAAAGCTTATAGGAGTCCAGATCATCTCAGATATGACAGGATCATTTGTAATTATACATAATCATACGAAATCATAGGCGATCGTCTGAGATCAAACAAGATCATCAACAACCATCAGAAACCTGCAATCATGGAAACATACACCAACAACCAAAAATGCAATTGCAAGAATGATGCAAAATGATAGAAATAATAGTATAGATGCTTAAATAATAAATCCAGATAGCAAATCAAATGGGAAGCACTATTTTAATAACTTATTTTAAATTTTATCATGCAAATATGCTAAATGAGGTGAACTCCAAGATGCAGAACATAAATAAATTGATCTAATGCACAATTAAATAAGAAAGAAAGGTAGAAAACACAAACTCGGGGCTCTGGTTGCCCCCAATCTGAACTGCAGTCAAAATCATCTATGATCGTACGAGATCGTCACCGATCTTGATAGGATCATTCAAAATCATGTTGGATCACCTACGACGATTCGAGCTTTCTTCGACTGAAACATAGTAAAAACCTGCAATAAAATCTAAAAATACAAATGCAAATGATGGGGGCGAGGATGTTCTAATACAACAAAAAACTAGATTTGCAAGGAAATGATCAACTAGGGGGATAAACTAGGAAAATACCAAGTTTATATAGGATTAGGGGGAGGTTAGGAGGTTGGGGATCATCCCAATCTGGGAGATCTCTAATGTAGGAATCTCCAACCGTGCAGACACGCTTCTACCCGAGTTGGAGAGGTTGTTGAAACAAAGGCTAATTATGAAAATTTGGTTTTGGGATGAAATTGTCTGGATGTTCTATTCCAGATGAATTCATATGATTTGGGATGATATCGTTAGATCGGCAACGATATCGTCCAACGGTCAAAACAAATTCTAAAAATGGTGCAAAAACGAGGTGAGCGGTTAACAAGTGGTTTCGGGGTTAAAATTCAAATTTTTATCTTTTTATTGATGGTTTAACTGCACCAATTTTAGGGTGCTACATTTTGACCCCTCTTTAGCAAATTTTTCAAAATGCGTTAAAGACGAGTTCTTCACGCATTACGAGAAAGCAAAATTTATTTCATTTTTTGGACGACGATTCTAGGTCGAATCATACAACTACTTGCTATGATGCCCCATCCAAGTTTTTACCCAAATCAAACGTTTGAGGTAAAAGCACGAAAAAGCAAAATTTTAAAAAATGTTGTTTTTAAATAAAAATAAGAAAAATAGGGTAAAACCCTAATTCATTTTTACTGTTCACTTTCGCTGTTTCAGAGCTCTGCAGGTGAAATGGTGGAAACAACACACAGATCGACAGAGGTCTGACGTGGGTTGTGGGTAAGGATCTAAACCTAGTGTATTATGTTTTTAGTTTGATTTGTTTAATTTTTTTAGTTGAATTTTAATTTTTTTTGGGCATCACGGCCTTTTTTAGGCCGTCGACGACATCGGGACAAAATCATCCTAATTCTTTCGAAATCATCCCTAGATCGTCGATTTCGTCTAAGGACAAAATCAAAGAAATAGGGGCAATCTCGTCCAATAAGGGGCGATTCCCAAATTGACGAATCAGAGACTATTTCATCCTATTAAGGATGATTTTGCTAAATTTGGTACGATATCGTCCAATAATGGGCGATATCATATTTTTATGATATGAAATTGATTTTAATTGATTTTAATGATTATGTACTAATGATTTTTGTTGTTTTATTATTTATTTTGCAGAGGGGATTACTAAAGAGTCAGGAATGAAAATACGAGGGGCTCAGAGATGATATAGCTATGCTCGATCAGGCTAAGCGAGACAGGCTAGTGGAGGTTGGACTACAGCATGTGGCAGAGATGCCACAAATTCCTATAGACATGGGGCTACTGACAACCCTAGCAGAGAGATGGTATTCGAGATCATCTTGCTTCTGGCTATCGATAGGGGAGATGGCTCCCACTCTAGAGGATGTATGGAGGATCTTGAGGATCCCCATACATGGGCGATTCATGACTCCTTCGGCCAATTAGGGCCATGCTATGATGAGATTGTGTGCGGACTCGAGCTTCACCCTGGAGAAGGGCAAAGTGAACATCGAGGCATTGAGGCAGATGCCTGGGGTGTCTCAATTGACCCGAGTTTTGGCAAGGGTGGTGGGTGGCCTACTTCTATGCCACCAGAGTGGATGCAGGTTACCATGGCTCCTATTAGATGTGGTCTGCAACATGAGAGACCATGGTTATAGGTTTTCTTGGGGCAATTTTGTACTATGTCACTTGTATAGGATCCTCTACGGGGTATTATACAAGGGAGGTTGATGTCTGGTACTGACATCGCTACTACATGTTTGGTACTAGGAGCACATTGCGATACGAAGGCCAATAGGGCTTCCACTGATAGGAGTTGATCGGGAGAGACCCCAAGTTTTCTATTGGTGGCTCTATAGAGGGTCATAGTGGCGGATAGATTTGTTGATGTCTCGAAGGTTGCTAGATGACCTCATCCTAGATCAGATCACTTGGAGGCCATGGAGAGAGCATCCAGGGTGGGGAGAGGATGGACAGGAGTTGGCTCACATCAGGTGAGTCTTCTGGTTGAGGATGGAGTGGGGAGAGGTAGAGATCCATCGCTATGACTAAGTTTTGAGGTAGTTCGGTCTACAGCAGGGGATCCCTTCTCTTAGGGATTACGAGTACTCCTAGACTATCTAGGATAATACTACACTAAGCAAGGCTCTAGACATGCAGCAGTTCTAGATTCAGGACGTTGATGATGCCCCCATTCAGCTAGTGGATGGGGATGATGCTAGAGTAGCAGATGGATATGATGCCTGGTATACAGGCATCCGATCTCCTCGGATGACAAGGGCACATGATATGATATCCGATATGATGCCTGGTATACAGGCATCCGCTCTCTTGAGGATATCCTCACAATTGATGTTAAGGACCCATGACACAGGACGAACTACGATGGGACCACCTCCTCCACCTTGGAATGGAAGAGGAGATGAGACTAAGAGCTCGAGGGCTTCTCAAGACTAGCTGCACATTGACTATAGACTGTATATTTTTTGAGAGGATTGAGTATGCCAGGGTATATATTATGGCATACCAATCCACTTTGATATGATGTACATATATTTCTTGATATATATATATATATATATTCTCTTTGTGATATGACTTGTGCATATGTTTTATGATGCTTTAATATTTTAATTATTGATTGATTATTCATGTAATTATATCGTTGAAAATATTATAATTTTATGTCGTGTCATAAAATTTAAATGAAATAATATGATGTAAACAAATTGGTTGTTATGGTGTGATTTGATGAAAAAATAAAGTGACTTCTAACAATAATTTCAAAGGACATTGTCACTGTTACATGACCATTTCATGGAGTCGTCACTTGCTAGGTCATTAAGCTAATCCCAGTAGAGAAATATTGCTAAAAGTAAATGGGTGCTTAAGAGACTTTCTTAAGACTTTTGTGATGTGATGATAAAAATTGATGATGGTGATGATTTGTTTTCAGATTTCCATGAAAATATTATGCATAAAATATTAAAAATATGATTTTTTCTAGGCATAAAATTGCCTAGGAATTATACCATCGTCGTAAAAAATTAAATGTTAACATAATGAAATGAAATAGAAAAGTTTTCGTTCTTTTTAAAGCACAATTGTGCAACATAATGATTTAAGCCATATGCTTTTATGGATTAAATAAATGGGAAATAAAATTATAATGATGGCTTGCGCTAGGCATAGAATTTTAGGTATAGACTTATACCATCATCACGAAATCCAAAGAAGAAATTGATGTAATAGTTTTATTGCATAGTTGATTTTTTATTTTGAGATAAATAGAAAGTAAATGAAGACTTGCACTAGGCGTATAATTCCAATTTAGGTTTAGGAACTAGACCATCGGTGTGAAAGTCAAAAATATATAGACGTGACTTTATTGCTAGATTTTTGAACATGTTTTGAAATAAATTTTGGATTTTGAAAAGAAAGGTATTTAATTGTTTTTATGCTAAGCCAATATTCTTAAATAATAAAATCAAATTATTCCAGAATATTTGCATAAATATTTTAAATTATCTCAAAGACAAAATTTAGATTTATAAGGAACCCCGTGTGCATATGTGAGTTCATTGCCGATCTTGATCTATCATAATGATACAAAATATCTCAAACACAAATGTGTGTGCAATTGTATTGTTCATTTACCAATTTTGAGCAAGATAATTTGATACAAGTAATTTGAATTAACCAAATGAGTGTTTGTTGACCATGATTTATATGCATAGAACCATACCAAACTACTATGTAAGTCAGGTCATCAAGAGCTAGCTGATCCATAAGCAGACATAGGTCTATACAAAAGAAGGTCACTAATGTAACAAACATATCACCATGCTAGGAGTTACCCAAGGCCAAGTGGGTTGGGCACAAACCACCTGTTATGGGGCTTACCTCATAGTTTTTGAATAATTGAGAATTCCAGGGATTCAAGCTCATTCACCCTTATTTTATTTTCAAAGGGTAGGGGAAGAGATTTATTGTTTTTTGCTTTTTTTTTTTTTTTTGTATTTTTGCATGATACTGAGATAATGCTGAAATATTGCTAAGATGGTACAAAATGCGACTGAAATAATGCTTCTTTTTCTCATGATTTTTTTTTTTTTTTTTCTTCCTATATTAGGGATGCTTGCTCGGATTGGCTGTAGAGCAAGGGATTTTTATTCTGGGTAGGGGTGAGCTTGTCCTTTTGTCAATTCTCAAAGATTCTAGACCATGTGCATGATAGTATAGCAGGGGAAACTTTTTGCTCAAGAGACCACTTCTACTATGTAGCATCATTTTGGAATTTGCAATGAAATCATTTTAATGTGAAAAGGTATACTTGGTTCAAGTAAATAACAAGATCAGTTCTCTATGCTCAAAACTCTTTTTAATTCAACTGTGGACTTCGATATAAGAGAGATTAATAATCATACAAAAAAAAATCAAGATATTTATTCATGTGAGTGTGAAAGTGAGGGATTCCAAATAAATGCTAATTTATCCAAAACAACTGAAAACATAACTGCAATACTTCAAGAATTGACAGGTGTAAAAATAAAATATGTTTTTGAAGATTTTGATGATTTTGATTCTTTTAGATTTTGATTTTGAATTATGAATTGAGAGAATACATAATATGACTATTTTTGAAAATTTTATATGAATTCACTAGGAATGAGACAAGATGTACAATATATACAGTGATGAAATTACCAGAATTATGCGTAATAGTGCTTAAGATGCATAATGTTCATAGGTTCTTTAAGATATTTACCATCTAAGGTAGCTAATATGTATGCTCCCGATCCAAATTTAGCAATGATGATATATGGCCCAAGCCAGTTAGGTTCAAATTTACCTTTAAGGTCTTTAGTTGCATTAGTATTTTTTTGATTTTATTTTAAGATGAGGTCATCGATCTCAAAGGATCGGTGATGAAATTTCTTAAGATATGCTCATTTGAGCTTGTTCTGGTAGGCTCGAAGATGCTCCAAAGAATTGATGCACTTCTCATATAGGAGTTCCAGCTGACTAAATCTACCAGCACGATATTCATCTCCTACTTTAGTATCTTGAAGTAGCAGAGCCAAAGAAGGAACTTCTAATTCAAAGGGAAAAATAGCTTCAGCGCCATAAACCAAAACAAAAGGTGAAGTGCCCGTGGGAGTACGAATGCTAGTTCGATAAGCCCACAAATCAGGATATAATTGAATGTGCCAATATCAACCAGATTTATTGACCAATATTTTGAGGATTTTAATTAATGTTTTATTAGATGCTTCTACTTGGCCATTACCCTGAGGATAATAGGGAGTGGACCAACGATGTTGAATTTTATATTTTTGACATAGTTTTTTTACATATTTATTTTTGAAACAAGTTCCATTATCCAAGATGAGATTTGCAGGAATTCCAAACCTACAAATAATTTGATTAAAAATAAATTTGGAAACTTGAGTTCCAGTGCAAGAAGCTAAGGGCATAACTTCAACCCACTTCATAAAATACTCGGTGGTGGTTATGATGAATTTGTGTCCATCAGATGACACAGGATTGATTATTACAATAATGTCTAAGCCCCATTTTGAAAAGGGCCAAGGAGATGAAATAGCCTACAGTTCTTGTGCATGCGCATGGACAAGGTCAGCATGTTTCTGGCACTTGTCACAATGGTGCATGTAATCATGTGCATCATTATCCATGGTAGGCCAAAAATATCCTATCCTAAGGAGCTTCTTAGCAATGGCGCTACCACTAAAGTGTACCCCACAAGATCCATCGTGGACTTCACTCAAAGCTGATCTAGACTCTTCTAGATTCAAACATCTTAGTAGGATACCTTCAAAAGATCTCCTATATAAGGTATTGCCAATTATGATGAAGCGACTTGCTCGTCTATGCAATAACCGATGCTGGTTTCTATTAAAACCTTCAAGGAAGTTTCCATTGTGAAGAAAATTGAGGATGTTAGTGTACCAAAGTTCAAGAGTGGTTTCGTTGATTAGAAACACGTCCAAAGGTTCCAAGCATGATTTAATTGAAGCGGGTTCCTAGAGTTGATGAATAATGATGGTAGCATATTCGTCATCTAACTCCAAGGGTAAAAGAGATGTAGCTGCGGCCATAGCATCAGCCACACGATTGCTAGTTCGAGAAATAGCTTCCAAGGTAACTTGATCAAATAAAGATATTAATTGCAATACATATGCTTTATATGGGTGTAATTTATCATCTCTGGTCTGATAAACATCATTAATTTGATTTATAACAAGTTGAGAATCATCGAAAACTAATAGATTTTTAATTTTTAGTGCCAGGGCAGCTCGTAATCCAAGGATTAGAGCCTCATATTCAACAGTGTTATTAGTACAGGCAAATGTTAATTTAAAGGATAAAGGTATGAGGTGTTTCTTTGGAGATATCAAAATAATACCTGCACCATCCCCACTCATGCATCGGGCTATGTCAAAGTATAAGGACCATTGCTCTGAATGATCTACCTCTAATTTAAGGCATTCATCAAGAAACTCAATGACGAGGGGATGGGTGGATGCCAAGGGTGCAACAACTAATTGATATGCTATGATTTGACCCTTAACAGACTTTTGTCATATAAACGTGAGTTCAAACTTGCTTAGCGCAAGAACCCACTTTGCTGTGCGACTAGATAAATAAGGTCGACTCATGAGATACCACAAGGGATCAGATTTAGCAATAACATATGTTTTCTGACTGAACATATAATGGTGTAGTTTTTATGTAGAAAATACGACTGCTAGACATAACTTCTCTAATGATGTGTAGCAGGTTTCATAACTAATTAATGTTCTGCTAATGTAATAATTAGCATGCTCTCTCTTCTCATCATCAAGTTGAGCTAACATAGCTCCTAAAGCAAAATCTGAAGCAAAAATATACAAGATAAATGGGCGATCAGGTCTAGGTGGCAAAATTATAGGTGGGTTAAGAAGATATTTTTTTAGGAGTTCAAATGCTTCTTGACATTCGTTGTCCCAATGGAAAGAGACATCCTTCTTAAGAAGCTTAAGAAAGGGTCTAATTTTATTCACCAGCTTATCAATGAAGTGACGGATGGCTTGAAGCTTACCTTGTAGACTCCATAATTCAGATATATTTGTGGGTGCGGGCATATCAGTGATAGCTGCAATCTTGAGAGGGTCAATTTTGATGCCACGTAAAGAAACTATAACCCTCAATAATTTACCGAACTTAACTCCGAATATACATTTGGTTGGATTCAATCGGATAAGATATTCCCTTAACCGATTAAATACTTTTCTCAAGTCATCTAAATGGTAATCTTCTTTAGTAGAACGAGCTATACTGTCGTCTACATAATCATGTAGTATATCATGCATCATATCATGAAAGATATAAGTCATGGCTCATTGATAGGTTGCACCTGCATTCTTTAAACCAAATGGCATCAATTTCCAACAAAAGATCCCCTAAGGGGTAATAAAGGTTGTTTTAGCCTGATATTCAGGAGCCATCCTGATCTGATTATAACCAAAAAATCCATCCATTAAGGATATCATTCCACTCCCAATAGTAAAATCAATGATCTGATCCATATTGGGAAGGGAAAAATCATCTTTAGGGCATGCAACATTAATATCTCTAAAGTCTATACAAACCCTAACCTTAGTAGCTTCTTTCTTAGTTACTGGAACTACATTCGATATCCATTCAGCATAATCAATGGCTTGTATAAAAATAACATTCAGGAGTTTTTCTAACTCTCCTTTGACTAGTAAGGCCACTTTAAGATGCATTTTTCTAAGTTTTTGTTTAACATGTTTAGCATTCGGATGGACTACTAGGTGATGCATAACTACATAAGGGTCTAAACCTAGCATATCTTCATATGTCCAAGCAAAGACATCTTCATATTCTTTAAGAAATGCAATGTATTTATCCTATTTTTCTTGACTCAATTCTGATCCGATGTTGATTATGTGAGGGTTATCCTCGGTTCTAATGTTAATTTTTATGACATTTTCTACTTCCATGTGTAGATCTCTCTCAAAATTAGGTGGGGCGGGTGAAACACCCAATTCCTATAATTCTTCCAAGGTTAGCTTGGATAATTTGTCTTGAGGAGTCATGGCCTCAAGCTGGGCTATAGTAGGTATAGAGCCATCAAAATAAAATCCATTATGTAATAATTCCTCAATGGAGACATCATGGAAGATATCTCCCTCCAACTCATCATCGGATTCAACGATCATCTCAAGATAAGCTATAGATAGCATGTTACATGTGAATGGCTTATTCATTAAACACAAAACATTGCATTCATCTAAATAATCTTGGTAACATATAAGATGGTCATCATCCTCGAATAGCTGACCCTTACTAGAAAATAGGCCCACACCACATCGGGCGGGCCACGGCTCTACCTCAAAAGGTTCTTTCATACCATTCTAGAAATGTCCCAAACCTTTCCTTTTATATCCCAATTTAAGCATTATAGGTTTGGCTTTAGTATACTCATTAGTAAAATAACATCGAGCATATCCATCATAATGATTTCTGATGTTTCTGGGTATTCTACCCCAGTCATATCCCTTATAAATAAAGGTATAGCTCTCGACTTGGTAAATACTTCCCATAGGCTGCGGGAGGCCCAAGGTACGAGGATATGGTGGCAATTTATTTAAAACAAGGGAATATTGCATAGAAACATTCGTTTCTTCTAATATAAGAATTTTAGATAGATCGGGTAAGATCTCGTCAGTAAGAGCATAAGAGGTAGAAGGAATATTTCCTACATATTTTGATGCGGAGAATATGCATTTGGTGGATATAGACGGTGTAGAGGTGTCAATAGATGGGTCTATTATAGGTATAGAAGTTATAGGAGTAGAAAAAGAGACATTGGTTGTGGGATTAGGATCTTTCTTAGGTCCTAATGCGGTTTGTTTAGAATATGGTTGAGCTATATGTGAAGGTGCATCTGATGGAGAAGAAGTAGATGACATTGTGGGTGTGAGTTTCACATGTTTAGATGGATAATGAGAATTAGGATGTGTGGATGACAACGCGGGGCAAAATTGAACTCCAATAGGTTCTACCAAAGCACACATATCAAAGGGTCTTGGATCACCATGAATGGTAACCAACTGATTCTTAAATTTGAATTTAACACATTGATGTAAAGTTGAAGGAACAACTCACATCGCATTGATCCAAGGGTGACCCAAGAGTATATTGTACGATGTAGGGCAATGTACAATAAACACGATCATATCCAAGGTTCTTGGACCAACCTGCAATGGAATGGTAATAAATCCACACGATTCTTGTGTTTCATCATTGAAAGCTTTTATAATCATATCAGTTCTTTTCATTTCATCACTTCTAAACCCAAATATTTGGTAGAAGTCAAAAGTGCAAATATTTAAATATGAACCATTATCAATCAAAACTCGTTTGACTGCTACATCTCCAATTAAGGTGGTAATATATAAGGGGTTATCTTTATGTAAACTATGTTGTGGTATGTCTCTATCCCAAAAGTCAATATAATCAACTTCACAAGTTATTATAGTATTGGCCATGTATTGAGGGTGAATGTCTTGTGGTACCATCATCTGGCTTAATGTGAGTATTAATTCATCTCTATGTGTGGGAGATCTTAAGAGGTCCAAAGGGAAATTCTAGCTATAACATTTGATAATTGTTTATTAATATTATAAGGAGGTTTAGGTTGAACATTAGGTGCATGATTCCATTTATTAGGAACCTTCAAAACAAATGGAGTTGATCCACCTTTATGAATTTGATCTTGTTGAGAATTTTGAGCCTGTTGTCTAGTAACAGCTTCGATGGTACCCACAATATTATTCTATAGATGATGAATGGGTCTTGGTCTAGCATTTATAGCTAACTCATTAGAAATTAATTGGTGGGACGATGGTCTAGTAGTGACTCTTCTTGGAAATGGTTCTTTTGGAACCATATGACTTGTGATAGGGTGAATAGTATTCGATTCATCTTCAAAGCTATTCGATTTATTTGATGTGATTTCCATATCACTCTCAGTATCATATTTTGTATCACTAAGATCAGGTATCTGCATATTATATAGAGGCTTGGTTGTAACCACGAATAAAGTTGTGTCAAATGTTTCCAGATCATGAACAGGTAAATGCCTACTAATAGTTACTACATATCGGGCAGGAGGAGGAACATTATGATGTTCAATTTGATTAGCCACCTCCTTACCATGTTTTGGTAAAGGATGTTGAAAGATGTCCAATGACTGATTGGTGTTCTGATTCTGGTTTTGTGTGATGTTCTGTTAAGTGTTATTAGGAGGATTTTGCTTAGGTTGAAAGGCTTGTACCTCCATCTCATTGTTATCAATCAAGTCATGTATTTTATATTTTAATCTTTTACAAGAGTTGGTAGTGTGTCTAGGTCATCTATGGAAGTCACAATGTAAATTTTCTCTGTATCCGGGTATAGTTGGATCAGGTTCCCAGATATTTGGTAATTGAATTAAGCCTCGTTCTATTAATTGTGGTAGAATAGTTGATAAAGGTTGATTTAACCTAGTAAATTCTTGAGGAGGTCTATCAGGAGGTTTCAATACAAACTTCTCTCTGTCTTTGCAGCATTAACATTAGAAATATTTTTGCTATCGGTGACTCCATCACCCACAACTTGTTTATTCTTATATTGATTTTTGGATGTTTTCTCATCGTATTTTTTTTTAAGCTGACCTCTCCTAATGAGAGCATCTTCCACTCTTTGGGCTAAGTCTATAGCCTGATCTAAGGTGGTCAAGGTAGCAGTTGATAATTCATAAGATAGTTGCTCTTGCAAATTATTAATAAAGATGTCCAACATCTCCCTATAAGGTAACACAAAGTGCAATTTTCCTATCAATTGTCTCCATCTATCTAGGAAATCAACAAAGAATTAATATTTGTCTTGTTTTAAGTTATACAAATATTTAATGGTCACATGTATTTCGATATAGGCACTAAATTGATGAACAAAAGACTCGGAAGTTTCTTCGAAATTCCTCAAAGAATTAGTGGGTAATTGATAATACCACTCTAATGCCATTCCTCCCAAGCTTTTTGAAAACATTTTTAGTAATAACAAATAATCATGTGATATATCATGACATGCTATCCTAAACATACGAAGATGATTTATGGGATCTTCCGTTCCTTTATATATGGGCAAGACAGGCATAGGAAAATGTTTAGGATACGGCTGTGCTACAACTATAGGATCTAAAGGCTGACTACACATCTTTCGATAATTGTATGAGGGTCGGTAGGGATCTATCTGTTTCATGCGAGAAACTAACTGTTTCACCATGGTTTCAAGATTACTAGTTTGTCCACCATATTGGTTCGGTGGGACATAGGTATGGGATTTATGAGTGTATGATGGTGTGGCATAAGGATTATATGCTATATTGCTATTATGAAAAGTGTTGGTAGGAAGAGTATTATGAAGGGGATATGTAATAGTATTATGTTGTATCCCAGATTGTTGGTAATTAGTGTTTGGTTTTGTTTTGGGTTTTTGTTGATTTGAGGTATGTTTCTCAATAGATTGGTGAAATAGAGCAGTAAATGATGGTTTATTTTGTGCAGGAATAACCCTAGGCTTGTTAACATGCACTTTAGGTGGTTGGGTAACCTACTATATCCAAGTAGAAATGTTTCGGATCGTAGCTGCTATATCCAAATTGGATGGTCCATCTTGATCACTCTCTTGTTCAATAAAGGACAAGGGATTAGTGCATGTGTGAAATCCATCTTCTAGAGTTGCTTGAGTGTCACTAATTCGATCCTTGTCCATATGGACTGCTCTATTAAAAACACCGATATTTGTGTTAATGAACTTTCAAAATTGTTCCATGTTTTCAAAAGTGATAGCTCCTCTCAGAGACATTTTAGGGGATGAGGATCCTTACTCTCTATTAATTTCTTCTTGTTCATTTGCTATCAAGCTCTTCTTCTTGCTGGTCTTGGATTTATTCTTCCTGAACTTAGTCCTTAGGAGGGACATTTTGGTCAATTAATGGTCTTCCTAACCAATCTTCTTCTTCTTTGGTTTGTTTTCCATTCCTAAGTCTAGGCATTGTGCTAAACTTAGGTTTTAGCAAATATATATACTTATATATATATGCGATAGGGTTGAGAGGTATATATTTTAACTATATACCTACTATAATACTTAAAAAGGAAATGTTTTGTTTTTTTTTTTCATTTTTTTTTTTTGTTTTGTATTATTATTTCACAAGTATAAAAATAACAAACGACATGCTAGTTGCAAGAAATAACAATAGTAAAAAGAATAAATTAGTTTTTTTAATAAATAGTTTATGGATATCATTGATAGGATCAAGTTCATTAGGAGTCATGAAATGCTCCTGTTCAAATTGGAAGTGGTTTTTCAAGAACTTGACAAAGTGTGCTATGATAATATGATCTACTTCGGACTCTGACTTATAAAAATAAAGTTCATGGTAATATTATCGATACAACACAACTCTAGGAACTCTATTCCATATTTTTCTATCCATAAGAATGACTTCTTGATCATATATACGAGATAGAAACTTATGTACTACAACTACGTTCTCAAGGTATTCCTCAAAGGTGTACAATTCTGAAGACACAAGTGCTCTTTTATCTGCTAACCACCTATGGCAAGCTCTCCGAAGTTCATGGTACAAAGTCACCTGATCAGGATCCAAGATTCTATCTAGGACAAACCTCTTAATTTGCCTAAGTTCTTAGATCTAGATTTAATAATACCCAATCTCCTATCAAGTTCGTCCCACAAAGGTTGGACTCTATTTGTTTGAGGTACTCTAAGCACGAAAGTAATCTCTATGGCCGTTAATTGATTTTCAACATTTATGGTGATAGCTCGTCTTCTATTATAATCTACCATCTAAATATGATATGTAAATTTAACGGTTTTCTAATGATTCTAGATGTTCTTAATAATGTGTTTTTTTTTTTTTGGATTGTTTTAAAAAGGTGTTTTAGTTTCACGTCGGGTTCACCAAAATGTATCGTCCAATTTTTTTGCACCCTTACCTTCAGGCTAAAGGATCCGTGCCCTGGAAGGGGGATGTGAGAAGGATGAGACAATACCTCGGACATAGAGGCCCTTTGAAGGTCGTGCCTCTCGGGGGCGAGGTATAAGGGTGAATTTTTGATGGATGGTGGGGTTCACCAGGAAACTTTGAGTGGTAGTTTCCATGCCTAGTTTGAAAATGGGTTTGATGTGTTCATTTTATATTCAATCATTCATATTATTAGGTTGGCCAAAATGAATCTAAGCTATTCTATATGAAATTTCATGTTTATATGAAGACAACAAACATGAATGAATCCTAAATACAGAGAATATGTGAAATGGAGAGGAATACACTTGATTCCTGATGTTTGATGAATATTATGAAGCTTGTAAGAGTTCAGATCGTCCCGAATATGATAGGATCATCTGCAATTGTAAAAAATTGTCCCAAATCATAGGCAATCGTCTAAGATCAGACAAGATCGTCGATGACCTGACGAATTTGTCAAAAACCTACAATCATGGAAATAGACACCAAAAACCAAAAATGCAATTGCAAGAATGATGCAAAATGATAGAAATAACAGTATAAATGCTTAAATAATAAATCCAGATAGCAAATCAAATGGGAAGAACTATTTTAATAACTTATTTTAAATTTTATCATGCAAATATGCTAAATGAGGTGAACTCCAAGATGCGGAATAGAAATAAATAGATCTAATGCACAATTAAATAAGAATGAAATGTAGAAAATGCAAACTCAGGGCTCTGGTTACCCCAATCTGAACTACAGTCAAAATCGTCTATGATCGTATGAGATCGTCATTGATCTTGACAGGATCGTCTGAAATCATGTTGGATCACCTATGACAATCCAAGATTTCTCCGACTGAAACATAGTAAAAACCTACAATAAAATTTGAAAATACAAATGCAAATGATGGGGGCGAGGATGTTCTAATACAGCAAAAAACTAGAGTTGCAAGGAAATGATCAGCCAGGGGGATTAACTGGGAAAATCCCAAGTTTATATAGGATTAGGGGGGAGATTAGGAGGTTGGGTATCATCCCAATCTAGAAGATCTCCAACGTAGGAATATCCAACCGCGTAGACACACTTCTGCCTAAGTTGGAGAGGTTGTTGAAATAGAGGCTAATTATGAAAATTTAGTTTTGGGATGAAATTGTCTGGATGTTCTGTTCCAGATGAATTCATCCGATTTGGGACGATATCGTCAGATCGACAATGATATTGTCCAACGGTCAAAACAAATTCTAAAAATGACACAAAAAATGAGGTGAGCGGTTAACAGGTGGTTTCGGGGTTAAAATTCAAATTTTTATCTTTTTACTGATGGTTTAACTGCACCAATTTTAGGGTGCTACACCATCACTGACTTAAGTTATCTCTAAAATTGGAATGTTTGATCCACATAGATTGAAATATAAAAGGTTTATTGAAGGATAGAGAGTTAGGGATCTCCAAAAAAATGGGATTATGATCAAAGGCAATTTTAGGAAGGGCTTACAGGGTAGAATCATCAAACAAAGTTGTAGCCTCCTTTGATAGAAAAAACCTATCAAGCCTTTCTTGAATGAGATGACACCCTATCCGTCGATTGCTCCAAGTATAATTTGCTCCTCTAAGTTTTACATCCATCAACATGTTGGAGTTCACAAAGTCATTGAACTCATCCATTCTCCTAATAGGTAGTCCATTTCCACCCATTTTTTTTGAAGGGTAAAGAGGAGTGTTAAAATCCCTAGCCAGAATCCAGGGGAAATTATGGAAGATTTCAGTCAGATTGCCTAAGTACTCCCACAGTAGAGCTCTACCTTGAATTGAAGTTAGGGGATAAATATTTGAAAGGATCCATGACATATTGCTGTTTATTTCCTTAAATAAAATACTAAGAACCCTGTCATCTTTCTAAATAATTGTGCCTTCTACTATCCGGGGATACCACAAAGTCATAAGGCCTCTAGATACTCCTCTATCTGATTTGCAAACCATCTCCTCTTGATTCCAATTTTTTTTTGCTATTTTTTTGATTGAATCTCATCAGTTTTTGTTTCTTGCAACATGATAATAGTTGGATTCACTCGATTTCTTATTGCATTGACTTCCCTGTGTTTGGGCAGGCCATTAAGGCCACTCACGTTCCATGTGAGGAACTTATTTTAGATTTTTTGGGATTTCTTCCTCTCCCGCTCCCTTGAGGGGGTTTTCCTAACTTGTCTTTAGAACCCGAAATAACCTGTTGAAACAAGGTTCTCTATTTTCCATTGGCAATGTCATTATCAGTTTTAATTTTTTGATGCTCAACATTTGATATTCTCCCTCTTATTTTTTCACTACCAAAATCTATAGGAGACTTCACAATGCTCCTGGGTTATTTAGGACTAACCTGAGGGGAGGTAATTTGTTGCAGAACTGGACTGCCATATTCCTCAGTCTAAATAATTTCACATATCTCCACCCCTACATACAAATATTCTCCTTTTTTATTGTATTCCCTTGGTCTGTGGGATGACCCCTTAGTAGGATTCACTTGGCTCATAGTGATGATGTTAGGGAGATGATATTTTTTATTTTCCAATGCCTCAACTTTCTTCCTATGTTCTTCAAAATTAGGGTTTAGCTTTGGGATGCCCATTGGGCTTGAAGTATTTCCAGCATTGGGGTTTAAGGATCTTGAATTAGATGTGGATTATAGAGATCTTGCATTAGGGTTTGGATTTGTGATGCCCATGGGGCTTACAGTAATTTTAGCATTAGGGTTTAAGGATCCTGACTTGGATAGGGATTCAAGAGAGTCAGAAAGGTTACCCTGAAGGTGTTGGGCTTCCATGTATTCTGATAATCCTCCTACTCCCATATTGGATAGAATTGAAAATTTATTTGAAACTAGAGGATTGGAACTTACCTGAGTATTTTGGTTACCAAAAACCTATTGTTTTCCTTTGTCTTGCTGGGACCCTACACCCTCTCTTTTCTTTTTTGGTAGACATATTTTTCCTGATTGAAATCACCTCTGCCAGGGAAACTCCTCAAATTTCCTCTATCTAGCATTCCCTGCTTTTGCTTTTCTCTATTCATTATCAGGTTAGGGCACTGATTGCATAGATGCCCTTTATTTTTACATTCTACATAGAATTCTAGTATGTTCTTATATTCTATTAGCTGTTTTCTATAGTATTATCCATACTCTAGCTCCACAAACCTTGGCAATTCATTATTCAAATTAGCATTTATGTAGATTCATGCATGAGTCATCCTTATCCTGGCCAAGGTCACATGGTCAATGGAGATCAGGTCCCCTATAGTTCTAGCTATGCCCTACAACAAATATTCATTGAATAACTGGGCATGTAGACTTGGGAGATGAACCCAAATAGGGGTAATATTAATATTTTTCTTTTCAGGGTCAAAATCTTCACCCCATCATCTATGAAAAAGGTTCCTTTTGCCTAGAAACCAAGGACCTCCTATTAAAATGTGGTTAGCATCCTCCATATTGTTAAAATGTATAATGAAGAACCCTCAAGTTAGATCTACCAACTCCAAGTTGCCTACCAGTCACCATTTACCCATCGCCCAAGCCCTGATAGTCTCCATGTCTAACCTACCTCCCAAAAACTTGCCTACCAGGGAGAATTCTTCCATTAAAAGAAAAAGGCTCATGGAACTTGTCGGGGCTAAAATTTTATTATTTATTGGAACTAGGGGTGGAAGAGAGAGAGCATCCTTTCTTTTTCCTCTAAGAGTATCAACAAAATATATCCACATCTTGGGCCCCACATTGTCCTTCGTATATTTTTATCGAGGTCTTTTTGAGGAGTCGGGCCCCCGTGTGATGCCCGCCTCCAAATCTACCACAGCCTGACCGCCTTCCTCTGGATCCTCACTTGATCCATGCTCGAGGTTCCCACCCACCCCTTCTATACCTGCTCTACCTCTACCGCCTTGGTTGAGATTCCTGCCTAGAAAATTCAAACCCTCACTCTCGCCGCACCCGCTAAACCTCAGCTCACTCATTCCTCTTGCTGAAGGAGAATAGAAGAAAAAATCCTTCTGAAATAATTTTGTCTAACAATGCATAAAATTCATTTAATGGAGGTTATCCCATATTACCCGCTATTTCCATTTTGATTTTATTTTATGTGGCTCCAAGACCCTGATTTTTTCCATATGGTTATGTTATGGTGAGATGAATAAAAATTTGAAGGATCATGTATGTACAAGTTTGTTTAAAAGTTGAATATTAAAAGGAGCAAATGAAGATTTTTCACTTTAATATAATCTTGATTCTTTATATTAATTAAAAATATCTCAAGGTTCAATCCAATCATGATGTCATCTTTCCAAACATAAGATTTTATTTATAAATGTAATTTATAGTTGGTTCAAGTATGGAAGAATTGATTCCCAAAACTTGAAATTTTCTTAGTGAAACAATTGTGGTTTTGGTTAAAAATATCTCTTGAACCAAAACCACAATTGTTTCACTAAGAAAATTTTGAGTTTTGGGAATCAATTCTTCCATACTTGAACCAACTATAAATTACATTTATAAATAAAATCTTATGTTTGGAAAGATGACATCATGATTGGATTGAACCTTGAAGTGAAAAGGTCTTCTTGCTTGTCCCATTATGCACATAGTCCAACAATAAAATTAATTATATATTCTACAAAAAATTACAAAAATAAAAGGAGTGAGTTGTAAGGATAGAATTACACTTCCATCTAGATGGATATGTAATCCGAATCCCCAAAACTTTACTTCTTTTCACAAAATCAAATAAATCATAATAAAATTGCCAAGTAGTAAGGATAGGGCCAAAATTCTCATTGGACTTGTTGAGAATTTGATTCCTTGGTGACACAAACAAAACTCCAAGTAGTAAGGGCAGGGTAAAAATTCTCATTAAACTTGTTGAGAATATAATTCCCCAAAGCTTGGAGACTCAAATAAATATACAATAAATAATAGAGATCATATCATTGGACTATCGAGCTAACCTCCATTGGGACTATAGATGCTTGACTGGAAGGATCATGCATAACGACACATCTCTCTTGAAGAGACCTCTAGCTACACATAAGGACAAGCTAGCTTCTTGGTTCCTTCCATCACCAGTTTAATATTACCTTACATAATATGGGTAAACATATTCATTTTGTACACACAATGGTTCTTGATTGGCTTACATCATTACCTTACTCAAAATTGGTAAATGAATTTCATGGGAACACACATTGGTTCTCGATGGATTTCACATCATAATAAAGTTCAATATAAGAAATGAACTCACAAATCACACACCGATTCTTAATAAGCTTGATTTTCATTTTTGAATACCCAAGATTTACTATGAACTTTTATTAGCTCAAGTTGCCATATTCTCATCGATTTGTATGATCATTATCATAAGCAATTGGGGCCAAATAAATCACTAGCCTTGCATTTTATTATCATAAGCAATTGAGACCAAATCAATAATTAGCCTTGCATTCCATTATCATAGGTAGTTGTACTAAATCAAAAATTAGTATTACATTTCATCTCCATCATCTTAGCACCATGAATTTGCAGTATTACTTCATCATATTGCATGATTGCTTGCCATACCTAAATTTGCATATTTTACTTGATCATGGATACTTTGCAAATAATGGCACAGAATGATGCCTAGTCAAGTTTTACATGTACATATCTCATACTAGGATCATATTACCTAGTAAAGTCCCCATATAGGGAAAATCACATCCCTTATGGCTAGACATCTATATTATTCTTATATCCTAAAATTTTGTGAACACATAAAAATCAAAATTTTAAGGGTATGAATCACTCACCATTTATCATTTTTCAAATCATCATTTTGATCAAACTTGGTGGTATACTTTCGATGTCAACATAACAACAGACCTCACATAGGATCCACTTCATGACCACTAGTGAGGGGTAGCCTCCACTTAGGTCATATACAAGCATACATCCTTGAGGGTTATGGTTGACAGACCATTGTCGTAAGATATACTACTCAACACACTTCAACTATCTCTATACACACATTATTGTTCATCATTATTTACCAAATCATACTTCATTTTTCTACAAAAATATAACTTTTTCTAGTATGATAGGTGCACATTAAATTCATTATAATCATAAGCATTAGTATATGTTATTAACATACATCATGAACAAAATAAAAATAAAATAAAAAGAAGCATATAAGGAAAAAATGCATCTTTCCTAATTGGTCATTTTACATTGCTATAATAAAGAGGGTATGAACCATTTTAATATTTGAATAATTATTTTTGCTCATCAAAATTGATCATACACATTGGGTCACACATCTTCAATTTCAACAGGACAATACTCCACACACAGGATTCACTTCATGACCACACACGAGGGGTAACCTCCATTTTAGTCATATACAAGCACACATCCTTGTGGGTTATTATCTATAAACTATTGTTATGAATGCACACTCATAGCAGACATCACATATTAATCACTTTTTGATCATTTTATTTTCAACCATTAGGGTTATATACTTTAAAATTTAGCATGATGGTATACCTAAGACATGATTCACTTCATGACCACATGCAAGGGGTAACCTCCATATCGATCATATGCAAGTACACATCCTAGCATAACATTGTCTAAAAAATATCATTGTAGGGACAAACCCAATGCATTTCGATCATCCTCTTCACATACTATTTTTCATTTCTTATACACCATTGTTTGTCATCATATCCCATTCCTTTTTGTAAACCGCATTTTGACTAGCATGACAAGTATGCATCAAAACCAATAGGATCATATACATCATAATGTATTTAGACCATTCATAACATACATCAAAATCAACATAATCACATGTATTATCATACATTTTCATTTAGATCGTTCACAACATACATCAACAAAAAAACAATTTTCTTTTAAAGCAATTTGCCACTTACCTAGATCCTCCTAGCTACTCCATCATTGTCTCTCCACACAATTTCCATTATGTAGGTAGCAAGTTCCATTTTTCTCTAGAGCTCCAAACCAGAAAAGTGAAAAGTAAAAATGAATTATTTTTCACACCCACCCTCTATTTTCACCCACCATTCTTTTTTTATGTCCTTTATTTTTCCACTCTTCTCCTCCATCAGTCATTTCGAGTTCCATTAGGAATGTGTCATTCATCATGAAATTTTAGGGGGCACCATAACTAGAAAAATCAATAATCATTTTTCTAACATCAGTTCTACATGAGTCATTCATTCTAAACCATCTACCCCTTTTTTTCCCACATCAATCATTGTCACCTCTACTCAAGTGTCTACATATTTATTTTATGCATTTATTATTCATAAATATGCCAAAGAGGGGGAAAAATATAGCCATGGAATTTTGATCCACTTCAAAATTCCTAGCATCCCCCAACGACGTAGTCCCCCCTCAGTTGCCTTCCTCATTTTTTGTGTTGATTTTAAACCCCTTTCTATTGTTTTACCATTTTTAGAAAATTCAGGTGGTTGTGGCAATCATTCAAAATTTCTAAAAATAACATGCTAGCCTATAATGGTTAGGGACCATTTGGATTTTAATCCAATTTGGGTAAATCTAGATTTTTTGCAAATTTGGTAGTCTTCGGTAACTATTCGAATTTGCATAAATTAGGGATTTTCCTAATGTCCCCTAACCTCCCCATTCTATTTCATGTTATCTTCACTCCATTTGGTTTTCCCTCACTTTTAAATTGGTTACCCTACCTCCTAAGTTGGGTTAATGGTGATTTTGTAGGAGAATTGGATTGAAGAACTTCCTTCATGAGGTTTTGTTGTAGGTTTAGCTAAAATATTGCTATCCTATCATCATTCTAGTGATCATGAGAGATTAAATTGGTATATTTTATCTTTGTGCATTTCACTATTAATCATATTACATCATTTTGTATTGTTAGATCTAAATTTTCCCTCATATTTAGCGAATTTAGGAGGCTTTTGTAGGTTTTTGAACTCGTGTTTTAGATCCAAATTCACATATATACATGAAGGGACAAATTAATATTTCCAAATATATCATATCAACTTATTATTTTAAATTCTAACCCCATTTGACTACAAATTTTAGTGTCTTGTCTATCAATTTGTAGGTTTTAAACGAATTCAAGAGGCTGTGATAGTTGTCCAAATTTACCAAAGCTTTCTAAAATTGCTCTGTAGAATTCTAGATCTGACCATTGGAGATATTAATATATTTGTGAGGCTACAACACAAATATGAATCTGCTTGATAGGCCTAAATTTGTTAGAGCAATTTTGAATTTACCTATATTAGCCATCCAGGCCAGGTAAGTGCCTGATCTAGTTTACTTTAGCTACATTTATTTATTATATGTTCAATTAATGAATTTTCTATTTATAGATCATCTAAAAATATAAAAGGAAAAATATATATATGTATGATATGGTGCTACATTTAAATTAGCTGTGTTGTTTGTCATTCTTCCCAAGAAAATTAAATTGCATAAATATCAGGTGTAGTTGCATTTCACCCAAAACATAGGTGTATTTCAATTAAAAAACACATCAAATAGTTCATATTACATAGAATCTTAAACAGTCTTTAAAGGTTCCTTGGGGAACCCACCATAATTCATCAAAAATCATCAAAGAAGATATAACACCAGGTACCCTTCGTCTGAGGTGTAGACCCCTTATTTCCCATCCCCCTTCTAGGTGTGGATCCATTAGCCTGAAGGAAAGGGGTATGCAATTTTTGGTCTACTTTCTTTGGTGAACCTGACGTGAATGATCATTAAAGGTTTTAAATTTTATCACACTTCTCTTCCTTTTACCTTCCCCTTCCAATATTTTCCAGTGATAGTCTGTACTGACATCGTTCTAGTTTCATCCCACCATTGGCATCAAGTGGTGTCAAGCTTCAATGTGGGTTTGAGGTCGAACCCTCCAACTTGTAAAGTTGGGTATTAAGTGGTGTACACCTCTTACTCTTGGGACAACTAGATATGACTAAGATTAGACCACATTGGACTAGTTTGAAAAGAGGATTGTGGTTGGAAGGGACATATTTCTTTTCACCACTTTTCCTTTCTTTTCACTTAATCAAGATCACATGACCAATTATTGGAAAGGATTTAGGTACATAAACAAGGTAAATTGCAAAAGGATTTTCTTTTACTAAAAGAATATTTTAAAAGAAAGTATTTTCCTTGCTTCTTGGTGATTGGGATCATTAAAGTAGGATAATTCTTTTATGTGAAGCATTTCTTTCAAAAACAAAAACAAAAAAAAATCCAAATAGAACAAAAAAATGAATACCACTTTCTGGAATGGTAAAGAGATCATGGGTCTTGCAAATAGCCCAACTCAACACAAACCTATTTATGTCACTGCCTTGATTGATACTATTGGGGGAATTCCACCAGATGCATTAGTTAATTATGGCCAACCTCATTCATAATTTCTTCCATATTCAACATTACCCTTATCACAACCTCATCTTATTTCATCTCCTCTCTCTCAACCAATCCCTCCATAATTTTCCTTTCCATAATATTTCCCATCACAATTTCCTCCATAGTCACTACCATATTCTTCTTTTCAAACCACATATTCACCTCAACCTCTTCATAATAATGGTATTATTCCCACCACACATCCATGTCATGCTTTTCAATCTACATACGATCATTATCTTACATTATTGGATCACACTCGACCCCATCATTCGACTTAGGACCATAAATATGGAGGTGATCAATCATTAAATATTGTTGTTCCTAACACCTAAAGGAATATATTGTCAAAGGTCCTGCAAGAACCTTCACCACATAAATTTACTAAGCTCAAGCAACCAATGACTATAAGCCTTAAATATTTTCTAGATACAAATAAGATTGAGTTGCCTCCCATAAGGAAACCTAATACCACAACAGATTAGTATAAGCCTAAGCTACATTATGAATATCATAAAGTGGATAGACACATGACATAATCATGTAAGAAGTTAAGATATGTGGTTTAAGACTTGATTTATGCATGTCTTTTTGCTATAGAGTATTTACTATTTACTATCATTTATAATTCTCAAATAAACAATCAATCTCTTAGACAACAAATACCTACAATTGATAAAAACATGGAAAACTTCCAAAATTTCTAATTCAGTCATCAACAATAAGAAAACAATCAAGTGTCATGTCCTACTGTGCCTCAATATAATGATATTATTGATATTGTATCAAAGACTAGAAAAAAGCAAGTTCAAACTCAACTGACTTAATTTGGTAAGAAAGAGACACATTATTCATCCAATCAATCTTCAAGATCTCTCTTAGTTTTTAAGAATAAGCAGGAAGAGAATACAAGCCTAGAAAACCTACCTTTAGTGTTGAAATCTCAAATTGAAGTTTCCCTATTAGAAATTTTGTAAACCTCTCATATTCATATAGAAGCCTTGCGAGAAGTTTTAAGTCAAATGTTTGTTCCTCGAGACATCCTTCCTAGGTATATTACTAGTTATCTAAGTTCTATTGGGAATAATCATATTTCATTCTATGATGATGAGATTCCTTCCTCTTATTTTCAAGAAGATTCGTCTCTTTACATTAAAGGATTTATTGGAGAAACATTTATCAAAAGTATCTTGGTAGATAATGGTTCCTCTCTTAATATATGCACTTATCAATTATTCCAAATATTTGGATTAAAGGAGGAATGTCTTACTGAATCATATGTCATCATAAAATATTTCAATAACAAACCCTAAGAAGCTCACACAACTATAATTCTTTCCATTAGAGTTGGACCCAAGGTCTTGGATACTTTATTTTATGTGATGTCTTGTCATGCACATTACAAGCTACTTATTGGATGCCCTTGGATTCATATGATGAGGGTTGTCCCTTCCACCCTTCATCAACGCTTGAATTTCAGATTTGAAAATCAACTTGTCACCATCCATGGTGACCCAACATCATTTGGATGTTCTTCAATGATTGAATCACAAAATTCTCCATATTCTACCTTTGTATCATCATCATTGTCTTCCATCAATTACTCTTCTTCACCTATGTTTGATAACCCTTGTTCATCGTATAACATCCTTCACATCTTTCAAATATACTTCCACCATATTATCAAGACTTGGGAGAGAGTGATGAGGACGAGGGACCTCCTTATCCCTCTAACATTTTATTTTACAATATGATAAGATTTACATATTATGATGGTAAATATTTTGATCCTCGAGAGGACCATCCTTTGATATCTTATAGAGATATCATAAAATTAGGGATTGCGCCCCCTTATATTAAGAAAAATAGTTTTTTTTGAGAATGCATAGATTTTTGTGCAAATGCTATCAAATAAAAATCTATAAAAGAACTTATTTATTCAAAACCTCCTTTTATTTTGAATCCACCTTAGAAATTTTATGCTTGAGTCACCTTGTATAGTGTATATCGATCATCTTGTATATACCACCAATTCTATCATCAAAAATAAAAAAATCAAATGAAACAAAAGTTATGCATAGGTATTGCATTCTCATCTAGTTTTTATTCCCATTATTGCATTCACTTATGCCATGTTATGTCCCTTGACCTTACCTTTTATTTTTCATTGTTTATATCTCCCCAAGGTGAGGGATATAGTTCTTGTTTTGCTTCATTGACCTTGATTCATGCACTTTAATGTACACCTCTATTGAGTAGTACTTGCTTTGGCAATATTATCCCCATCATCTTAGCACCCCATAGTGGATAGTTTCATGGTCACAAGTGAGGGGCAACCTCCATTCAACCATTTGTGAGCATACATCCCAATGGGTATATCTAAAATTGCTCTGTAGAATTCTAGATCTGACCATTGGAGATATTAATATATTTGTGAGGCTACAACACAAATATGAATCTGCTTGATAGGCCTAAATTTGTTAGAGCAATTTTGAATTTACCTATATTAGCCATCCGGGCCAGGTAAGTGCCTGATTTAGTTTACTTTAGTTGCATTTATTTATTATATGTTCATTTAATAATTTTTCTATTTATAGATCATCTGAAAACACTATATATATACGTATGATATGGTGCTACATTTAAATTAGCTGTGTTGTTTGTCATTCTTCCCAAGAAAATTAAATTGCATAAATATCAGGTGTAGTTGCATTTCACCCAAAACATAGGTGTATTTCAATTAAAAAACACATCAAATAGTTCATATTACATAGAATCTTAAACAGTCTTTAAAGGTTCCTTGGGGAACCCACCATAATTCATCAAAAATCATCAAAGAAGATATAACAACAGGTACCTTTCCTATGAGGTGTAGACCCCTTATTTCCCATCCCCCTTCTAGGTGTGGATCCATTAGCCTGAAGGAAAGGGGTATGCAATTTTTGGTCTACTTTATTTGGTGAACCTGACGTGAATGATCATTAAAGGTTTTAAATTTTATCACACTTCTCTTCCTTTTACCTTCCCCTTCCAATATTTTCCAGTGATAGTCCATACTGACATCGTTCTAGTTTCATCCCACCATTGGCATCAAGTGGTGTCAAGCTTCAATGTGGGTTTGAGGTCGAACCCTCCAACTTGTAAAGTTGGGTATTAAGTGGTGTACACCTCTTACTCTTGGGACAACTAGATATGACTAAGATTAGACCACATTGGACTAGTTTGAAAAGAGATTTGTGGTTGGAAGGGACATATTTCTTTTCACCACTTTTCCTTTATTTTCACTTAATCAAGATCACATGACCAATTATTGGAAAGGATTTAGGTACATAAACAAGGTAAATTGCAAAAGGATTTTCTTTTACTAAAAGAATATTTTAAAAGAAAGTATTTTCCTTGCTTCTTGGTGATTGGGATCATTAAAGTAGGATAATTCTTTTATGTGAAGCATTTCTTTCAAAAACAAAAACAAAAAAAAATCCAAATAGAACAAAAAAATGAATACCACTTTCTGGAATGGTAAAGAGATCATGGGTCTTGCAAATAGCCCAACTCAACACAAACCTATTTATGTCACTGCCTTGATTGATACTATTGGGGGAATTCCACCAGATGCATTAGTTAATTATGGCCAACCTCATTCATAATTTCTTCCATATTCAACATTACCCTTATCACAACCTCATCTTATTTCATCTCCTCTCTCTCAACCAATCCCTCCATAATTCTCCTTTCCATAATATTTCCCATCACAATTTCCTCCATAGTCACTACCATATTCTTCTTTTCAAACCACATATTCACCTCAACCTCTTCATAATAATGGTATTATTCCCACCACACATCCATGTCAAGCATTTTAAATCTACATACGATCATTATCTTACATTATTGGATCACACTCGACCCCATCATTCGACTTAGGACCATAAATATGGAGGTGATCAATCATTAAATATTGTTGTTCCTAACACCTAAAGGAATATATTGTCAAAGGTCCTGCAAGAACCTTCACCACATAAATTTACTAAGCTCAAGCAACCAATGACTATAAGCCTTAAATATTTTCTAGATACAAATAAGATTGAGTTGCCTCCCATAAGGAAACCTAATACCACAACAGATTAGTATAAGCCTAAGCTACATTATGAATATCATAAAGTGGATAGACACATGACATAATCATGTAAGAAGTTAAGATATGTGGTTTAAGACTTGATTTATGCATGTCTTTTTGCTATAGAGTATTTACTATTTACTATCATTTATAATTCTCAAATAAACAATCAATCTCTTAGACAACAAATACCTACAATTGATAAAAACATGGAAAACTTCCAAAATTTCTAATTCAGTCATCAACAATAAGAAAACAATCAAGTGTCATGTCCTACTGTGCCTCAATATAATGATATTATTGATATTGTATCAAAGACTAGAAAAAAGCAAGTTCAAACTCAACTGACTTAATTTGGTAAGAAAGAGACACATTATTCATCCAATCAATCTTCAAGATCTCTCTTAGTTTTTAAGAATAAGCAGGAAGAGAATACAAGCCTAGAAAACCTACCTTTAGTGTTGAAATCTCAAATTGAAGTTTCCCTATTAGAAATTTTGTAAACCTCTCATATTCATATAGAAGCCTTGCGAGAAGTTTTAAGTCAAATGTTTGTTCCTCGAGACATCCTTCCTAGGTATATTACTAGTTATCTAAGTTCTATTGGGAATAATCATATTTCATTCTATGATGATGAGATTCCTTCCTCTTATTTTCAAGAAGATTCGTCTCTTTACATTAAAGGATTTATTGGAGAAACATTTATCAAAAGTATCTTGGTAGATAATGGTTCCTCTCTTAATATATGCACTTATCAATTATTCCAAATATTTGGATTAAAGGAGGAATGTCTTACTGAATCATATGTCATCATAAAATATTTCAATAACAAACCCTAAGAAGCTCACACAACTATAATTCTTTCCATTAAAGTTGGACCCAAGGTCTTGGATACCTTATTTTATGTGATGTCTTGTCATGCACATTACAAGCTACTTCTTGGATGCCCTTGGATTCATATGATGAGGGTTGTCCCTTCCACCCTTCATCAACGCTTGAATTTTAGATTTGAAAATCAACTTGTCACCATCCATGGTGACCCAACATCATTTGGGTGTTACACAATGATCGAATCACAAAATTCTCCATATTCTACCTTTGTATCATCATCATTGTCTTCCATCAATTACTCTTCTTCACCTATGTTTGATAACCCTTGTTCATCGTATAACATCCTTCACATCTTTCAAATATACTTCCACCATCTTATCAAGACTTGGGAGAGAGTGATGAGGACGAGGGACCTCCTTATCCCTCTAACATTTTATTTTACAATATGATAAGATTTACATATTATGATGGTAAATATTTTGATCCTCGAGAGGACCCTCCTTTGCTATCTTATAGAGATCTCATAAAATTAGGGATTGCACCCCCTTATATTAAGAAAAATGGTTTTTTTTGAGAATGCATAGATTTTTGTGCAAATGCTACTAAAGAAAAATCTATAAATTAACTTATTTATTCAAAACCTCCTTTGATTTTGAATCCACCTTAGAAATTTTATGCTTGAGTCACCTTGTATAGTGTATATCGATCATCTTGTATATACCACCAATTCTATCATCAAAAATAAAAAAATCAAATGAAACAAAAGTTATGCATAGGTATTGCATTCTCATCTAGTTTTTATTCCCATTATTGCATTCACTTATGCCATGTTATGTCCCTTGACCTTACCTTTTATTTTTCATTGTTTATATCTCCCCAAGGTGAGGGATATAGTTCTTGTTTTGCTTCATTGACCTTGATTCATGCACTTTAATGTACACCTCTATTGAGTAGTACTTGCTTTGGCAATATTATTCCCATCATCTTAGCACCCCATAGTGGATAGTTTCATGGTCACGAGTGAGGGGCAACCTCCATTCAACCATTTGTGAGCATACATCCCAATGGGTATATCTCTTCTATTTTTAGCTATTAGTAAGTGCTACACTCATAGCAAGTTCAACACCTCTTACAATTTTTTTTGTTGACCTTTTGGAGTCTTTGTTTTCATTTGCCTGTGCTTTTAATTTAGGTTTGCATATAGTGTTGTGAGTATTACATTATTTGGTCATTTTGTCCTAATGTATGTGTCACTTTATGAAAGTGAAATGTGTCAAAAGAGAGAAGTGAGTGAAGAGTCACATTGACATGTGGTATGTTGAGAGCTTGTATTAATGACAAGAATGTGAAAGGTTGCATTTCTCAAATTTGTAGGGGAGAGCAACAGTTTGAGGACTGAAAAGTCATGTATTGTATTATATTGGAGATAACTCTCCATTGTTGTATCATACCTTGAACATGGAAGCATAATATAGTGAAGATATCTCTTTTGTGATATATTTGTGTCAATATATTTATGTCAATATTTATGTGTGTGATCTTCTGATGTTCTTATGTTTCAATACATAATATTATGATCCTGGTTAATATTTTGTTAACATGAAATAATATCATGTTCCAACATGGTATCAGAGCAAGGTTGAGAGAGCTATGGAGAAACCAAGGTTGAGAAAGCTATGGAGAAAACTAGAAAACTAGAGAGCCATGGAGAGCTTGAGTGAATAGAGTTTTTGGGATAATCATCGTCATCCGATGACATGCTCATTTGACGTGTTGAAGGCAAGAATATTTGTGAGATTAGAGTGATGCAACAAAATAAGAAAACAACCAGATTTGGAAACTGAAATAGAGGTTGAAAGCAGAGAAAAAGAAGAAATCAAAAAAATTTGAAGGTGCAAAAACTAGGACTTCCCAAGAGGTGTTAAAAAAATAGCTTCTGTACCAAAAACAAAAGCATGCCTTGCATTTTTGAAGTCTTGCTGGATTTATTGGAGGAAAATTAGATTGATTTCTAAAAGTGGACTGTAGCCTTTAAAGCTAGTAAAAGGACAAAGAGTCAAGAGAAGAAGAGATTTTGGATGTGAAGAAGAAAAAAGTACTGGAATTCTAATACTAGCAGTATACAGTGAAACTTGGAACAAGTGCCTAAAAAGTGAGTGAAAAACTAGAGCCAAAAGCAATATTTGAAAGTTGGAATATTTTTCAAGAACCACACATCAACCTTGTAAGAAGTTTCAAAACCTCCTGCTTCCAACCATGTCCCTTTGTAAATTTCTCAACAGGCTAGAATTTCTTTAACCCTTTGGGACATATCATTTAAAGCCTAAAATTCCACTCAAACTTTTGGATCTATACAAATTACAATCAATAGATGTAGGGCCTAAAATTCTAGGACATATACACATTGTGTTTATCAATCGTAAGGTATATATGTATGTCCAAAAAATTCTTGGGTGATGACGTACAATAACAATGTATGCAATCTTATAGGACGAAGAATGGTTTGATAGCAATAATGAAATGCTCAAGCAGAAGAACAACATTAGTTTTTGAGTACCATGAGACGTTTTCATGTAGAGAGACATATTTTTTATCTATTGAGAAATCTACCAATAGTCGGGTTGCCATTTATAAGGGCCTACATAGGGAAGCCAACGTGGGTATTACAGGAAGGAGCAGACACATAGTGAAGGTATTTTTAGTGTATTGTGGGACACGTAGTCTAAAGAACTAATGTGGCATGGATCCTTGCAGAGGGTTGTGCTAGAGCATAAGCCTTGCATCAAATCCATCAAGCACATGAGTGATTGTGGGTGAAAATTCAAACATGGGTGTTGAGATTCTGTAACGGTAATCTCTACCTCCAAATATTTACATTTTCCTTGATAAATATCACTTTCACTGAAGGATCACCAAATAAGGAGGTTTTTTAGCCACATGTGTGGGTCGTCCACATGTCGTAGCATGTCTATGTAACATTCAAAAATATTTGGATGAACGATAATGGTCAATAGTAAATAGTGACCATTATAGGTAGAAGACAATAGCGATCATAGGAGAGTCATTACGCCTTGACAACACAAAAGGCTCAGTCAAGATTTTTGATTGCTGATAGAGTAATGGTCATCGTTACAAATGGAGGTTCTCGACCAAGCAAAGGCAGACACAACAACGCATGGTAAAAGGTATTATTATTTAAATTTTTATAAGTTTTTTTATGGTTTGGAGTGATAAGGTGTATGTGAAGTTTTTCAATTAGGGAGAAAATAAAAAAAAAAAGAAATGGAGAAAAAGTAATAAGGGGATTGAATTATTTTAAAAATAAAAAAGGGAAAAAGGAAAAATAAGAAAAAGAAAATTTAAGAAATTTTTTTTTCTTTAAAGTAGGGAGATAAAAGGTTTTCCATTTTTAAGGTTGACAATTTTTTTTTAAAGGAATTTAAGCTTTTTCTTGCATTGTTTTAATTTTAGGAGGTAAAAGGTTTTCTACCTCAAAGGAAAATTAAATCAAAGGGGGGAAAGAACAAGAAAAAAATGCCAAAAAACAAGAAACAAAGTTTGTTACAAAATTTTTGTCAAGAAGCTAAGGAAGAAGAAAAATTTATTTCAAATAAAGTGATAAAATAATTAAGTCCCATTCTTGAAGAAGTCCAAAAAGGAGAATTTTTTTTACTACAACAATGCATACAAGGAGTCATTAATGATGCAAATGAATGCCATGAAAAGTTTATCACTATACCTACTTGCTTATTGAAGATAATATATAAGGGGGTTATTACTCTTAATGTTTCCAAAATCAAAGCACAAGGAAACAAGCCATTGATGAAGGATGTTGTTTGTGACACTAATGATTTGAAGCCCATGATGATGGATAATTATTGTGATACTAATGATTTGAAGCCCATAATGGTAGATGAATGTTGTGATACTAATGATATTTGTGAGTAGGAAAAAGATGCATGTTGTGATCCCTTTCCAAATGAAAATGACTTGCACATGGTTCGTGATTGTTTAGAGAGAGCCTATGCCATTGTAATTGATGAGGACATAGACTCAAATGATGACATAAATAGTGATGCTCAAATTTGTGTTGAGCAATGTAATGATGGTTTTGGCCATTTTGAGAAGCACACTAAGGGAATTGGTTCCAAATTGCTACAAAAAATGGGCTACAAATAGAAAGGTTTGGGAAAGCATGAAAAAGGCATGAAAGAACCATTTGTACCAATAGTAAGACCAAAATATGAAGGTCTTGGGTACACAGGACAGGTGAATCAAAATGATTCAAGCACAAAATTTGTAATAGGAAAAAGTAATAGTAAATTGGTGACAGAAAAAAGATGTGAGCATTGTGGTAAATATGGCCATAGGATAGAGAAATGTTGGAATATCTATTCTTGTAAATTTTATGGAGGACATAATCATTCACACATGTTTTATCTACAAAAATAAATGAAAGAATGTAGATTAAAAATGAATTGTGGATGGATTGATATGAATGCTTAGGATAAGCTAAAAAGAATGTTGTATGGTTTATTCAAAAGGAAACCAAGTGTGATTAAAAATTTGATAAGATATAGAGATAGTGGCACATAGAGAATGAAGACAATTTTTATGAAGGGGGAATGTGTAGTCATCAAATTATTAATTTTTTTTTACCAAATAATGTACTAAAGGGGGGTGTTGTGAGTATTACATTATTTGGTCCTTTTGTCCTAATGTATGTGTCACTTTGTGAAAGTGAAATGTGTCAAAAGAGAGAAGTGAGTGAAGAGTCACATTGACATGTGGTATGTTGAGAGCTTGTCTTAATGACAAGAATGTGAAAGGTTGCATTTCTTGAATTTGTAGGGGAGAGCAACAGTTTGAGGACTAAAAAGTCATGTATTGTATTATATTGGAGATAAATCTCCATTATTGTATCATACCTTGAACATGGAAGCATAATAAAATAAAGATCTCTCTTTTGTGATATATTTGTGTCAATATCTTTGTGTCAATATTTATGTGTGTGATCTTGTGATGTTCTTATATTTCAATGCATAATATTATGATCCTGGTTAATATTTTGTTAACATGAAATAGTGTCATGTTCCAACATATAGCTCATATGGCACAACTATCATCTCCATATTACATTGCATAAACCATAATAATCTATCATGTAGTTGCACTTTGCACCTCCTAATTTTGATTAGCCCAATTGCATATGAAATATGGTCACATCCAATTATTATGTTATTTAAAATTTTAGACAAATGTTATCATGTTCTTGGTTAATCTCAGTATTCTCAAATTATTAAGAGTTTATTTTGAACTAATCACTTGATTTACACTTTAATAAATTCTTGATTCTTGATATTGATTAAAAATCTCTCTTGAACCAAAACTACTATTCTTAAGTAAGAAAATTTTGAGTTTTGGGAATCGATTCTTCCATACTTGAACCAAACAAAAATTACATTTATAAATAAAATATTACATTTGGAAAGATGACATCATGATTGGATTGAACCTTGAAGTGAAAAATCTTTTTTCTTGTCCCATTATGCACATAGTCCAACAATAAAATTAATTATATATTCTACAAAAATTTACAAAAATGAAAAGAGTGAGTTGTAAGGATAGAATTACACTTCCATCCAGATGGATATGTAATCTGAATCATAATACAATTGCCAAGAAGTAAGGATAGGGTAAAAATTCTCATCGATTGAGAATTTGATTCCCCAAAGCTTGGTGACACACAAAAAAATCCAATTAGTAAGGATAGGGTAAAAATTCTCATCGGACTTGTTGAGAATTTGATTTCCCAAATCTTGGAGACTCAAATAAATATACAATAAATAATAGAGATCATATCATTGGACTATGGATCTAAACTCCACCAGGACTATAGATGCTTGATTGAAAGTGGAGTATGCTCATGCATAACAATACATCTCTCTTGAAGAGACCTATGACTGCACATAAGGACAAGCTATTTTTTTGGTTCCTTCCATCATCAGTTTAATATTACCTCACATAAGATGGGTAAATGAATCCATTTTATACACACAATGGTTCTTGATTGGCTTGCATCATTATCTTACTCAAAATTGATAAATTAATTTCATGAGCACACACATTGGTTCTCGATATATTTAACATCATAATCAAGTTCAATATAAGGAATGAACTCACAAATCACATACTGGTTCTTAATAAGCTTAATTTTCATTTTTGAATACCCAAGATTTCCTATGAACTTTGATTAGCTCAAGTCACCATATTCTCATCAATTTGTATGATCATTATAATAAGAAATTGGGGTCAAATCAATCATTAGCCTTGCATTTCATTATCATAAGCAATTGAGACCAAATCAATAATTAGCCTTGCATTCCATTATCATAGGTAGTTGTGACTAAATCAACAATTAGTCTTGCATTTCATCTCCATCATCTTAGCACCATGAATTTACAGCATTTGCTTCATCATATTGCATGATTACTTGCCATACCTAAATTTACATATTTTACTTGATCATGGAGACTTTGCAAATAATGGCACATAATGATGCCTAGTCAAGTTTTACATGTACATATCTCATACTAGGATCATCTTGCCTAGTAAAGTCCCCATATAGGGCAAATCACATCCCTTATGGCTAGATATCTATATTATTCTTATATCCTAAATTTTTGTGAACACATAAAAATCAAAATTTTAAGGGTATGAATCACTCACCATTTATATTTTTCAAATCATCATTTTGATCAAACTTGGTGGTATACTTCCAACATCAACATAACAACAGACCTCACGTAGGATATGCTTCATGGCCACTAGTGAGAGGTAGCCTTGACTTAGGTCATTTACAAGCATACATCCTCAAGAGTTATAGTTGATAGGCCATTGTCCAAAGATATACTACTCAACACACTTCAACTATCTCTATACACACATTATTGTTCATCATCATTTACCAAATCACACTTCATATTTCTACAAAAATACAACTTTGCCTAGCATGATAGGTGCACATTAAATTCATTATAATCATAAGCATTAGTATATGCATTATTAACGTACATCATGCATAAAATATCAAAAACACCAAAAAAAAACATGTAGTGAAAAATGCATCTTTCCTAATTGGTCATTTTGCATTGCTATCATAAAAAGGGTATGAACCATTTTTCATCTTTGAATCATTATTTTTGCTCATCAAAATCGATCATACACATTGGATCACACATCTTCAATTTCAACAAGATAATACTCCACACACAAGATTTAGTTCATGACCACATGCAAGAGGTAGCCTCCATTTTAGTCATATAAAGCACACATCCTTGTAAGTTATTTTCTACAAACTACTGTTATGAATGCATGCTCATAGCAGACATCACATACCAATCACTTTTTGATCATTTCATTTTCAACCATCGAGGTTATATACTTTCAACTTTAGCATGATGATATACCTCATATAGGATTCTCTTCATGACAACACATGAGGCGCAACCTCCATCTCGATCATATACAAGCACACATCCTAGCAGGACATTGCCTAAAAAATATTATTGTAGGAACAAACCCAATGCATTTAGATCATCTTCTTCACATACTATTTTTCACTTCTTATACACCATTTTTTGTCATAATACCCCAATCCTTTTCACAAACCGTATTTTGACTAGCATGGAAAGTATGCATCAAAACCAACAGGATAATATACATCATCATGTATTTAGACCATTCATAACATGCATCAAAATCAACATAATCACATGCATTATCATACATTTTCATTTAGATCATTCACAACATACGTCAACAAAAAATAATTTTTTTTAAAGCAATTTGCCACATACTTAGATCCTCCTAGTTGTTCCATCATTGTATCTCCACACAAATTCCATTATGTGGGTAGCAAGTGCCATTTTTCTATAAAGCTCCAAACCAGAAAAGTGAAAAGTAAAAATGAATTACTTTTCACATCAACCCTCCATTTTCACCCACCATTCTTTTTTTTATTATTTCCTTCATTTTTTCCACTCTTCTCCTCCATCAGTCATTTCAAGTTCCATTAGGAATGTGGCATTCCTCATGAAACTCGAGGGGGCACCCTAACTAGAAAAATCAGTAATCATTTTTCTAACGTCAATTCCACATGAGTCATTCATTCTAAACCATCTACCCCCTTTTTCACCCACATCAATTATTGTCACCTTTGCTCAAGTATCTACACATTTATTTGACACATTTATTGTTCACAAATACACCAAAGAGGGGGCAAAATGTAGCCATGGAATTTTTACCCACTTCAAAATTCCTAGAATCCCCCAACAACGTAGTCCCCCCCTTAGCTGCCTTCCTCATTTTTTGTGTTGGTTTTAACCCCCTTTCTATCATTTTTTCATTTTTAGCGAATTTGGGTGGTTGTGGCAACTGTCCGATTTTACTAAAAATAGTGTGCCAACCTATAATGGTTAGGGATTGTTTGTATTTGAATCTAATTTGGACAAATCTAGATTTTTCATGAATTTGGTAGGCTCCGGTAGCCATCTGAATTCGCATAAATTGAGGATTTTCCTAATTTTTTGTAACCTCTTTTTTTTGTTTCACATTCTCTTTGCTCCTTTTGGTTTTCCCTTACTTTTAAATAAATTACCCTACCTCCTAATTGGGGTTAATGGTGATTTTGTAAGAGAATTGGATTGAACAACTTCCTTCATGAGATTTTGCTACAAGTTTAGTTGAGATCTTGCAATCCTATCATAATTCTAGTGATCATAAGAGACTGAATTGGTATAATATATCTTTGAGCATTTCACTATTAATCATAGTACATAATTTTGCATTGTTAGATCTAAGTTTTTCCTCATATTTAACAAATTTGGGAGGCTTTTGTAGGTATACAAACTTGCTTTTTAGGTCCAAATTTGCATAGATACATGCAGGGGGTAAATTAATATTTCCAAATCTATCATATCAACTTATGATTTTAATTCTAACCCCCTTTGATTACAAATTTTAGTGTCTTATCTGTAAATTTGCAGGTTTTAAACAAATTTGAGATGCTACGACATTGCCCGAATTTGGCTAAGATTTCCAAATTCACTTTACAAAATTTGTGAGACTGCGATACATATATGAATATGCTTGATAGGCTCAAATTCATCAAAGCAGTTTCAAATTCATCTAGATTAGCCATCTGAGTCAAGCAAGTGCCTGATCTGGTTTACTTTAGTTGCATTTATTTATTATATGTTCAGTTAATGCATTTTCTATTTATAGATCATATAAAAACACAAAAGGAAAAAATATATACACGTGTGATATAGTGCTGCATTTAAATTAGCTATGCTGTTTGTCATTGTTCTTAAGAAAATTAAATTGCATATAGATTAGGTATAGTTGCATTTCACCTAAAACATAGGTGGATTTTTATTAAAGAATACATCAATTATTTCACATTACATAGAATTAATAAAAGTCTTTAAATGTTCCTTGGTGAACCCACCATAATTTATTGATAATCACCAAAGAAGGTACGACATCAGGTACCCTTCATCTGAGGTGTAGACCCCTTATTTCCCATCCCATTCTAGGTGCAAATCCATTAGCTTGAAGAAAAGGGGTGTGAAATATTTGGTCTACAGTTACCCCTATAGCCTATGCAAATTGAAATATACCTAATTTACATCCATATTCCTCAAGAACCACCCCCTACATCCACTCAGGGATCCTTCTTCACCCAATCTCCACCATGTATCTACTTCTTACTTCCTCCCACATTAATCATAGTTGTACAGTTATCCTTTGAGGTCTATGTACCATGGACCAATGTGTTACATTCCCTCTTATTTTTCCCTTTATTTCACCTTCTCTTTCTTCTTCATTCTTCATATTTATCCATCCTTTCGTCTCATGGTCACTTTATCCACCTTTTGCATCTTCATTTTTTTAGTCTAATGCTATATTTATTATTGTTCAGTTTTATTTTGCATGTCTTGTTAGGCATTATATTGTTGTATTAATTAGGGGTATATTTAATATCATATTTACATAACCCCTTTATGTGCTTAATTATCCTGATGCCCATTTACCCTGTATTTATCAACCACCATCATTGTGTCTATCCCCACCACCACTTGTCTCTTCCTTGTATTTGGTTTAGAAAATATTTTGGTTCTTTTGGTTAATCAACCATACCTAGTGGCCTAATAAGCTTTCATTGAATCTCATCATATCTTAGAGTGTTATAGATATTTTTTTGTTACTTTAGGTTCTATTTTGTACCATGCAAATATTTCACATATTAATCAAATTTTGAGTCTAAGGAAGATGAAGCCTCATGTAGCTCTAGCCATAAACCAAACAGTTTTCCCTTCTCATGCTATCATGTGCATAATCCAAGCCCATGGATCCAAAAAAGAAAATAAAAAGAGGAGAATTAAAAAACCCAAGTAATAAGAAATATCAATAGTACAAAACCATTATTACCATTTATCATGGATCCTAGGGTTTTTTAGACGTCTTCACTGGGACTATAAACACTTGGTTGGTAGAGGAGCAAATCCAAAGTATTACGAGGCTATCTCCATTGGGGCTATAGATGCTTGAACGATAATGGAGTATGCCTCTTGCATGGTGACATGTCTGTCACATTAGCGACCTTTTTTATAGACCTATTTATACTTATGGATGAGATAGCTTATAATAGTTTGAGTCACAAGTGGTCAGTCCCACCTTCTTCAAAATTGAAAATGAAGATAAATGCACACACTCTAGTGATGAGGCCTAGAAATGCCTCAATAATAACATGTTTTGAACACTGAAATTACCTACAAACTCTTATGTTTAATCTGATATGCTAGTTAAGTTGATTCAATATGCTATGTATTAACCATTTGCATGATAACTGTATCTGAAATACTATATTCTGATTTTATAGCTTTTTGCATAGTTTTATGTTATTTTGTTATGACTTGCTAAATGAGATATGCTTAGGTTGATAGCAACATTTCACTAATCATGTTTTGATATATCTCAAGCATTTATTTTACCTAAATCTGGCAATAGTGCAAGAAAACTATTACTGTGCAGCAAAAACTAGTTTTTCCCATGTAAATTCCAGCCAGCTGCCAATGAATGGCAAGGCATGGAATTCACATATGGAAAGAGATGAAGACCATTGAAATATGATCCTGAGAGATAACCCACCTAAGAAATGCAAAGGAAATCATTTAAAGAGCACACATTTGTTCATTCTAAAGTCTCTTCGGAATGAATAGATATCTTCGGAATGAGAAAACACAGTATCTTCGAAATGAGCAGATCTTCAAAATGAGAGTTGCAATCTCTTCGAAATGAGCCACTTATCTTTGAAATGAAAATAAAATGTACTTTTTGACTTTTTGACCGATTTTTGATGCTAGAAAAAGGGAAAGAAATATTGAAAAGGGTAAGAGAAAATATCTCCCATCTAACTTTGCCATCCTTGCCGACCAAAGCCACCATTTATGGAAAGATCAAGTTTGATCCTCTTCTAGGAAAAACCCAGGAATTGTTATAGCATAATAGGATTAGATATTTTGAGATATTCTCAATTTGTAAGTAGATCTTAGGAAATCTATAAATATGGCTCCCATTTAGGTTGAGCTAGGTAGGTAGAAAAGTAGAGAGTAGAGAAGTAAGTATAGGAGAAAATAGGCAATAATAAGAAAAGTGACTGTTACAGTCCTATAATAGGTTTTCAGTAGAATTATTGTAATCATGTTCTTGAATCAATAAAGTGCACTATTTCTATTCATATTGTTGTAAATGAGTGTGAGTAAGATCTAGAGAGAGAGACTCATACCTTCTTTTGGACAAGGAGGCTGGCCACTTCCAGACCTAGGAGGAGGACTAACATTAGGAATTTATTCTAATTTTGCTATAGTAGAATGAGTTGTAGAACTTGTCATTTCATTTCTTTGTAAACAACTAATAGCATTTGCAATCTTAGCTTATTTTATGATTGGGATGATATTGTGATTAATGGTTTGGTTGTAATCTCCACTTTCAGCAAAGCTTTCAATTTATTGCAGACTATCATTTCCAGAATTTGTTATTTTTTGTAATTTCTTGCATTTTGTGTTTTGCTGTCAACCCCTGCACAGAAGATTGACAACCTTTTGTTACAGAGCATTGTTGGGGAATTGTGTTGCTATAAGGTAACAACAGTCCAATAGCTGTTAATTAGACTAAGCTATGAAGATTTAGGATACAATCTGAATAGAACAGCTAGTTAAAGTAACAACTATTGACCTATAATTTATGTCATTTAAGAGTAAACATGAATGAGTAATTCTAGGGATGAAAAAGGTAGAATTACCCAAAAGGATCCATGGCTTGTTCTATTAAGGAGATCTTCATGCCTAAGAGGTGAATCACCTGTGTTTGGACTACCAGAGATATTGAAAGAAAAATCACAAGTATCATCATCATTAGAACATCCTAAGAAAGAAAAATCATCAGACTCATCATCAAAAGAGGATCTTGGACATCTTGAGAGTGAAATTTGGATAGGTTTAATTGTTCCCAAGGAACATGAAACTATGGTAGATGGAGGCAATCTAGATAGATATGGCCAACATGGCTATGTCCATAATAAAGGAGATTATCAGGATATGCCCCAACCTTCCAGAACATTTGAATATCCTATCTGTTTGAATCCAACATAAAACTCTCCAATGAAAACCATTTCACCTTCGCATACTTCCAACCTTTCGAGGTGTTGTATCTGAAGATCCTGATCAGTTTTTGTTTGAATTCAAGGTAGTGTGTCAAACCTATGATTATGTAAATGACAATAAAAAACTTAAGGTCTTTCTATCAACACTCAAGGACTCAACATTACGTTGGTTCATGAGCTTAGAGCCAAATTCCATCCGAAATTGGGATCAAATGGAAACTATGTTTTTAGACAAATATCAGGAGTATTGCCATGTAAGGAATAGGAAAGATGAGTTATTCAGGATTAAATAGGAAGATGATGAAACATTAGAAGACTATCTTGATAAGTTCTCATTTGTTCAAAGGAGATATGGACTTGTAGAACCAGAGTTATGCAAAACCATCTTTTTGAGAGGATTACAAGATGAATCTAGAGAAGTATTGGATTTGATGGGAAAAGGGATGTAAATACTCTCAGTAATGAGGAAATTATGGGTCTCTGTAGGAATTACTCTTGCAATAAGTAGGTAAGAAGAAAAAAGAGTACAAATGGCACTGATGTGAAGGACCTAATAGAGGAACTTGCAAATTTTAAAACTGATATTCTAGTGCAATTGAACACAACTTTGGGAGAAATATCTACAAAAGCAAAAACCACAGAACCTTTGGCAATTTATTACCCAAGATGTAAAAATAAACATGCTTTGTAGGAGTTTCCTTTGAATAAAACATCTATCTCAGCCATTTGTAGTATTTGTTCAAAGAAGCATTCAAATGATAAATGCCACCTGCTACCACAACTCAAAACTATGTTAGAAAATCAGAATGAGGAACTCAACTATGTTGGACCAAAATAAGGGGGAAATTTCTCTCAATACCAAAATCCCCCTCATTTTCCTACAAATTTAGGGCATAATCCTTAGACTATGGCTGATAGGTCAGTTGAAAAACCTGAAGGTATCATTGAAGATATCCCTATAGAAGTTCTTGGAAATTTCCTACATATTTTTTGGTTTTACAGCCAAGAAATTCAGCACATGGATATCCCATAATTTTGGGAAGACCTTGGCTTGCAACTGCAGCAGCCTTCATAGACTGTAGATATGGAAAAATGACTATTTCAAATGGTATTGATATAAAATAGATCTCTCTGTATCCTCCTGTAAGACCCTCCAACAATTTTTTAGGTCAGTTATGGTTTCTTGATTTAGATGAACCAGAGGAGGTTATTTCCACACTAGCCACCTTGGTAGTAAGGGAACACATAGAAGACCTCCATGACACAAAAAATTTAGAGAATGAAACTATCCTAATGAATGTTTTGCATGAACAAGGGTTAGAAGAGGAAGCAATAAATATCCATCAGTTGTTAAGGAATGAGGAGAACCAAAATTTTAAAGGTGAACCATCTATACTATCACAGGAAAACTCTGTTTCACTACCACATGGGTGGCACCATCACCTGATTTTTCCTTCTCACTGTTCCATACAGGATATGCTTTTATCAGGAAGCAATGAAATAGAAACTTCTTATTTCCTCCCATCTTAGCAGTATCCTATTAAATCCCTAATCACCAGGTATGAAGAAGTGAATTTAGTCCTTCCAAATACAAAACAAATAGAAGTCCAGCCAGGAAATTTTTTGAACATTTACAACTGGCTTACTAGGGAAGAAGAAGAAAAATTGATAGCTATATTGCAGAAGTATGTTTATGCTTTTGCTTGGGACTACAAAGATATGTCAAGAGTTCACCCTGATATATGCATCCACAGAATTTATACTAAAGAAGTCAAGCCAGTAAGACAACCCTAGAGAAGACTGAATCTTGCCCTAAGGGATATTGTAAAGGAAGAAATTGAAAAAATTTTGGAGGTAGGATTCATTTACCCAATTTTTGATAGCCAGTGGGTCTCTCCATTGGTTATAGTTCCTAAAAAAAATGGAAAAATGAGAGTATGTGTAGACTATAGAGAGCTGAAAAAAGTGACATACAAAGACCATTTTCCATTACCTTTTGGTTTGTGTAATGCCCCAACAACATTTCAGCGAACAATCTTAGCAATTTTTTCTGATCTAACTACCAACAATGTTGAGATATACATGGATGATTTCACAGTATGTGGACAGACTTTTGAATTTACGTTAGAAAACCTTGACATAGTTTTAACTCACTGTGAAACATACCAGTTATCCTTGAATCCAAAAAAATGTTTTATGATGATGAAGGAAGGAATAGTTCTTGGTCATCACATCTCTCTTCAAGGGATCCAAGTTGATCCAAAGAAGGTGGAAATTATCAAGAATATTCTTCCTCCTAAAACTCAGACTGATGTCAGAAGCTTCCTAGGACACATTTATTTTTATTGCAGGTTTATTCCCAGCTTTAGCACAATAGCCAATCCCATGTTTGCCCTATTGACTAAATATTTTAAATTTTCCTAGACTACAAGGTGTTAGGAATCATTTGAAGCTTTGAAAGAGAAATTAGTAACTCCACATGTGTTAAGAGGACCGAATTGGACATTACCATTTCCTATACAGGCTGATGCTTCCAATACAGCAATTGGAGCAGCATTAGGACAAATTAAAAATGGTGAACACTATGCCATCTACTACATTAGAAAAAAATTGATAGGAGCTGAGAAAAATTATACAATTGAGAAGGAATTCTTGGCAGTAATTTATGCCATCAACAAATTCAGGCATTACATCATAGGTTATCAAATATTTATTCACACAGATCATACAACCATTAAGTATTTGATGAATAAGCTTATGGTAAGTGCAAGAATTATTCGTTGGTTACTGTTGTTGCAAGAATTTGATATCACTATAATCAAAAAACCAGGAAAAGCTAATGTTGTAGCAGATTTCTTGTCTAGGTTGCAGAACACAGATGAAGGGGAATTAGTTGATAACACTTTTCTTGATGAAAAATTATTTGCTATATTAGTCCAATCACCTTGGTTTGTAGATATAGCTAATTATTTGGTCATAGGGAAAGTTCCTCCACATTTCACTTCAAAAAAAAAAAAATTTGATCAAACATAGTTCTTCTTTTGAATGGATTAAGGGTATACTTTTTAAGTGCGGTCCTAACCATGTGTTACATAGGTGCATCCGAAAGGATGAGGTATATGATATCCTTAGGGCTTATCATGATGAACCCTCAGGTGGACACTACTTTGTAAAAAGCACAATTAGGAAAATCTTAGGGACAGGATATTATTGGCCATCTCTTCACAAGGATGTGAAAAAGTACATCATGCATTGTGATGCATGTCAAAGAATGGGGAAACCCACTCATACAAATGAAATGCCACTGTAGCCTCAATTGGTTTTAGAGCCATTTGAGAGGTGGGAGCTTGATTTTGTAGGACCTATTGATCCACCTTCTCAAGGAAAGGTGCATATTCTAGTATGCACTGATTACTTGACAAAGTGGATAGAGGTGCGTGCTTTCAAACATGCTCATGAAGATAAGGTCATTGATTTCTTGTATACTCAAATTTTTTAGAGATTTGGAGCTCCCCGATCTATCACTACAGACCAAGGACCCCAATTTGCATCTAAAGTCATTGAGGCATTTACAGAATTATATGAAATCAAACATAGAAAATCATCACCTTATCACCCACAAGAAAATGGCTAGGTTGAGGTAAAAAACAGGGAACTAGAATGAATCTTGACAAAAATAGTAGCTTTTCATAGGAGAAACTGGCTAGATAAATTATTTGAAGTAGTGTGGGCTTACAATACTACTTGGAAATCCACTACTGGATTCACATCTTATGAACTAGTCTTTGGTAAAAAACCCCTCCTACCTATTGAATTTGAGCTACTAACATTGCACATAGCATTAGAAATTAGAATTGAATTTTCACAGGTACAGATAGACATGATTCTATAGCTGAATGCATTGGATGAACTTAGGTTGGATTCTCTGCACCAAACTGAAGTAATCTAGGAGCAGAGAAAGCTATGGCATGACAGTCACATTCAGAAGAGGAAACTTCAACAAGGAGATTGGGCTTTGCTGTTTGATTCTTGCTATGAGGACTTACCTAGAAATATGAGAACTAGATGGCTTGGACCTTACCAGATTGAAGAGGTATTTGATAATGGAGTAGCTCATTTATCTCATATTGATGGGTCATAGAGAGAGTTGATAGTAAATGGACATCGCCTTAGGGTGTACCATACACCTCTGACTAAATAGGAATTATTGTAGTAGCTTGACAGTTTGGATACATAATAGGTGGAAGAGATTTTCTCTTCCACTTCAAAAAAATCAGCATGATCATGGATTTCAACAAAATGCAAAAAAATACAAAAAAAAATTAGAAAAAGTAGAAAACAAAAAGATGAATAAATTATGATTATGAATTCCTTCATGGGCATGATTTTAGGGAAATCATGAATTCCTTCATGGGCATAGTCAGAATCAAGAAAAAAAGAAAAGAAAAGGAGAGGTAAAAAAAAAAAAAAAAAAAGGAAACCAAGAAAAAAAAAAGAAAGAGGAGAAAAATGAATAATTCAGCAATGAAAACCTTTTTTAAGGCACTACTAGGTTGGTATGCATGAAAACCAAATTTTTGGGATGCATAACCTTGAAAAATTTCTAAACCATCATTGTACAAATTCACCAATTGCACTTGTTTTGAATATTGCAGAAAATCTCAGCAGAACATCAACAAAGGCAGTCATTCTTCAAAAACTTGCATTAACTTGTTTTAATCATGTATATATTTCTTACATTTCTTCATTGTAAATGATTGGTATATAGTATACAACAATTAACCATTAGCATAAAAGGTATCCATAAGGCATACTTAAAACATGTTTTGAGAATAAGAATATTGATTTCTGCCTAATATTTGGAACAAGAATGCCAAAAATAGTGCCTACTATCTTCTTCAGATTAATTGCTGTATTGTCTTTGGATTGAAATTGTATTTGGAATGATAGCATAATGAATATTGCACTTTATCTTCGGAATGAAGCTTTGTCTTTGGAATGACAACTTGTCTTCAGAATGAAGCTTTGTATTCGAAATGACGATTTGCCTTCACAATGAAGCATCATCTTCAGAATGAAGCAGGATTTGTCTTTGGAATGAAGCAGGATTTGTCTTCGGAATGAAGTTTTGTCTTTAGAATGACGATTTGCCTTCGCAATGCAGCCTGATATTCGAAAAGAGGATTTGTCTTCAAAATGAGAATTTATCTTCGAAATGAGGATTTGACTTCGCAAAGAAGCATGATCTTCTAAATGAAGTGTTGTTTTTGCAATAAATCATAATCTTCGGAAAGAGCATTCAATATAACATTTCCACATGGCATCCAAGGAAGGAAAAAAATACGATCAAGTAAAAATTATTTTGGCTGCATACGATAAATGAACACGTGTCAGTTAGGATGTGGTTTGTTTTTGCACTTATTTAGAAAAGTACTAGAATCATGGGGGATGTGACCAACAATATGCCACCATTTTTTGATGCTAATAAACATGCACATGAAAATCTGTGGATGAAACAGAAAAACCTAAAAACAAGTAAGGTGGATCTGATGGCAAGGACATCTATGCAACCATTAATGGACATGTGTTCAGAGAAAAAATATAAATGCGTGTCACCCTTCATTTCGAAGACATATTTGCTAATGCAAAATGATTATGAGGTATAGTGCTCATATTATGGTTCATTTTGAAGAAGAAAAATAGGGCAATTGAAAACCTGGAACAAAACCCTACAAGTCTGCACACAGCAAAAACCAGTGATCCAATAGAGGAATAGCAGTAGAAGTGAGTGGTTTTTAACATACCCAAGCAGGAAAATAGGGCGAAAGATAAAAATGGAACCAACAGATACCACCCACCTCCGAGAGAATCTAGAAGTTCTGCAAATTTTTGAAGATGGAGGGCTTATGCCATTTTTGGATAAGTTTAATGGTTCCTTTGAATATTTGGCCGACATGTTCGCCCACACATTCAAAAAAAATTGGGCACACATTAACGACATGACAATTGAGGTAACCCCTGAAGTTTTGAGTCAAATTACTGAGCTGCCATTAGAAGGTCTTCCAATTTCTAGATCTGGCAAAAATACATTGGTGAATATAGTTAATCAATTTATAGAAGAAAACGATAGGGAGCCAAAATATTTAACACGTAATAACACATGCAATGGGGTAAAAAGGGCTAGCCTATAGGAACCCTGGGATGAAGTGGCCACATGGGTAATCAAATTTATAACCTATGAAGGGCAGTATGTACTGTTGTCATGGCATCATCTAAAAATTTTAAACCATCTCAGACATGGTAGGCAATAGCCAGAAGTTAGGGTAAATCTTCCCCTGTACCTGCACCAGGAATTGAAAAACATGGCAAAAAGATATCAAGAAGGAAAAGGAAGCCCTCGCCACCATGATATCATCAAAGTAGTTTTCCAGCACCATTTTAGAGGAAACCCTAGAAGCTTTGATAGGTTTTACTCTACCCTAAATGATGTAATTTTTGGAGATGAGGATGAGGAGGAAGAAACATATGCTGTTGATGCTATTTTAGAAGAAGAAACAACTACTATAGAGGCTGTTGTAGAAGAAGAAATATAAATTGTTGTAGAGGCTATTGCAAAGAAAGAAACACACCCAACAATAGCAACAAAACACCTTGCTCTAGAACCTTCAACCTCACGAGCTAAGAAACAAAAAAAGAGAGGGTCTAGAACTGGAAACCGAACAAAAAAATAGAAGAAGGTCCATTTTTCTAAAATTGTTACTGATTTGTTAGAATAGGGAAGTGAAGCACCTAGCCAAATAGGGAAAGAAATAACAAAGGAAACATAAGCATCTAAAACTATCCCCACAACCCATGCTGTCACCAAAAAAAAAAGCAAAAAGAAAAAGTTTGCATCTTGAACTAGGAGGTCTACAAGACTCCACTTGAGGGAAATGGCAGAATAGGTCATAGAAGAAGAAGGTGGACAAAGCAGTCAAGATATCACAAAAATACAACCAACCCCTGAAAACTTTCCAAAATTTCTTGAATAGATAATTGAGGAAGAAACTGGGCAAGATAGTTTTGAAGTGGCTACAGTTCAACAGGCCATAGAAATTGTAGATGCAGTCATAGAAAGTTTCATAGAACCTCCTAAACAAGAGTAGATAGCTAAAGTAGAAGAATATATAGCTGTTGAGCAACCAACTATAGTTAATTTGTCTGCATCATATTTTGAACCAAAAACAGAGGAGGAAGACATCATAGAACAACTGAGATCAACAAGAAGTGTTTTTAAAACACAAACCAGATGGATTGAAGAGAAAGAAAACATCATTGAGATGCAAGAAAGGAAGATTGCAAAGTTACAATAGGAAGTGGTAGAATTGAGAAAAATGCTATCACAGTCTGAAAAAGAGCCAACTATATCCATTGATGAGAATGATTTGGCTCAATTACTTGTGGATTTATCTAGGGCAGATGACTCTATTGAGGTAGACATGGGTGCTCATTCTAAAGCAACACCCTTTCATTCTAAAGCATTGCCTTCTCATTCTGAAGATGCTTCAGAATTGGCAAAGAGCATAGCAGAAGATACTGGAGATGAGTCACCAACATAAGAACAGTCCAAGCAACAACATGAAACTGTTCAAGTAAGTACTCCTTCTATTGAGGTCTCTATATTTCAAACTGTTACACCTTCAGTAGAAATAGCAGATAAGGGGGTGCAAGTGGAATTAATGTCTGATGACAAATCAATAAAAATAGCAGAAAAGGGGGTACATGTAGAATTGTTGATAGATGATCAACCAGTAGAAGTGGCAAGAAAAGGGGTTCAGGTAGATCTGCTACCTAGAGTTCCACCTGTAGTTAGACCACCTAATATTGTATCCCTAGAATAATATAATGTAGACATAGCCAGTTGGGTGATCAGATATGAGAAGATTGCCACTAGGATTGAAAAATTCAAATTGGAAGGAAAAAAACTAGAGGCAAAGGAAACAGATATCCAGGCATTAAAAGAAAAAGTGACTGATTTATGTCAGATCACTGAGTTCTTGGTCCAATTCAGATGGCCGACCAGATTTTACAGTCTTATTCTGAAGGAGAAATACCTCAGATGGTAGGTCATGAGGATTAGCTCAGGTCTCCCATATAAATTGGACACAACTATAGATTTCTTAGAAGCATATTTTGATAGCCCTATAGAGAAAAAAAATCTCCTATGTGAACTATTTTTACATAGCTTCTTTATTCCAGAAGAAGTAGAATTTCACCCTCAAATTTACATTGGAGATGTTCAATTGAGGGCATTCATGTCCACTTTGCAGAATCAGTTTTATTGGGACCAGGAGAAAAGGTAGAATAAAGAAATTGAATCAAGAGCTGAATTGTTAGTCAGAGCAATTCAGCCAAATCACCCAATTATCACCAGACATCACTTCACTATGATGAACAGGGATGATGTAAATAGGATGTACTTGAACAATTTAAGGGACTGTGTGACTAGATTTTAGAATTTTTGTAATGACAATTTTGTTCTAGCATTATCAATCTATAGAAACAGATGGGCTGAACTTTCCATGTCTTTACAGAAAAGAGAACCCATCTCCCCCATCAACTTAGAATGGTCCAAAATAAGGGCATAATGAGTGATACAGTTGATTGAAATCATGCGACATCATTGGATAGGTCTTAGATTTAGGCCTCCAACAATCATTACTCTAGTTCCATTCTACTTTGAAGAAGATGCCCAACCTGATGAATAGTTTGAAGAATGGCTCAGAAACCTTCAGGAGAACAGGGGATATTATATAGGCAAGAAATTGTTCTACAGGTCATGGAATTTGAACATGGACATATGTAATTTCATAGCCTAATAGAATGCATGAGGACATTCATTAATATAAGTTGGGGGGAAAATGATGAGGCCTGAAAATGCCTCAATCATAACATGTTTTGAACACTGAAATTGCTACAAACTCTTATGTTTAATCTGATATGCTAGTTAAGTTGATTCAATATGTTGTGTATTAACTATTTGCATGATAAATGTATTTGAAATACTATATTCTAATTTTTATAGTTTTTTGCATAGTTTTATGTTATTTTGTTATGACTTGCTAAATGAGATATGTTTAGGTTGATAGCAACATTTCACTAATCATGTTTTGATATGTCTCAAGAATTTATTTTACCTAAATCTGGCAACAGTGCAAGCAAACTGTTACTGTGCAACAAAAACTAGTTTTTCCCATGTAAATTCCAACCAGCTGCCAATGAATGGCAAGGCATGGAATTCACATATGGAAAGAGATGAAGACCATTGAAATCTGATCCTGAGAGATAACCCACCTGAGAAATGCAGAGGAAATCATTTAAAGAGCACACATTTTTTCATTCCGAAGTCTCTTCGGAATGAACAAATATCTTTGGAATGAGAAAACATAATATCTTTGAAATGAGTAGATCTTCGGAATGAGAGTTGCAGTCTCTTCGAAATGAGCCACTTATCTTCGAAATGAAAATAGAATGTGTTTTTTGACTTGTTGACTGATTATTAATGCTAGAAAAAGGAAAAGAAATATTGAAAAGAGTAAGCGAAAATATCTCCCATATGAATTTTCTGTCCTTGCCGACCAAAGCCACCATTTATGGAAAGATCAAGTTTGATCCTCTTCTAGGATAAACCCAGGAATTGTTGCAGCATAATAGGATTAGATATTTTGAGATATTCTCAGTTTGTAAGTAGATCTTAGGACATCTATAAGTATGGCTCCCATTCAGGTTGAGCTAGGTAGGTAGAAAAGTAGAGAGTAGAGAAGTAAGTATAGGAGAAAATAGGCAATAATCAGAAAAGTGACTGTTACAGTCCTGTAACAGGTTTTCAACAGAATTATTGTAATCATGTTCTTGAATCAATAAAGTGCACTATTTATATTCATATTGTTGTAAATGAGTGTGAGTAAGATATAGAAAGAGAGAGACTCATACCTTCTTTTGGACAAGGAGACTGGCCACTTTCAGACCTAGGAGGATGACTAACAACAGGTTTTTATTCTGATTTTGCTGCAGTCAGAATGAGTTGTAGAACTTGTCATTTCATTTATTTGTAAACAACTAATAGCATTTGCAATATTAGCTTATTTTATGATTGGGATGATATTGTGATTAATGGTTTGGTTGTAATCTCCACTTTTAGCAAAGCTTTCAATTTATTGCAGACTGTCATTTCCAGAATTTACTATTTTTTGTAATTTCTTGCATTTTGTGTTTTGCTGTCAACCCTTGCATAGAAGATTAACAACCTTCTATTACAGAGAATTGATAGGGTTTAATTTCCATGCTATAATTAGGTTTCCATTACTGCAAAAGTAAATAGATTTCCTTTTTGCAATTATAATCATATTTCTAATTCTACAACTGTTATTTCTGTAACATAATTAGATCTCATTTTGCAATTGTAATTAGGATTTCATTTCTGTAGTTAATGATTAGTTTCCATTTTTGCAACTAGATTAAGGTTTAATTTATGCAATTTAGAGATAGAAATGTCCTAAATCCCCCACACAATCGATTTCACCAATAAGACCTGTTGCTCCAGATTGACCTAAGTTATAACCCTGTTCACCCCTTCTTCCATAGATAGCCTTGTACACTGCCATGGATTGACAAATTTATTGAGAATTAATGATGTGTATAACAACTACGCATCATCTAGTCCCTAAGATACTTGACTCACTAGGTTGGTCATAGTATTTTTGAATGCCTTCTTGATTAGTAGATGAGTTTGATCAAAGTCACTAGGGTGTTTGAGCTTCCTAAAATCACTTTGAGATTCTTCCTTCCTAGAACATACAAACTAATAAGTTATATTATCTTTAATCCATTCCACTCATCCCATGCATAATATGTGTCACATTTCTTACCATATATCCTACGATTATGTCATCACCATTGTGTTAATTTCCTTGATAATCAAATATTTTTTGAATGCATCTATTCTATTATATTTTACATATTTGCTATCATACCTAAATAATCTAACATATTCATCATTCATAATAAATCACATCATCATCACACATAAAATACATCATATCAAAACTATCATATATATATATATATCATCAAAAATCATTATACATCTACATCCAGTTCTTGAAGGCTACATCCATATGGCCTCACAGACCTATCATATTCAAAACTATGTCTAATATATCAAAAAGTAACTCTCACTATCAACCATCACTAGTCGCATCATGATTGCCATTTTGGAGACATAGAAATGCACCATGCATGAAAACAAATAAGATATGATATTGAAAATAAATCTTTTGAGTACAATGAATTATTTTGGAGGTTTTTACAAATGATGTTTCCAAAGAAGGGTATGACCCCTTTTTATAAAACAAACACCTATGGTGTAATATTTTTTTCTTTGCCACAATCAAAGAATATGGATGGGTTTATTTGAGTCTTCATACTGTTTGACCACTCGAAGCCTTCTACCACTACAAGTATCTACATATAAGCTCACAAGAAGTAGTTAATAATATCAAACGAGTCTTTTCTAGATGAGGCCCTAATCCATAGAAGTGATAACAAAGAATTCACAAAACTTATGATAATAGTTACAAAATGCAAGAAATTGGTTACAAAACTTCATAAAAGGGATTACCTTATCTTGATTACCTCTCTAGTGTATATATGTCTATGTCTATCTCTAATTGTGAAACCACACAGAGTAGTTGGCTCTAGATGGTCGTAGGGAGTCGTTAGTTCTATGTGACCACATGGAAAGGTTGGAATTCTATTTCTAATAGAGTTGCAATATTGGATGTAAACCTTGTTGGTGTCGTGAGTCTCCTATTAAAATTTAGTGTCAATTGATCACTAGGTTTTTGAACAAATTCATGTTGAATATTTGTTTGTACTTCAAATGAAATTTATTGACAAGGTAGCTTGGCACACCAAAAGGGAAGCCATCACTTTAAATTCTTAAAGGGCAGCAAGGAAGGCTAGAGGAATTTTGGTAGTATTGTAGTAGCATTTTAATATATTCATATAAATGAAGGAGAATGAGGGGTATTTATGGGGTTTTGGCCAAGAGGAGAAGGATGACATGGAGGTGACTTGGAGGGATGTGGAATTGAGGTGGCAAGTGGGGGAAACCAAGAAAAAATTGTAGGATTTCCACATGGATTAGTGTGCACCCTCCATATTTATTGGCATTGGATGAGATGAGCTCTTACCCACTCAAATACCATAAATTGACCTAGGGAAAAGTGAGGTGTGTATGGGGGCATGTGAGCATTGGGTGATGTGGCCTTATTTTAAAATTCTATAAATTATAGGTGGAAGGAGGGAGGACAAGTGGAATTTAATGAGATTATTCATGGGGGGTTGACTTAGCAATTTTGGGGTAGTATAAAATTCATCCAAAATGGAGGGAAAATTGTGGGAGGATTTAGGAATTTTCAATGGGATTTTGGTGGGGATTTGGGGAAGGGATAGGACATTTTGAGGATTTTCTTAGGATTTAAAAATTCATTTTGCATTCCACTTGGGATTTGATGAGGGGATTAGAGCATGATGAGGGACTTAATTAGGGGATTTTGGGGATAAGCATGGATATGGGATTTTTGAGGGAGATTTGGTGAAACGAATGAGGGATTATGATAAATTTAGAAGACTTAGGGGATTAATTAGAGGATTAGAGGAGTTAAAATAGGAGTAGGGGGATATTAGAAAGAATAGGAGGAAATTTAATAGATTAGAAGAAATATAAGGAAATAAGAGGGAATTTAGGGGGCTTAGGAAGAATTTAGCAGAAATAAGGAAAATCAGAAGAGAATTAGAGGAATTGAAGGGGATTAGAGAAATTTGGAGGGAAGTTAAAGGGAATTAAGAAGGTTAGAGGGAAATTAGAGAAATTGAAGAACCTAGGAAGAATTGGAGGGAAGCAGGGAAAGTTTTTAGAGGAAATTAGGCAGATTGGAGAGGAAAATGGGGTTTTGGAGGAATTTAGATGAATTTTGAAAATTGGTAAGGGTCTAGTAATAATTTAAAAGGTTTTGAGGAATTTATGGAGGTCTGAAAGGGGATTTGAGGGTTTTGATGGGCTGGTTGGGAGACGAGTTCAAGTGACCATAAAATTGACTAATTTTGGGTGTCTACAAAAATAAAAATTACATGTAGCTCACTTTTAGGGTAAATGGTTTGCTGCTAGTTTGAAAATGGAAGAAAGAAAATTTTTAAATTAAAAGTGAATTTAGTCTTAGATTTTTTTGTTGCATTTTCTATTTATGCGTTATAGATAAAAGATAAGATCATATCCTAAAATAAAAAATATTTTTTCTAGATTAGAGTGGATCTTAGGAGGAAACTTGGTTCTCTAGTTTCCTTAGAAATATAGGTGTTTGCAAATATATGCATTAAACATAGTCTTAATCCTATAACTCTTATTCCCCCTAATATCAAAATGAGAAGTGAAAAGAGGAAAGGCATTGGGATCTAAATTGATATTTTATTATGGATACCATCTAAACGGTCATGATATTTGTTGTTGTAGTAAATATTTCATAGTCAATTCCTTCTTTCTATATAGCCCTTTGTAACAAGCCTTTTCTTCTACTTGTCAATACTCCCATCATCTTTGTAATTCATCTTGATACTGAGATACAACCAATGGGTTCCTTTCTAGGTGGAATTCCAACAAGATTTTATATCTTATTCTTCATAAATGCATGCTATTTAACATCCATAACATTCTTTAACTGTTAGGATGCAAGAGCTTCTTAACCATTGATGGTTCAAAATTTTACATAACTATTCTCAAAAGGGTTAGGTTCACCTCATTCTAAACTTTGTTATGAGTTCTCAATACTAAACTTGATGTGTCTAGAACACCATCTATATTTTCATCATGAACCATACTATGATACCACTTGGGCCTATGAGTGGTTATCAAAGAAAATAGTTTAAATGGTCTTGGTTATTCAACTCTATAAGAATCATCTTGTTCATCCTCTTTTTGAAAAGCTTCATCATTAGACAAAAAAATGGGTATTTCATTTGAAATACATGGCTTAGAAGAAGATCTATACTCATTATTTTCATCAAACATGACATCATAGGCAATTTATAATATTTATTGGTATTATAATTCATGATTAAATATACCTTTAACTTATCATTGTATCCAATGAAGATAAGTCAATAATTTTTTTCTAAATTCATCTATGTTTGCTTCAAAATGTGCATGAGTATTGTGCAAGGTGCCAAGGACCATGAGGTGATATGCCTTCTCTCATCACTATATACAATGAAGATACATATCTTGGATTTTTCATCCAAATTCATCCACTTCTACTTTATAATGCTCATAATTTTTTTGCAATCAAATACTCGAACATATGATAAAATGGGATATATACCCATCCATACTTTATTTTTTTTAACACCATTCAAGGAAACTATGAGTTATTAGTTCAACAAATAATTTGTCATACGAACAAATCCTACCCAAAATTCTAGCTCTAATTTATCATCACTTAGCATGCTTTGCATCATATTTTGAATAATATGATAACACATACCTTTTTTAAGAGTTATTACATCATAGACAATATGATAAATCAAGTGGTATAACCACCCCTCATAAGGTACATGTATGTAATATAGGTCAAGGTAGTTACAAGTTTGTTTGAGAGTTTGTTATACCTGAAATAAAGATCCTATGTACTTAAATGATATTCATTTTTATAATACATTTATTTGAAGCATTAAGATCTAACAAGTGGTATTAGAGTAGGTAAAAGAAAGAAATAATTCTCCATCTAATCCTCCTCTATATTCAATATACAAAAAACCAAAATAGCACTTTGTGTATAGAAAGTTTGAAACTTGAGAAAAGCAATTATCAAGGGGTAAAATTACCCTATATAAATTTATCACTATTAAGTAAAATCCATGGTAGAATAAAAAGATATTAAGGTGAAAAATCCTTACCAAATATGAAGAGCCTTCAAGTTTCAAAAGGGTTACAATCCCTTCTAAAGACCAAAGGTCATAAAGCCTGTAGGAAACAACATAGCAAATTCAAGCAAGAAAGGAAAGAAGTCATTGCCATTGAATGTTAATTAAAGAAAGATACTAAAAATATCCATAAAATTTTACAAGGAAGCTACTAAAAAGCTCTATAAAATATTACAGAGTAAGCTATTGAAAGCTCCATAAAATATTGCAAGGAAGTTAAAGCTCCATAATAGTTTACAAAAGAAGCTATTGAAAATCTTCATAAGAAAAATTTAGGAAGTCATTAAAGTTTCATAAGAACAAATTACAAAGAATATCTTGCCAAGAATCGATAAACATATTGTTTTGAAGTTTTAAAAGGGTTACTTCCAAAATTACAAAGGGTTCTCAAAAGAAAATAAGAAGCATATATAGAAATAAATCTCTCAAAAGGCAAAGAGCAAACAAGGGAAAGTATTCCACAAACAAAAAATTGCATTACCCAAACAAAGGGATATTTGAAAAGAAGGAAAAGCACCACAATCTAACTTGAAGAAAGAAAGGTAGGTTACTACACCAACAAAACCATAAAAGAAAGAATAGCCAAATAGAGAAATACGACTCTCCAATCACATGAAAATAATTACTTGTTGGAGTATATTACATTAATTGGTACATGCTAATATACCCCAATGGTACCTTCATAGTATATTTGTAAATAATAGATATTTTAACTAATTTTATTATTGCACCCTACATTGTGCTATGTAGGTGGTGTACGAGCATTAGGATTAATGATCCATTTGTTCTAGTTTAATGCAATAGAGACGTCTTCACTCATGATCATCTCATACCTCTATCATTTTTTTACAAATATCATTATTATTTTTCTCCATGAATAACCTCTACGGGAGGGGCCACAAAATGAATTATTTATCTCTGTGTGTTTTGAAATAAATATTTACGTAAAATATTTGTATTAAATTATAGTTAATTATCATTCAATCAATTAACCGTCAATTATAGAATAATAGAAGTATTAAATATAGGAGGCCCACCGAATTATAACTAAATATAATAAAATACACAAAACCTATGAAAAACAACAAACCTCTTAATTTCTTGCAATAAGTGAGAAAAAATAGAGTATCTAAATATTTATGCCACCTTGTGAATAGGCCATGCTTTTTAGAAGGTAATTTTCATTGATAGAAATATTTTATCTCCATGCATCGAGTCATAGTTTAGAGTGTGAGTTATATTTCCATTTTTTGTATGTGTGAATGTGTAGAAAATACACAAGTGTCATGTAAAGATGTAATGTGTAGGAAATGCACCAGTGTCATATGAGTTAGATAGAGTGCAAGTGTAAGTTGAGTATATGTGCACAAGTGTATTTTATGTATGAGAACAAATATGTAATGTAAATATGTGCACAAGTATCTTAGATTAGAATGTACAAATTATAGAAGTGTAAGAGTCATGTATAGGTGTGTATATATTATAGAGTCAAGTGTTCATCAAGTATACAAGTGGCAAGTAGATAAGCCAATAGTCATGAGACTTGGTATATGGAGAGCAATAGTCTAGTACTTGAAGAGTCATATAACTATGGCTATATTGTGGAGATAATGCTCCATAGAAAGAGGTATTGACTACAATTCATGTATCTCATTATCTCATTGTAAGAGAAAGATGAGTAATAAAGTTTGTATACAATTTGAGCAATTAATATTGTAAGTTATATTGCATGCTTAGTACATGTTTTATTAAGGCTATTTACATTCATATTTTTTCATATTATTGAATGTTAGTTTATTTATTATAAGCCTTGATTTACATATTAATTTGCTCATATTATTATCTTGACCTTATTATATTGTGGCTATATTAAATTCAATCATGTGATACATAACTTGTGATATTTTGTGGTAGTATTAATGCTTAAAAAGCCATCATCACTTGAGCATCCAAAGGCCAACAAAGGTAACCAAAAAACGTTAAAAAACCAAGGAATAACTACTTTGGCATTATCAAAGCAAGCAAAGGTTAGCAATAATTTGAGAGTGCATGAAAAATATCTTGTTTAGATTTGATAAAGTGATAAGCAAAGAAAAAAGTCAAACATTGAATCGACAATCACTCCATGAGTAGAAATTTAAGCATAGAGCACGTGTCTTAATAGAACATCCTAAAAATTGAGGATATAAATAACAAGAAATAAGTAGATAGAGATATCAAGAAAGACTTATACTCTTGCATATAAATACATTAGAGAATAAAATATCCCTTCACTTGTTTAAAAGTCATGGAGGATACATTTTAAACCATTTTTTAAAAGAGCAATTGAAAGTATTCCATTGCAAAGGATCCTTGTGAAGAGAACACAACTGCTAAAAAGCACACACCTAGTTATCCATATGTTCTAAATTATTTTGAAGTACAATTGAAATTATTCTAGAATGAAGTATCCCTATGAAAATAACACCAATGCGAGAGCATACATTTAGATGTCCAAAAATTGAGAAACATTATGAATTCATTTGAAAAAGATCTCTAAAACTTTAATACATGTCTGAGAAGAATTTAAAATTATGATCAAAATGATTGAAAGAATAAATAAGGAAATTGTTCACATCCACAAAATTCTTTGAAAAGGTGCTACCAAAGGTTTTGAAGGCACCAAAGTCTAAATTAATGTATTTTACCTAAAAGAAAAAAACATAGTAGGAAAAAAATAAAAAGAGCATGTGATTCACTCATTTGTCTCATGCCAATATTAAGAGAAAGAAAAGAAGAAAACAAAGGTATAAAGTTCCTTTTGATTAAATGAAAAAATAAAAAAAGAGAATAAATTATTATTTTTAAAGGATTTTGAAAATATTATTTTTGGAAAGAGGGAAGAAAATATTTTTCACCTCCATAAGTTTTTTACTTGGTGAAACAATTCTTTTGAGTTTTGAAGCATCAATTAAAAATTTGAGTATAAGCTTATATATACTCATCAAAAAAAGCTTTTTGAGGCTAATTTATTGAAAATAAGATATTCAAATTTTATAAAAGTTTACTATGGCTAGTGGAGCACCAAAATTCTTGTTGCCAAATTCCCAATTATTGAGGGGAAACAATTATGCTGCTTTGAATACCAAACTCATGACACAACTTGAGTTTGAAGAAGTATGACAAGTAGTAGATGGAAGTACTTCCCATCCTATTGTAAAAGGAGAAGAAACAAAGTTTAAAAAGGAAAATAAAAAATCAAGACTAATCATCATATTTAGTGTAGTAGATGAAGTCTAAGCATACATTAGGGATATGACCACAAAAAATGATGTATGGGATAAGTTGCAAACATTATTTGAATCCAAAAAGCAAAATAAAATTCAATTTCTTGAGAGCCAATTCAATTTATTGAGAGCCAACTCCATTTCTTGAGTGGAGAAAAGCTAGAATCATTTATGAGGAGAATGGTAGAATTGAGATCATCATTGCAAGCACTAGGAACTCAGGTATCTAATGAAATGGTAGTTTCTATTATTTTGAGAACATTCCCAATGAAGTACAATGTTTTTGTGACTACACTAAATATTAATGAGAAAAAACCAAACCTTTAGAAGTTGGTGAACCTACTTTAGAAAGCAAAGGCCTCATATACAATAGAAGAAGAAGAAGAATTACTACTTCTAAGTCAAAATGGGAATCAATAATTTAGAAGAGGCATGAAACCTCCATGGTTCTTCCAACAAAGAAACAAATTTAAAAAATTTTAGAATCAAAGAAATTACTCTCAAAGAATCATTTTCAACACACAATAGACATGTGAACATTGTGGTAAAAATGGACACACAGTGAGGTAATATTGGCATATTCCATTCAAGAATGGATCCCCTTCATTAGATATGAACCAAAAACATGATAAGTCATCTTCAAAACATACAAATAAAAATTGGAGAAAGGTACATTAAAGTAATGTAGCCGAAGAAAATCAGATCAAAGAAGTAAAAGAAGTCCAAAAAGAAGAAGAAGAATATGCATTTGTCACACAAGAAAACTTGAGACAACACAATAATTTTTGGTATAACACCAAACATATAATAGGTCAAGAATATGGAGATATCGAAATAATTATATAAGAAGAATTCCACTAATTGATCACTTGAAGCCAAGGAACCAATAGGAGGTAAAACTATATGGATATCAAGGGAACAATTTCAAGAATAAGCAATGAGATACCACTAAGGTCAATAAATTCAATACATTCTAGAATGAAGATGGTACATCCAAATTCAATTTATTTTCTACTCACTTTCCCAAGTATAGAGAAATGCATTTGATAGATGAATAACCTATTGTGAAGAAAGCTTTAAAAATACGTGAAATAGCTTGTAAATTATATATTGTTGAAAGAATATTATCTATATTTTGAACTCAAAAAAGAGATCCATAAATTGTTATCAAAGCCTAGGATCTCATAAGACTCTTTTCAAGAAGTGTATCATCACTACAAGTAATCAAGATACTAAATGATAAGATGCATTGTGATATCATCAAGATTAAAAATATAATTCATGATATTGTTAGAAAATGATAATACCTACTAAGCATTAGTGGATAAAATCTAAAAACCATAGATCAAGTGTTAGATTTCTATATTTTATTTCAAGGAAAAGTTATGACAACTATATGATCATTCAAAGGACTAAAAATGAGTATGCATAATTTCTAGAGATTGCATTCAAAATATACATCCCATTTATCATATCATAGAAATTATTATAAAAGGATAACTTATAAATAATCTAAAACATGATCATAATAAAAAGTAGATAAAGAAAAATCAACAAAATAATCCATACACAACTTTCATTCCATCATAAGTAAGCCAAAAAACAACATCCAATCAATTCAACAAGTAACATTAGATGCATAGAAATACATGCATCACTTGAAAACATTGAAGAAACACACTTCAAACATGGAATGCTAAAAGTATTTTAATACGTATTTTATTATAAATTTATTTTGGAGTGCATGATTAGTAGAACTTGACACTCAGTATCAAAGTAGTAAATCTACATTAAGGGGGGATTTCTCTCTCAAATTCCAATATCACTATAGAAATTATTCTTTGGTCACAAGAAATATAGGTCTTTTGATATGATGTAATAAGGGGGGTAATTTTAGGAGTTATTACATCTTAGAACATGTGAGAATTTAGGTGATATAACCATCTCTCACAAGGTACATGCATGTAATATAGAACAAAGTAGTTGTAAGTTTGTTTGAGGGTTTATTATACCTAAGATAGGCATCCTATGTACTTAAATACCCTTATTTTCCATAATACATTCATTTGAAGTATAAATATCTAACATCTCTATAATACCATTATGTTGAGGTGTATACACAATTATCAACAATTATTGAATGTCATTCTATTTAAGAAAGTAAAAAACTCCTTATTAGCGTATTACCCCTTGATTTATATGGAGGACATGGTTATAAAGGTTAGTGAACTTTGACACATGAGCTTTGAACTCTTAAAAAAATGAAAGGCTTCATCCTTCATCTTAAGGCAATACACCCATATTCATAGTATATGATCATCAAAAAATGACTAAAAATATTGATGGCCACTAAAAATCAGTTTCATGGGTCCACATTGATCAATGTCAACCATATAAATTGGACTAATTGATCGTTGATTATTTAAGACATATTGGATTTGAGGCTACTTTTTTGTAAAGCTATTGGTACAAATATCATGATTCTTTATCAGTGAGAGAAGACCTCTCACCATGGCAAGATTATAGATAGCTAAATACTAGATTCCCAAATTGCCTATGCAAAATTATGGCAACATCCTCCTCCTTTGCTATCAAATATTTGTTGTATCTCAATATAACCATAAGAAAAACCATCTTGTATATTTATTAGCACAAGTAATAATTATCAAACCTCTATATTGTCTCAAATGAGACAAAGTTTCTTGTCACTTGTTTTGTCAAATTCAACATTTAGATTATTATCAAGAAGTAAGTTCCTCAATAGTATATTCCTTATGAGTCTAGACAAATAAATTTATTCAAATGACAACTATTAAACCAAGATGCAAAGAGACATCATCTATACAAGAAATTACGTATGTCCATTTTTTTCCAAAAGTAACATACCCATAATAAGAAGAATGATCGAGTTTCATACAACATTCTTTCTAGCTTGCAACAAGTCTGGTAGTCCTCATATCAACATATCAAACTGGGCTAGGTTTTAAGACTACATCAAGAGCTTATGTAGAATAGATAAAATCCTTGCCTTTATCAAAATTTTATCCTCTACTTCCTTTTTATATTGTCATTGAGATGCATTTTTACTCTATCACTTATGAACCTTCTATTTTCCTCTTGATGCAAACTCTTGGTTCTTATAAGAATAACCTTACGAAAAAGTGTTATATTTACTCTGCTTAAGCACATGTCTTGGTTTTCCATAAACATAGCATATGATATTAGAACATGAAAAATTCCCTTGTCCTTATTATTGTTGATGTTGATTCTCTTTTCCTCTTTATTTTTATTGGTGCTTGTTGAGGGGTTTGCCATATTTCTTTATTTATATAGGCTTATTTGATTTCCAATGAGTGAGTAGAGCACGTTCATATTTATTATTTGTTTCATAAATTGCTATCTTCTATTAAAGCTAATTTACAAGAATATTTCAAAGTTAGACTCTAGTTTTTTATGTTTAATGTTATCACCAAAATGCTAAATGTAGGTGGTACCCACTCATGATACAATTAGGATGAGCACATCATCGCTCAATGTTTCACCTAACACTTGAAGTGAGGCTCTCAATATTATATTTCTTCACAAAACCCTCTAATTTCTTCCCATTTTTCATCTTCAAATACAAGAATGAGATCTATAGGTGTAGAATTTGATTCATACATTTACTTCTTTCATTTTTGATGATTATTACAACATGAATGTATGGTTGAATATCTTCAAATACATTAAACATTTTGACCAAATAATATTTCTAATCTACTTTATCAATTTTATTTGTTTGTTAAGGTCCATGTTATGTCTTAATATGGTACCTAAGACTAATCCCTATAGATCTTCTAACTCAAGGTAAATTTTAAATTCATGTAGAATAGTTGTCTCCTTTAAAAAATTATGAATTCAACAACTACATATTTAGGGCATAAACAACTATTTTTAAAATTTAAAAATAGAAATTAAATTGTTACCTAGATAAGGATAAAAAATAGCTTTTGATGAGTGTAAATACCTCTGTACTCATGAAAAAGTTCACACCCTTTAAAATATGAAAAAATAATGTTCTACCAACCAAAATTTTATGGTCCCTAAGTTATATACAACTTATCAAATAATTAAAAAATCAATTTGGAATTTTCAATTCATTAATAAAGAGTGGGTTTTAAATATTCTAACAATATAGGTCTGAGGTATAGACCAATTGGTTCATCCAAATCCCATAAGGGGGGCAGATGTCCAAGATTCAAATCTCAGGCCTCACTGCATTGAATGCTTACCCCTTTCCTGGTGCTTTTAGCGGCATAAAATGTTTAAAATTATTGTGGCATGGTGGTTATAGGGGTGGAATACATGAAGACCTATGTGGTGGCTTCTAGGGTGGACAATGTAGAATACTATGGAAACCATAAAAGTCGGACAACCTGCCCGGATTCGTGGTGGCTACCGATTCCACCATGTTAAAAAAATATATACTCTAACAATATATGAGAGATAATGCATGTGAGTTATATTAAATGGAATACATTGCATGTCTTCGAAAATAAGTGTATGTATAATTCTCTCCATGATATTGAATTCATTCAATTGAAGGGCAATAACAATATTTAAGGCACTAAAGTTCCTACCCATATCGCATATGGAACAAAAGAAATCAACGTTCTTTTAAAAAAATTAAAAAACAATACCTTTCTCTACAAATGTTGCTCACATTCTCAACCAATCAAATGGTACCATTTTTAGCCAAATCAAATTTTATTTAGAGTGGTAATATCTAATATCAACCATTGATTTATCAATAAAATGTATAAATTATGATACATCTTAAGAATTGGAGAATAATCTAGATGCATTGAAATAATTTTTTTTTTTGCACTATTGCATACTCCTCCTTGACAAGTTCTTTGGTTCATTTCTCCTTTCCTCTAACATTTATAAAATTTTCACAAAATATCTCAAGAAAGAAAGTGTTTTAAATTTGTTCGATATTTATCAATGTTCTTCATCTATGAAAAGACTTGATGTCTCAACACCCTTTTATTGGGACATCGAATAGTAGTAAAAAAGTAAACTTGTAACCATGCTTATTGATAATTTTCTTGTCCCTTCTCATTAGCTATAAACAACCCTTCACTAGGCTTGCATATCACATATAAATAAAATAACACTTTCTTACAAAAGAGTCTCAAAAAGTAAATGCATGCATTAATTCTTTCTCCAAGTTTCTTCTTGGTGATAAAGTTTTAATTTAGATGACTCCTTTTCCCTAGTCTAGACATCTAGTTTATTTTATTCTTGTTGATATACTATTCCTTGTCGATAATGGTCTTGGTAGATTTCTTATTTTCTACACATGTTGACAATCAATAGATTTAACCACATATCCTTTGTTGAAAATATTATTCTTCCTCCTCACAAAATAGTCTTTGGCAAACATTTTGTGCTTCTTCATCAATATCTTTTTCTCTTTAACCACCAATGTGATGTTGACAAGTTATTTATTTATTTTTTAATAATGTGGCATTGACATTTACTCCATTAGAATTTACTTGGATACTTTGTTGATAAATAAATATTTTATTGGTAGAAAAAACATTTATTTTTAAAACCAAACATCTAAATTATTTGTAGAAACACAAAAAAATGTATCTTGTATAAGTTGCAAGTATTCCTCTATGTGATGGAAACCAATGTTTACACTTCTTGTCAACATATTTTTCGTCAACATGCAAAAATAAAAATAAAAAAACCAAAAAAATATAGAATGTTCTTCCACATCATACTTCAATTGGATGTTAGCCATCCAAATATTCTCACAATCATGAACTGTGGTCTTCACACAACCATAAAAAAATTCTTAAACCTTGAATGGGTCTTTACTTCTTAGAATAACCAAGATAAACTTTAATCAGAACAAAATTTTATTGCCTTCAACTACCACTTTTTGAATAGATCCTTTTCTCTACGACCCTAATCTCACTTCTAGAATGTCATATAACTATAATACCAAATGTTATGAATGCATATTGAATATGATAAACCTTTTATTGATGTGATGATTGCTTATATACAATGAAAAATCAAGAATGAAGAGATCTCTAGTTTTAACTACCTATAACCATTTACATAATTTCTATAAATCTTTAATGGAATATGAAATTTTTAGAAAACCAAACTTTAAGAAAACTTATGACAAGGTCATGTGTCCTTTTACTGCACAAATTCTAAATAGTTGTGGTTTGGTTTAAAGTCTATAGACTTTCTATGTCTTTTTGGATGATTTGATTAAAAAAGTAGTTAATGAAGTTTTTTGAATCTTTCTCATTAAAAATATTCACTATGCATGGCATTCCATTAACATCCTTTATATGTATTATTAGTTCATGCACTAGGCTATTTCCTTGAAAGAGCAACATATTTAGGCCTTATGTTTGCTATTTCTCTACTTAATAGTGGTTGGTAATTTATTGATATTTTAGGACTAACATCGCCCTCTTTCATTAGAGTGAACTACATGAGGTCTAATATGTTCTTTAAGTTTTAAAATTATTTTGTAATTCCTAAGGAGGAATGTAACATTGAAAAAATATAGAATTAACTATAGTTTAAGTGATTTATCTCCCTTTGATCCCTATGTAATAGAGGAAAAAATTGTAGGGTGAAGTATTCACTAATTTAGTATCCCTATTTAAATAAAAAATATCATCAAGTGATCATGTTTTACATTATATTTTGATTAATATTGAAAAGAATAATATGTATATTAGATATCTACTCTTGAATAAAAAATCAAGTAGTTGAAAAATCGTTGATGCCACATATGTTTATTACTCCTCTTTCTAGTTTCCCCATTCCACTTTATATTTTGAATTCATTTATATTATAAATATATTTCTTTGGTCAAAGTACGATTGAAGTTCCTCCATGGTAGCAATCTCTTGGGTGTTGTCACCCAAACTTTGACCAAGGGTGACTAGACTTAATAAATTCTAATATTCAAGATTTTTACTTAAAGGAAAATGGGACTTCTATTTTCAAGCAGTGATCCATGGAAAGTATTCTTTCCAATGCATTGTAAATCATATCACTACTAAAGTATCCAGGGAGGGTGTTCATTTACAAGAAAATATGTTGAGATGTTTCTTATTTCAAGTTAAAAACTCACTGGTCAATAGATTTCGATAGATTTAGGATGTTGTTGTCAATATATTAGCCTAGAATAACTCTTCTCTAAGATACAATCTTATTTTTGTCATAAATTTTATTTGGTAGAACCATCAAGTAATATTTAAGGGTGAATACATTGAATTAATACCTAAATTAAAAATCAAATTCATTTTTCCAAATTTTAATTAGATTTTCTTTTGATTTATTTATGTATTGAAGTACTATTGGAAATATGGGTAGATTTGAGATGATAATTCTCATTTCAAACTTATTATGAATATAATTATTTTTACATTTAAGGTTTTCTTGAGGACAAGTTATTGATGAAGTTATTGACTATTTTAGTTTATAACTTCTAGAAAAAGCAAAAATGGGTTAGTTGTACGAGCATGGTTGCCTTGTCATTTACATCTCCACATAAAATTAATGATATCACATGCTCATTTGAGCTATAAATTGAATAAGTGATAATACAAGTGAATTGATCTACTAAGAAGGTCCCTATCTTCTATTGTATGGAAACCAAAGGTTGATACTATCTCTCATTCTACTTCTATTGTATAGAAACCAAAGGTCAATGCTATCTCCCAATTGATTGATTGCTTGGAGGATGATACATCATCAATTTCTCATTAAATATCACCTTATTAAAAATTTTCTTTTTCTTCTAAGTTCTACTTTTGTATGATACAAGATATTAAAAAATGCAAAAAATATATGGAGTGAAGTCTAGTCTATTTACCTAACCATGCTTCTAGAAAATAATTATGTAAGGGATTTATTGAATTCAACATACTTTTTTAAAACCTTAAAGCAAATTATTTTGATCTATAGTTCATATTATAGAGATGAATCCTCTAATATTTTGTCTTCCATCAAAATTCTGGAATATACTCTAAAATCATATTATAATTTTTTACACTTTTCAATGAGTTCAAGAGTACTCTAGAGAGCTATAACATTAGTTGAAATAAGTGATTACATAGGTTTAGACATGTTCAGTGAGCTATAACATTAGTTGAAATAAGTGATTACATAGGTTTAGAATTTGAGGATTAGGGTTCTTAACATCAAGTACTTACCATTGAGAAATATTGTAACTGTATATATACACTATATTTATTTAAACAAATACTTATTTTCATCATTGGTTATATGGAGCCTTAACATCATGACTGTATTACAATATTTGATAATTACACATATACTACTTAGCATTATTTGAACCCTAATCTCCTCATTGAATGTCAACATATTTGACCATTAGAGCTAATTTAGTTTGATAAAATTTTGAGGTTGACCAAAGGGATTGAAACCTTAGGTTCACAAACCCTTTCATATTTTGGTAAGTATGATTTTTTAGATTAGTGGAACATATATGAATTGCTAATGTCTATTTTAAGTATGGATTATGCATTATGATGAGTAATTTATATTTGTTTTAGGAGAACATTTACAAATTACATCAACAACCACCCTCAAGGGGTTTGAACACAAGACCACTTAACAACCATCATCTTAGCCACTAAGGCAACTGCCTATTAGCGTAATTTATACTTTTTCATTTCATCTAAGATACAAAAAGAATTAGCTTTTCTCTAAATTCAAGAAAAGAAAAACTAGTGACTTTATACGCCCATGGGGGGAGTCGGAGAGAAGTGGATAGTTGAAACTCTCGTGTTGGAGAGGCCCCAGGTTTAAACCTCTCCCTCTCTTATGTTGCGGATATGCTATGTAATAGTTATTAGGGACCCTACTGGAGGTGTGTTTATCCATCGCTTAATGTAATCATGTGCTTTAATGATGAAACGGCCAACATTTAAAAAAAAAAAAAAAACTAATGACTTTTATAGGTTCAAGAAAATAAACTTAAGATATTTTTACTAAATTTTTTAGATTTTTGCTATTTGAATACTTTTTTTTTTTAAGCGAAAAACCCGTTGCGGGGCCTTTACACCATCAAAGTCACTCGGGAGTCGCACCCGACCCTACCCGCACCAACATTATCAATTGGATTTTGGATACCCAATTCAGATTTTTGGTAGGATGGAGATTTGAACCTAAGACCTCCCTTGCAGGATTGCCCTCTCCTCTTCAACTCACCTACAACACCCGTGTTTTGCTATTTGAATACTTATTAATTCTATTTTTATTATAATTTCAAAATGTTTAAATAAATTAGAAATAAATCATAATAATTATATAAGTAAAAAAATATTTTATTAATATTTTTATAAATAAATGTAATATATATTTATATTTATTCTTTATAATAATCTTATTTAATTAAATGTTAAATAAACTATCAAATATATATTACAAATATAAAATTCAATTTTAAACCATTTAAATTAATATCCAGGAATTTTACATCGCATTTTACAAGCTTTTGAATTTAATTAAATAAAAATTAAAACCCTTAAACAATCAATTCAATATATCTAGTTTGTGGGCTTGATAATTTTTGAAGAAAGACTCTTAAAATGAAAAAATTAACCCTTTATCTTCTTTGTTAGTGGTTCCCTGCACGACGAAGTTATGTGCTCTCGTGAATGGTTCCCTGCACGACGAAGTTTGTCTAAGAGTTGATTTTCAAGGCAGATGGCTTACAAAGGAATACGTTGATTCTTATAACGAATAACGCGCCATAACTTTATCATTTGGTAGTGAAGCCCATAACTTGTTCCCAGTCGTTGCTCCATAGGAAGTGTTGATCCAAATTTAGTCGCGTTTGTGTTGTAGTAGGCAGCGTTTGTGTTTTCATTCCCCTTCGATTTATAGCGCAGGGATAGTGAAGCAGAGCCGATAGAACGGAGAAGATTCGAATTGTACACTAAATCAGACAAGAAATATCAGCAAAAAAAAAAATTAAAGGGTTTGTGGCAAAGGGTTCTTGCATAGCAAATAGGGTTTGCAACAAAGTATTGTATTAAACATCTATTTCATTGGGTAAATTTTTCGTCCTCTTTCGATTTATAAAACAATTTAAGTAGATAGGAGAAATACACTCGTTATAGGGGTTTGTGGCAAAGGGTTTTATTATCAGCAAGGGTTTGTAGAGTAAGGAGGGTTTTATTACACATCTATTTCATCGGATCAATAGTACAGAGGGTTCGACTATAAAGGGTTTGACAATGGAAGAAGGGAAACACAAATTACAAGAACCGATATATGTCAATGAGAAACAGTACTGAAGGATATTAAGGCATCGACAAACTCGATCAAGAGCAACAACAATGAAGAGGGCATATCTAAAAATAAAAATAAAAAATATTCTACCACATAAACAGGTGGAAAATAAGGAACAATCAAAGGCAGATCATCAAAATGAGTTTTCAATGAGGAAGAAACTTACAGTCCCACAACTACACCACTCATGTGGGCATCAAGACTTTATGTGCAAGAGCTAATGAAGATGAAAGAAAAACTTGAAAGCATGGAAAGGAGGGAGAAATTAAGAGAAACTAAATCAGATGAGGTTATAAACACCATTCGAAGGCTGGAAAAGGAAAACAACCAACTCAAGGAGCAAGTGTCAAAGCTACAAAGCCTTGCAAACATGGGTCAACGTGAATGGCATGTCCTCAAACAAGCCATACACCCCCAATCAATGATGGACTAGAGGTGGAAAAAACAAATGCAAATCAAATAAAAGAGGTACAAAAAACACTCCAAAACATAGAAACAAGAGAACATGAGCTACGAAATGAATTAGCAAAGGCAAAGACATGGTCTCAAGTAGTAAAAGAACCAGTCAATCAACAAAAAGAGTTGATAGAGAAGCGAGTATAAATTTAAATAACATAAGAGAAATACAGACATGAGAAGTTATCAAATATAATCATCAAAAGGTTGAAAGATTATGGGGACAGGGAAGACACAAATCATTTAACCATGGACTTCTTGTCAGATCGATTACAATGGAAAGGTCAAATAAAAAAATCAAGCAAAATTGGCAGGTTGAGAGAAGGAGGCAAAGATAGACATATTCGGGTCACATTGTTGAGCTACGAGGATAAAATAAGGTTACTAAAAATAGAGGCATGCTGAGAGGGTCAAAATTTTATTTAGATGATGACCTAAAATTTTTAGAGCAGGAAGAAAGAAATAAGGAATGGGAAAATGTGAGGACAACAAGGAATGAAGGGAAACATGCATATTTAAGAAATGGAAAGGCATACACCACATCTACACAAATACAAAACAAATAGGGAGTACGGCCCGCTCGAGAACATCTTACGATGGTAAGTTAGAACTGTAGAGGTTACCCTTAGAGAAGAGGACCCGGGTTAGGTTCCATTGCTAGAGACAAAGATATAATCATATAGACAAAAACACATGAACATGATGGATGTAGGACTCCAAAATTTGTGGGATACAAAAAAATAGCAATATGGAATAAAGTAGCAGAAAATGGCAAAGGGCATGGGGGTATTATGATTTTAATAAAATAGGAATGAGATAGGGTCATTAAAATTGAAAAAAAAGATGAAAATAAATAGTACATTTGGATAAAGATCCTAGAAAATAAGTCAATTATTAGCATAGCAACATGTTATTTTGCTCCAAAGAATTCTAAATTCTATAAGAAACATGACCTTAACAGAGAAGACCCATACTCCTCCCTAAAAAGAGACATTTCAATATATAGTAAGTTGGGGGAGATTATATTAATTGGAGATTTCAATGCAAAGACAACAAATAAGCAAACTAACACTCTAGAAGGTAACAAAGATATTGAGATTAATCCTCTTTGGATGCTAGAAGAGGAAAATCAGCAGCGAACCAAGACTTCAAAAGATGAGCATGGGGCTATCAGGCAATATGGAGAAGAGTTGTTAGGTCTCTGCAACATATGCAACTTGATTATTTGCAATGGGATGAACAAATGGAAAAATTTAGGAAAGTATACATGCAAAACATATAAGGGAAAAAGTGTAATAGACTATGTAATATGCTCACAAAATTACATACCAAAAATAGAGGAGGTAGAAGTGGAAGATTCTCCAGTGGAACTTAAGTCAGATCACAATCCAATTGTTATGAAACTTCGAATGCATGGAGACAAACCAAGGGAAAAACACTTGCAAGGCAATCAAAATAAATATCCTCACAAGGGAAACATTCTTTTAACAGATGAAAATTGAAAGAATTTTAGAGCAATATTAAATAACAAGTTATAGGAAAGGGAAGAACTACCTCACAGTAGCAGAGATCATAGTAAGAGTGAATGGTTAATGCATGTTATTGAAGAAAATCTAAACAAATGCAAGAGAGCTAAACCTAGAAAGAAAGAAAGAAATAGCTTCCCAACCAACCCATGGTTCGATGAAGATTGCAAAAAAATGCAAAGATTACTAAAGTAATCAACGGGCAAAACAAGAGCAAAGAAAAAATCATATGAGAAACTGGTAAGGGCAAAAAAAGAAAAATACACTAGAACAAGGAGGAAATAATTGATTTACTTAGGGAAGCATGAACCAAAGAAATTTTGGAAGGAACTAAGAGTGAAAAGGACGCAAATGGAAAATAACATAATAGTTAGTCAATGGTTGAAGTATTCAAAACAACTATATCAACGTAGTAACCAGTAGGAGACACCCCCTACTATCATTGTTAAGAAAGAAATTCTCAAAACTGAAGACATTATTCAAGGGATAAAAAAGTTAGCAACTGGTAAAACCCGTGACATAGACAATCTTCAAGCAGAGCATATAAAATGGGGGTAGATATCCTGGCATAGCAGATCAAAGAAATTTACAAAGAGGTCATACAAAATGACTTCCCTTCTGAGTGGACAACTAGTTTGACCATTCATTTGTTTAAAAGTGGAGATGTAAATAATCCCTCAAACAATCGAACTATCATGATCAACCCTCTCTTTGCAATTTTGTTTGGGAGTATGATAGAGTGTAGGATCAACATATGGGTAGAAGAAAAGGGAAAGAGATCAAAGGGGCAATCAGGTTTTAGGCCCAAGCACTCAACTATTGATCACTATATCATGCTCAGACACAGTGGAAAAAATATGGGATAAAAAAGAGGAGGTTTTGTGTTGTTTTGTAGACTTCAAGAAGGCATTTGACATAGTGCCAAGGAAAAAATTATGGAACAGAATGGAAGAGATAGAGGTTCCAATTCACTATAGGGCAACAGTTCATAGACTATATGAGCATGTAAAGGATAGAATCAAAACACAGGAATGGTTATCTAAATATTTTGGTAGTGACATAGGTGTCAAACAAGGTTTCCCTCTATCTTCGACCTTATTTGGGCTATACATTGACAAGTTAGAAGAATGGATAAACAAATTTGGGGGAGATGGTGTGCACTTAGCCAAATATGTGGTAAAACTCCTCATGTATGCAGATGATGTAATTCTTGTGGCCAAAACAACCAAAGATCTAGAAGATCACCTTCAAGCTCTAGAACTCTTTTGTAAAGAAGTTGGGATGTAGGTGAACACGAGCAAAACAAAAATTATAATTTTTTAGCAAAAAATAAGAAGCAACAACTTGAATTTTAGTTTACAGGAGAACCGTTTGAGGTAGTAGTAGAATACAAATATCTGGGCATAGACTTTCATAACAAACTTAATTGGAATACATGTAGGATGAAAAGAACTCAAAGTGGTTGGAGAGCACTATATGCACTTCAAAATAGGTGTAGGAATACCGAGTTGTGGGACTGGAAGACCACCAAGGCCTTATTTGGCCTACTTGTTACACCGGTTTTGTTGTATGGTTGCGAGGTGTGGGCTAGTGGCACAACAAATGCAAAATGGAGGCAAATAGAAAGGATTCAAAAATATCTAATCACAATTTTTCTCAAAATTAAGGCCACAACCCCTTATGAAATTATTCTAGCTGAAACTAGAATGTTCCCTTTAGAAGCAATTGCTATGACCAAGCTGTTATGTTACTTGAAAAAAAAAAAAAACATGAAAGATGATAGATGGCCTAGGGCAACTAGGGATGAAGAGTTGCATAGGCGAAAGAATACATGGATGAAAAAAAATTAGAAATGGATGAAACGTTGGGAAATCAACATAAATGAATGCCCAAATGTCAACAAAGACATAAAAAATTATGTGAATGAAAAGTTTAGAGAAGTGGAATGTGGAAAAATGCAAGCAGGAAAAGACAATATTATATTGCAAATTTTAACCCAATGTATGACCACAAGGAAAAAGCGTATATAGGCGCTGAAATCAAGTGGAAGGAAAAAATCCTCATTGCTCATATAAGGACTAGCTCTCATAGGCTTAGATGTGAAACAGGGAGATGGACAACGCCCAAAGAACAATGAGAAGAAATGATATGTACTCTATGCAACACAGGGACAATAGAGACAGAGGAACACTTCATCTATAAATGCCCGAGTTTTTCATATATCCGTGACAAATACAAAGAAACACTTGAGAACGGGTTTACGACATATTTATTTGAAGACACTAAAATAAAAAAACTGGAGAATTGCTAATCAAAATCATCAGGAGAAGGAACAACCTTCTCACAAATATTAAAGATCATATGATATGATTTGAGTAATTATACTTCCATATTTGAGATCCCATAAATCATATTTAAATGTCACCGACGCAATTAAAATCTTACATTTTATTTCATTAATCATCGAATTTTGCATATACTCTATACAATATATTCTAACCTAAATAGTGAATGAAATATATAAATAATGGAGTGTTACTATTCACTGAAACCAATATATAGTGTTCCTATGCTTATGCATTCAAAAGAACCACGATGGACGGCCTCCTAATACTTTAGTGGAGACATAATAGAAGACATTGGATTTTTTTTTATTGAATTTTAGTTTTTGTTGTTATTATAATTTTCAATTGTATTGGGTAAACTTTGTTTTTCCTTGTTATTATAATTTTTATTATTATAATTTTTATTAAATATATATTTTTTATACATTTATATAAAATCTCATAATTTAAATCTGGGTCAAATATCTTTAACTTTTAAGGCAAAGATTAAAGTTTAATTTTATAGTAATTAAAATGTAGTATAAATAAAATCAATTTCAAATTTATATAATTAAATTTTTTTGTTATATAAATATATAAATATTTTGTTTTAAGAAGATAATTCAAACTTTGGTTTTTTTTAAAAATTTAAGAATAAAAAAACACGATGGAAGAATATGTGAAAGAATGTATTAAGCTAATAAAACTTCTAACGTGGCTCTATAAGATGAGACAGCAGAGATTTGAATATGACTCCACCCCTTTCGATTCAAATCTGGTCTCCATGACCTGACCCTCCACCTAGAACTTTAGTGACGTTAGGGGAGACATAATAAAAAGTGTGACAGCAATTTAAAAAAAAACACACAGTATTTGATTCCTCTAGCCGATTATAAATTTTCTTAGTTTCTTCGATTGAAACAGACTATAAATACATTATTTATTTGTGGGCATACTCTATATATTCTAACCTAAATAGTCAATGGAATATATAAATGGTGTTACTATTCACGCAAACCAATATATAAATAATTGAGTGTCCCAATGCTTATGCATCCAAAAGAACCACGATAGACGGCCTCCTAATACTTTACGGATGTTTGGGGAGCTGGACGTTTTTTCATTTTGAATTTTGGTTTTTGTGGTTATTATAATTTTCAATTGTCTTTATTATTATAATTATTATAACTTTTAATAAATTTTCATAGTTTCTTTGTTGAAACAGATTCTAAATACAATATTTATTCGTGGGCACACTGTATGGCCCAAACAAGAATATGTTTAGACATTGATCATGTTTTTATCTCCAACCATGTGTCACTGCGCTTAGATTTCTCAAAACATGGCACTTACAAGCATCGAATGCAATCAATAGATATCTTCAAAAATCGATTGAATTCCATTCTGTTCATGGATCATCTGACTCCAACTCACGAAGCAAAATCTGGGCTCCATGTTGAGCATGCATCGTAATAAACGACGTTGGCGCATGATTATACGACGGAGAAAGCACAAAGGAGAAGCGTTGAAGAATCATAGCAATGGCAAGTTTGGACTCCACCATGGCAAAATTCTGTCCAATGTACGACCTTGGCCCGTATCCAAACGGTATAAACACCGTCGATTCATCCTTGGCGGCCTTATTTACTCCCTCGTTGAATCTCTCAGGCTTGAATTCGTTCGCATCCTCTCCCCACAGACAAGTTTCATGATTCATTGAAAGAAGCGGGAATAAGATCTGCGTACCCCTAGGGATTGAAATCTCCCCTAGTTTAGTATCCATATAAGTTTCTCTCATCGATGCAACGACCGGAGGATAAAGCCTAATCACTTCGTTCAGAATCATCCCCAACTGTAAAGCATATCACACACAAAAATATTAATCATGCCTCTATCAGTCTAGTGACAGATAGGCACATTTAAAACTTACAATTTTACAATTTTTTTATTACAATATAGTTGAGGAAGTAAGGTTATTACAATATAGTTGAGGAAGTAAGGTTATTTATATAATTGAGGAAGTAAGGTTATTTATACAATCAAAATAGGAACCAATACACAACATAGAAAACCTTTTAAGGCATTAAAATGACACAAAACTTACAATTTTGAGTTTGTTGACGCTCTCATATTTAGGATGGCAATTTCCACAAACTTCCAGTACTTCTGCACGACCTTGTTCCTGCCACTCCGGATGCATGGCAAGGAGAACCATGGCAAATGTTAGGAAATTCATTGAGTCTCTTGCCCGGCGAAGAAAAATGTTTTGCATTCCTCTATGATTTCATCTATGGTCAGGCCAGGAATCTTTTCAGTGCTCCGGAGCTCTTGGATCGTGTTCATCATGGAGCCCAGCAGATCGTTGTCATAGCCTTGAGCCCCTGTGTTTCCTGATTTCTCTTGGTTTAAGATCAGCTTTTTCAGAGAAGTTCTTATTTCTCTATGGAGCCTCCAACGGAGTCTATTTCTTCTGGTAGGGATAAATCTGAACACCCAAAACAATCATAGCGCCTCGTTACTTCATTCCTATGTACAATTTATTCTATTCTACTATTTCAAGACAGGTGTAAATGTTCATTGAAGAGGTTAATCGGTGAAGAAAAGCACTTATATTGATCCGAGTGATAGGGAGAAAAAGAAAATCCACTGTTACCTGTAGCCTGGGATCATTAAGTTTGCATTATCCTCTGCAGCTATGAATGTTTGCTGAGCAAGCATGTCAAAAATATGCTTTCCTTGGAAATAGCTGCTGCCGAAGGCTGTGCGGGCTATGATGTCTGAAGTGAGAACCTTAAATTCCTGAGAAAGGTCCACTTCTCTCACACCATTTTTCACTATTCTTTCCCATTTCTCCAGCATATTGGCAGTGCTCTCCACCATAGGAGAAACCATGTCCTGATCCAAATGATTTGTCACATGAAAAGTTAATGCAGAGCAAGGGATCTTGGAAATTCGGGAGAAAAAAAAGTCAAAAGATTAGAGGAGTTTCTTTTATTATATAAATACTTTGAAATACCATTAGCTATCAAATCTGCATATCATTAGTTATCAAATTTGCTTTTATTTGAGCTGGATAATATTAGGTTACATGAGGATAATTTTAGAATTAGATTCTTAAATGTTAGTGGGAGTTTTAGATTGCTTGATGAACTTTGCTTTCAAGATCTCGTGGTTGAGAATTCTTGTCATCTAAATTAAGGAATTGTGGAGGGAATTAAATGATGTGATTCCAGTCTATGTGAATAAAGATCTAAATAAAATGACAGACTTCCTCGCTAAGATGGGTACTGAGAAGGAGGTAGGTAGGAGTTCTATTAAAAATGAGAGGATTAAGCAGGTTGGTTAGTAAATTCAGTGTGTTTAGTTAATTTTGAGTCTGGACAACTATTGTAGGAATATGGGTTTGGAGATTTTGGTTCCAATACAGATCTTCTTTTACTATTGTAAAGAGATGTTTTCTAAACAGGTGTTTTTGTTGACTAAGACTAAAAGGAATCTGAAGAGTCTCATTCCAACTTGTAAATTATCTTTTTCTTAATATAAAATGTTAAAATTCTTTTTAAAAAAATCTATTAAGATCATAATAATAATTAATCGTACATGGTGTAACAAAACCTTAATTTTATTAAGGTGGAAGGAGGGATTCAGGATTCGCCTGTGGTGAGCCCATTTATCACCATGAAGTACAACGAGACCTTCTCCAAGCAACTCTTTCATGACAGGGTCCCACGGAGGCTTTTCATACTTCCCCACCTTATCACCCAGAACCACCTTCGCCAGCTCAGGCCTACCAACAACCAGCACAGGTTTTGTTCCCATCCACATCAAGAAAGTCGGCCCTGGTATTGCATAACAAATTAATCAAATTAAAATTATGGGATCTTCGTCAAATGGTGAATGGAAACGTTAGCTTTGAAAAAGATTTAAGGACATTTAAAGAAATTAAATCCTTTCTCACTTGACAGTGTCCTAGTGATATCAGGTGCATGTAATAGATGAATTATCACTGTGAATGTTGAATGTAAGAAAGAAAGTTACCATATGTTTTGGACCAGTAGCTGTAGTAGTGCAGGACCCGGGCAACAATGTCATGGGAGCGTTCCATAGGCCTGGACTTCGCCTTGTAATGAAACTGGACGTATTCAACAGAATTTCCAAACAATAACTTATATGGAGGGCCTGTAATACCCTGAGATTGGAAATGCCTGGTGATTTGCAGAGGCTTCCACCATAATGCTATTGCAAGTTTGGCAACCAAAAACACCGCCAGGCAACCAAGAGAAAGCTACATGAATTGAGCCACACTAGACACGAATTGTTTCATGTCTTCGTATTTTTTCTCTTTATCTGTCTCAGGAGCTCATGCTTGCTCTCTTCTATTTGAAGTATCCCTTCATCCCATTTGCAGTCAAATAACAACCACTAAGGACAAATTTTCTTGGCCGGTACACATAACATCTAGAAAACCTATGAGTTTATAACGTCTTGGAGGAGCACTTGGGACTCGGGAGTTTCAGGATTAATCGACCAAGATGCGTTTCAAATCATACCGCCGGCAATTTGATCAGCTTGCAATTGAATCAAATTATTGTGTGATTATTTTGATGGGCCTCTTCGGCCTGCTGTTGGGCAATTCCAAAGATGTTTTCTTGCTTTTGTTGTCTTCTACGGCGTTTCCATCGCCAATCCCATAGATGGCAGGTTCTTAGTCGTCAGATTTCAAAAACATTATTTTGTGCCTTGAATTGGATCATGCCACTGCAATGATGCAATCCTATAACGTCAATTCCAATATGAAAATTCCAAAGGAACATATTAAAATATGAACGGCGACGCATCATTGCCGCATGGAGATTCCATATGGAGATTGTATGACGTAATGGAATTGCATAAAAATTGCATGTAATTTGCAGTATCATACAGTTTGAAAGGAAGGGAAGGGTGGGTCAACTACTGGGACCCGGGGAAGGTACAGTGTATAAGAGAGTATACATCTATCTTAAGTTACTGAATATAAGGTTTGATAAGGTTTTGAGATGTTTAAGGTTAAAGTTATATAGTTAGAGGAAATAGTTACATGAAGGTTAAAGTTATATGGTTAGAGGAAATAGTTACATGAAGTTTTGAATCAAAGGTGGTTAATGGAGAAAATTGTTATATATTTATATCAAACGATATAGATTATTGCTATGTTATGGAATTTGTTATTGTATAAAGGTTTATTAGATATATGGTAGAATGCAATTTTGTTATAAGAACATGAAACATTTTTATATTCTAAAGATATTAGAAAAGATTATATAAAATAGTTTATTATAAATACTTTTTTTTTGAAAGTTATAAAGTGAAGATGGAAGTAAAGTTTTCTTCTTTAAAATTAAATAACAACTTTAGGAGTAAGATACTTTGGTCAACTATACAAGGATACTCGTCAAGTCAATATAGTTGAAATAGTCAAAACAACTTTCGTCTTTCTTAGATTTTGCAAAAAGCTCAAAGGAGGAGCTTAAATTTGTTTTAATCTTCTTTTAGAAATATAAGAGCCAGGGCCTCAGGATTCGACTAGTGAATTCTTCCTTGGGATGTATGGCCTTCTAGAATCTGACCTACTCAAGGTTGTGGAGGACTCTAGGCAATTAAGAAGGGTTAATGTAGTCTTCAAATCTACCTTCACTGCCCTAATTCTAAAAAAAAATAAAATCCTTCTTCCTTTGATGATTTTAAACCCATATCATTGTGTGTGTGTGCAAAATCATAAAAAAAATTAATTGCATAAAAAATTAAAAGGTTCTTCTCTACTTCTATATCTATTGAGTAGTTTGTATTTCTACATGGTAGATAGATTCATGAGGCAATTAGTGCTACTCAAGAATATTTTCATTCCATTAAATCAAAGACTATCAATAACGGTGATGAAGTTTGATCTCTCCAAGGTATTTGATAAAGTAAACTAGCTATATAGAAGACTATTACTTACTTAAATTGGGCTATGTGTGTATATGGTGAATTGGATTATGGGATCTATATGTTATGTTTCTTTTATAGTTTTGGTTAATGGGTGAGCTTATCAATTCTTCAAAGCTTATCTGAGGATAAGACAAGATTACCCTTTGAAACTACTATTATATATTTTAGTAGCTAAGGGATTAAGTAGATGCATCCTAGAAACCAAGAGGGTAGGGCCAATAAAGAGAATTGGAAGAAGTAGAACAATGTAAGTCAACCATCTACTTTTTATAGATGATGTTTTTCCTTTCACGAATAGAACAGTAAAAAAAACAAAGAATTTAAAATAATCTTTGGATATTTCTTGCACAATAGGTATGCAAATTAATGTAAAAATTCAAGCTTCTCCTTTAACTATATGAATCAATATTAGGTCGTATTAATAGGTCAACTCTTTCTCTTTAATATAATTGAACTTCAAGAGAAGTTTAAATATCTAGAGTTCTTTTTGTAGATACCAAATCCTAACCAATCACATACTCTCCTAAACTTTTCCTAAGATTTTATTAGGATCTATTATTCCATTTTTATAAATTGCTCAAATTTAGAAAATATTATTTAGGATGCTCTCCTCTTGCCATGTGTCCTAACCTCTACTGCCACTTCACTTGCCACCTCACTCCCACACCTCACTTCAATCACACCTACCTACTTGCCACATCTCCCCCTAACTAGAATACTTCAAAATCTCCATCCCACCTACCTATACCACTTGGTTTCCTTAGCTTGCCATCTTACTCCCACACCTCACTTGAGTCATACCTACCTACTTGCCACATATCCCCCTAACTAGAACACTTCAAATTCTCCATCCCACCTACTTGTACCACTTGGATGCCCTAGTCTACCACCTATAATCACACCCCTCACCTTCCATAATCTTATAAATATCCCCCATAATTCCATACAAAAAAGAGGAGAAGATTTACATATTGTTATGTTACCGAAATTGCATATGGTATCCATGTTTATACAGGACTACCCAACTTGTTTTGACCATATCTCACTCATTCGAACTCCAATTGAGAAAATTTTTAAGGGTATATTCCTGAATATCCATAGAATATCTCCACCAATTTTCACATCATTTGGAGCAATAAAGACCCAAGCACATGCCTATGCATTAGTACATCCCTAAATACACCTTGCTGCAATTTCCCAAGACTACCCAACTTATTTTGGTCATATCTCACGTATCCGAACTCTAATTTAGCTAAAATATTGAGGGTATGTTCCTAACTATCCCTAGAATGTATCCACCAATTTTAACATTATTTGGAGCAAAAAATTACCAAGAAAAACCTATGTTTTTTCATGGTATAAACGTAGCCTACGTTTCCCAAATGCAACCCATGTTTACGCAGTTCTAGGCAACCAGATTCAGATCTAGATCAACATAGGTAACACAGTAAGGAATAATTTATATTTTTGAGTTTTGCATCCTCTATTATAGTAGTAATTTTATTTTAAGGGTTTTGCTACTTTATCTTTCTTTGATATGGGCCTTACATAGTGAAGGTCCCACATATGCTATTGATCACTTTGTGTTTCTAGAACTTGTTTGTAGGTGTAGATTGTGGATGTTTAGTCTAAGGGTGGTTCGGGAGGATGCACAAGCCCACCCACAATATTCTGATTGTAGCATGAAGACATTGGCACCTAGATCCATTATTTTGTAAAAGGGGTTTTTCATCCCTTTTTCATTGTATTCAAAGCAAGCTATATTTGTAATATCACCCTTGCACATTGGGGTATTTTGTTGTAAAAGAGAATGTAACTCACACATCTCAATACAAATTATATTATTTTCATCGTATTATGCTTGCTTTGTTATATTCATTTGCTAGGGTGTTGTTTTCATTGCTACAAGATTAGCAATCATGGTGGGACCTCAAAAGGATTTTGTTCCACCTTACTATGATTTTTATTGCTGATCTATATCTGTTTTTGGTTGTAGGGTTTCAAATATAGACATCATAGAGGATTCACGAGGGATTTGAAAGCCAAATGGGTCATTTTCACAGGTAAAGGTAGAGCTTAAGACCTACAGGTAAGTGCTCTAAGTTTACTCATATTTTGATTTGTTCTTAAAAGAAAACACCTTTTTTCTATTTATCAAGAAGATAGTAGATCTTCTCTTAATAGCATAGGTTAAGAGATTGTATTTGTAGGCATTAAATCATAAGTGCATTCGAGATAAATATACAATAATATTTTTTTCTACAAAATTATTTGTTAGTATAGGTGTATGTGATTGCATTTTTGTTTGATTTTGTTAAAAAAGAAGAAATAAAATTGCTAAAATAAAGTAGCTTCATTTACACAAGTAGGTATTTTATGCAAATTACATCCTAATTGCATTTTAGTAAGGTTAAATTGCATTCATTTTTTAGATTTACAAAAGTACAAAATAAGAAAACACCAAAACCTCACATATATGCACTACAATAATTTTACACTTCAATATATATGTATATCATATAAGTTCAAGAAGAACTAATTATTGAGTTGGATTTCATCACCAAACACTGATTGCCCTAGTTAAAGCCATAGTAGAATGATAGTCTCTTGGACTTCATCACCAAGAGGTTGTTTACTCTTGAGATCATCTTGGGGGGATAATTAGGTTAGATGCCCTTTAACCACATGGCTAAATAATCAATGGAGCATAGCTGTTGCTATTGTTCAATCCCACTCGAGGATGAAGCAAAAGTTTGGGTAGACCAGTAGTAGGACTTAAACAATGCAACCTATTTTAGGAGGTAATTTTGTTCCCCTTATGATACCTGTCACCAATTCTCCATCTAGGAAGCCACTTAAGCTATTTGTGGCTCATTCCTTGAAAGAGGGGTGGGTGTAGACACACCTAACTAGATTCCACTTCACCACTCACATTTCATAGTTTTTAGGACTAGGTTACATATAAAACAAAAAAAAAAATATTACTTTTTCGAATAAGGACCAATAAAACTTCAAAAAAAAGAACAAAACAAAAATAAAACTACAAAAAAAGAAGAAAAAGAGTAAAAATTGTTTATCTATGCGATTATTTGTTTGTTTATAACATATGCTTTGCATTATTGACATTTATTGCACACCTAACCTTCACCATATTCACCCCATTTCAAACCCCTAGCTTATGGTATTGACCCGACATCAAGCCAGAGCTCTAGCTAAATCCCAAGCTAACACCCAAGCTAAAAATTGAATCCAAACCCATTCATCTATGGATAATTATGCCCAAATATCCTAAGCCTTGACCTCTCCTATGAATAAGCGAGGGAGTGCACCACAAACTATTTATGTGGACCTATCCACTAGACCTTCCCATCATGTGCACCCTTTAGCTAAAGAGTAGAAGGATGAACATGATCTATACATGATGTAAAGGGTCACCCATATCGCTATTCTAAAAACCCCCTTGTACCGAGCCTTTGACACCTACTAATCTGTGTATCACACACTTGGATATTGATGCCATCAGAGCTTACTTAAACCTAGTTTTTCCATCTTAACCCTTCTCAACATTCCACCCATTCCATTCTTATGACCCAGTAGGAACCTACACATTCACATTCTCAACACACCAAAAACCATCCATCTTCTTCCAATCAACATCTCTTCATATCATCTACCCATATCATCACCCGATCCAACCCGCTTTATGAAGCACATGCCAATGCTACTTTACAAATGCTGATATTGATTCCCCCAATATCATTAATTCCTATTGAGCATATGCAAGATCTCATCCATTGATCAATTGTGATACCCTTCACCACATATCCTCCATCAACATCCATCAATGTTACCATCACACATAATTCTCAATATTCTGCATCTCATTCGACTATTCCATCTACATTCGTAATCGCCATCCAGAAAGACTTACAACACTTGTAACGAAAGCTTTTTGATAGCATTAATCAAGATATACATCCCATATCACAACCCCTATCATAGGTGGTAGACTTTAATCACCCCCCAACATTGACACAAAATGCCTTCTTCATGCAGGATCCATCATGGGTATCATGCCCACCCACCATCACCATACCTACACCACCAATTTAAAATATATATGTTGCTACATCAACACAAAATACCACCCTTCCTCCATCCCCTCATCAGCAATGCCCACCTTACCAAAAACCATAATTTTATAATCAATACCAATAAAAAATCACACATCATCAAATACCAATCAACATCAACCTGTTTGCCAATAAAAACCTAATTTCATCCAACTAGTTCATCACATAGGAAAAATATATGACCTATGCACAAAGCACAAATCTAGGTTTTCAACCACCATTGGTGAAAAGGATGAAAATCCAACTAAGAGTTCTATTATTTACAAATCATTATATAGGCACTAATGGCCCAAAATACATAACCAACCCATGAAATCATGGATTTGATTCACACGCTTAACCCAAAAGCTACAAAGGTGCAAAGAAGAATGCACGTAAACTTCTAAGTTAAGATTGCTAACTAGAAGATCCATTTTAGCTAACTTGAAGCACACACTTCCTACTTTGAGTTCACACTTGCTAACTAACACTCTAAAAGACAACTAGAAGACAACTAGTGCCCACAAGTGCATGTGAGAAAGAGACTCACTTACAATATCAATTTGCTAGAAAATAAACTAAGCAAACCTAAGCTAGGAACTACTAGAGGGGTCATATGAAAGATCTGACATCAATCCTCATCATGCCTCCCCACAATAGAAGCATTGGACTCCAATGCTTTCAAAAGAATAGGAAAGTCACGGGACATCTGATGAAAAGAAATCCAACGAGCCTGATGCGGCAGTTGTCCTCGTCGAGCCACAAGATATGAGGTGGTAGACCCCTAGCGAGTCTGTCGAGTCTTCGTGTCATAGATCTGATCTGCATCCAATGGTAACTGTGCTTCAGGAACCACGTCCACAGGATGACTGATAGCTGGTGCAGTCTCCAATGTAGAGTCAAAGTACAACTTCAAGAGATCCACATTGACGACGTCATGAATTCCCAAGTGTGCGGGAAGATCAAGGCGAAAAGCATTCTCGGACACCTGTTGAAGAATAGTGTAAGGCCCATAGCGAATTGGTTTGATTTTGCTATGAGTCTTATCAGTGAAACGCCGCTTGTCAAGATGCAACCAAACTTTATCACCAACCTAAAAAGGATGAGGAATTCGATGTCGATCCATGGCCTTTTTCTGTTGCTTGTGTCTTTTGCAAAATCTCAACCACCTTTGATTGAAGATTGTGCAAGTGTTGAACAAATGAGTGTGCCTTGTCTTGCTCCTTCTGAAGATGTGAAGTGACAGGAGAAGGCAAAGATAAAGGTAACTCATAAGGTGCCAAGGGCTGAAATCCCATACAAACTTCAAAGGGTGAATGACCTGTAGAAGAGTGTAAGGCCCTATTATAGGCATGTTCAATATGCGTGAGACTCAAGTCCCACTTTTTTGGTGAAGCGTGATGATAGATTCGCAAACTTTGCACAAGTGTACGGTTTACCACTTCAGTCTGCCCATCGGACTGCGGATGATAGGCGGTAGAAAAGTTAAGGGAAACTCCCAAAATCTTCCACAAAGAACGCCAAAAGTGACCCACAAAGCGTGAATCACGATCCGAGATAATGTTGGTAGGTAGACCAAAGGAACGCCAAATGCTATCAAAGAAAAATTGAGCTAAGTCTGATGCAGAACTTGTCTTGCGGCATGGAATGAACTTAGCCATTTTGCTGAATCTGTCAACCACCACGAACACACAATCATGTTGGCGCACTGTCATAGGAAAACCACTAACCAAGTCCATGGAAATGCTTTCCCAAGGACGAGAAGGAATGGGCAAAGGCATGCCTAAGCCAAACTTTCTATTAGCTGGTTTTGAGCGACAACAAACTGCACACTGCTTGAGAAATCTCAACACATCCCTCTGCATTTTTGGCCAATAGAAAAATCGTTGCAAATGATGAAGTGTTTTATGCTTCCCAAAGTGACCACCATAAAGTGTAGAATGAGCTTCCTTAAGAAGCGACACTCGAGGTTCACAAGGAACACAAACCTTGTCCAATTTGTAGAGAAGTCCTTCTTTGATGTAGAAATCTTGGAAAGGACGCAAATTGGAAGAAGAAGGCTTACTCACTTGCTCAAATATTTTTCCAAAATTAGGATCCTGAGAATACTGATTAGGCCAAGTTTGAAATCCCAAGTGTGAAGTGGACATGAATGTTAAGGCAAGAGCGGCTGGAGGCCTACTCAAACAATCAGCAACTGTATTACTCTTCCCCTTTTTGTACTTGATCACCAAGTGAAATTGTTGGAGGTAAGAGGCCCACTTCATATGTCTTGATTCTTCAATTTTACTTTGAGATTGTAAAAACTTGAGAGGCATATGATCAGTGTGTACTACTGTATCTTTTCCCAAAAGATAGTGTCTCCAATACTTAATGGCTTGAACTAAAGCATACAACTCCTTGTCATATGTAGAATAGTTCAACTTAGCAACAGAAAAGGTTTCGAATGATAAGCAATCTGGATGACCATTCTGTTTGAGCACAGCTCCTAAGGCAACTTTAGAGGCATCTGTTTCAATCTCAAAAGGTTGAGAAAGGTCAGGTAAAGTTAACACCGATGCTGTACACAATTTCTTTTTGAGTTTCTCAAAGGCAACTTCTTGGCTTTTCTCCCAATGAAATGGAGTTTTGGACTTAGTGAGATAATGCAATGGGGCTGCAAGGGTGGAATATTGAGGAATGAACTTGCGATAAAAGTTCGCAAGTCCTAGGAAACTCCTTAACTCAGTGAGAGTTGTAGGAGGGGACCACTTAAGCAAAACATCAACTTTAAGGGGATCTACCTGAATTCCACTCTCACTAATCACATAGCCAAGGTAAGAAACCGAAGTATTGCCAAAAGAACACTTGGAAGAGTTGGCATATAATTGATTCTTCGCAAGAAGATCAAGGGTTTGCTTGGATATGCCTAAGGTGTTCCTCCCAAGTTTTTGAGAAAATCAATATATCATCAAGATATATAATGACAAATTTGTCAAGGACTTCACGAAATACATCATTCATCAACCTCATGAAGGTTGCAGGAGCATTAGTAAGACCGAAGGGCATGACCAACCATTCAAAGAGGCCCATCTTCGTCTTGAAAGCAGTCTTCCATGTATCCTCAGCTTGGATACGCACTTGATGATATCCACTTTTGAGATCTATTTTTGAAAAGAACTTAGCTCCTTGAAGCTGATCTAATAAATCATCAATGCGGGGTAAGGGATATCTATTCTTCACAGAAATTCTGTTCAATGCACGAAAATCAATGCATAATCTCCAAGTGCCATCTTTCTTAAGAACTAACAAAATAGGTGATGCACAAGCAGAAGTACTTTCCTTAATGAAACCCTTAGACAACAAATCTTCTATTTGCTTTTTTATTTCTTCATTTTGCAAAATAGATTGTCTATACATGGGAGCATTAGGAAGAGAAGAACCTGGAATTATTTCAATGTTGTGATTAATTGTGCGAATTGGAGGAAGAGACTTTGGCTCCTGAAATATGTGTGAATAACTTTGCAATATTTTATCCATTGAAGAGTGTTGCTTTGTAATGGATGTAGATGTAGAAGTGTTTTGAGAGCGAATGAAAATTAGAGCAACATCACCACCTTTCTTAATTACTCTTTTCGTTTGCTTGGAACTTAGAATGATATTAGGAGTGTTGGTGCTTTTAATGAGAAAGACCTTACCATATTTTTGAAGTGTGTAGGTTCTTTTAAAAGCATCATAAACAGCTCTCCTATCATACTGAAAAGGTTGTCCAAGCAAAATCCCACAACAATCCATAGGAGTCACATCACAAGTGACTTGATCTATGAACTGTGGGCCAAGTGCAAATTTTAAAGTGCAAGTGTGAGTGATTTCTGAGCCTCTTCCACTATCCTTCCAACCCAAAGAATAAGGTTGAGGATGAGGCTCCATAGGTAACTTCAAACGCTCGACAATGGACCTCGCAATTAGATTTTTCTGCGAGCCATTGTCCACTATACAATCAGTTGCAAAGTTGTGAAGTAAGTGGGCTCGAGTGATGAACAAAGCATCACGAGCTCCATCTGAAGAACTTACATTTACTAAGGTAACTTCATTAAGCTTACCTCGTAATTCCGTATATACTCTACTCTCTCCTACAGACTCAAGGGGACCCTTGGAAGCATCCTCCTCTTGAGTAGTAATCACTAAACTCTTCTTTTTGAGCTTAAAGCAATCAGCTTTCTCATGCCCTTTCTTCTTACAATAATTGCAGAATTTCTTAGAAGAAGAAGATGAAGATTTAGAAGAAGAAGAAGAAGGAGTAGAAGCGGAAGGGGAAGGAGAAGAAGGAGATGGAGAAGACACATTCTTCTTTTGAGCAAAATTCTTCTTTTGAGAGAAAGAATTATTCCCTTTTGATGAGTTTCCAACCACTTGAGTAACAGGTGTGCGGAATGCCTGCGATTGCGCCTTGAACTTGTCCTCCGCAAGCTGCGCCTGATTGAAAACTTGATCCAATGTTTCCATAGAAACAAACATTAGTTCCCTGTACAAATGTTCTAACAAGCCACTTTGAAACTTGAGAATCAAACCTGAAATATCATCTTCCACATTTACAAGTATTCTGAATCTGTTAAACTGGAAAATATATTCTTGTACAGACATATTAGTACCTTGACGAAAACGAAACCATTTAATAACCAATTCCCTAGAATAATTTGAAGGATAGAAATTGGTCTTAAGACATTGTACAAGCTCCTCCCAAGTAGAGAGTTCTTGCCCTCGTTTTCGTTCCACAAGTACTTTGGCTAAGCCAGAAAGTTTAAGCTTAGCATAAGGCACTACATCATCTTCTGAAAGTTGAGAAAAAGCAAACCAAGAACTCATGTCAAGAATCCAACTATTCAAGACATCAGGGTTCCTGGATCCATCATACAATGGAACTTCACAACGAACTCTCAAACGTGAATCATGAGCAGAAGTGGAGGTATTATGCAAAGAAATGTCATTTACCTTCATGGCAAGGTTGCCAAGAACTTCTGCCATTGTAGTGTCATTTGCCTTATCTGCCAAAGTGTTTACAACATGGGCCAATTCTGCCACTTGGGCAGCCAAGTCAAAGGCCATGTGTTCTCGGGTATAAGCCAGAAGTAAAGTTTAAGAAAGCACTAAATCAAGGAAGCAAAAATGCAAATTTCCTTGTTACAATGGAGTGCTGCTTAAAATTGAAAATTTACTCCTAAGGCATAAATTTTGAAATTCTTAAACTACTATAAAGTGCAAAATTAACATTAATTAATTTAAAAATAACTTAATCAAATATTAAATTTTAATTAATCAAAAGATTAAAAAAATTTAATTAAGTTATTAAAAATTAAATTAATAAAATGAAATTTGAACTTGCACTCTAAAATAGTAAAAATTTAAAATTTTACAATAATTTACCCTTCAATCTGCTGTTTAACTGGACAACAACTACAGTGCATGAAAATTTTACAGTGCATGAAAATTTGTCCTCTGCACGCTTCCCGAGGCACAATTCCCAAGGCAGAGGCAGATGTGCAAAAAAAATTAAAAAAATTTACAATTTGCTAGGCAATTTCCTTTGCCTGCTCTGCACAAAAATTCATGCACAGAAGTTCGTGCACATCACCCCTGGGGTCCACGCACGCAGCCGCCCCTGGCCTGGCTGGTGCTGGCCCTGGTGCTGCCGACCGCAGGCCCGGCAGCCGTCTGACAGCAATGTCAGACGCTGCCCCCAAGGCGATGCGGGCCGCAGCACAGCAGCGGCCTGACTGACTGTCAGGCGCTGCGTCGCAGGCCGCAAGCCTGCAGACGCCTGACAGAAATGTCAGGCGCTGCGACGCTGGCCCGCGCGACACCGGAGCCGACGCCTGACAGACCGTCAGGCTGTCGGGCCGACCGATAGTTCAGCTCGCCGTCGCTCGCTCCGGCGCTGCTCCGACGCGAGGCGACGACAACGCTACGACGAGCGCTCGGCGTTGTCGGCTAGCGACAAGTTCTTGTCGAGCCCGACAGCGATCGAGGCAGCGCAGCGCCAACCGCGATCGCTGTCTTGCGGACAACGATCTACCGCGGCTGTGCCCGACGGTTCGTCGGCCGGCAAGCGACGGCACGCACGGCAACAGTGCCGAAGGCTGCCGTTCGCTGTCGAAAAGGCCGAACGCAGCAGATCTGCTGCAAATTGCAAAAAATAAAATAAAATAATATTTTTTTTTTACAATTTAAATATAAATGCAGCAGATCTATATAATATATTATAAAAATAATATATAGAACAATTTTTGAAAGCTTTTCTACAACAATTTGAAAAAAATTATAAATTAACCAGGGGGGGTTAATCTAAAATTTGAAAAACTTTAAATTGTCAAAATTCGAGCAACCAGCTCCCACCAGTAGCTCTCCTTTCAAGATCCGGTCGACACACGACCAGCGTTTGAAAGGCACCCAGATCTAAGTCGACACACGACCTAGCTTGAAGTCCTCCTGGAGCTCTTCAGTACTCGAAAATGGGGGGGGCAGCAGGGTCAAATGGCTCCCTAATCCTAATTGGACCGTAGCTACGATCCAATCCCTTCCAAGGATCGGTATACGAAGAACTCTGGGGCAAACTCTTCCTATACTTTTTAAGCATAAGCAAGAAGTTGGAACGAGGGGTTTGTCGGCGAAGGAACTTCCTTCTCCGAATGGTTTTCAAGCTTCCTTTGGGCTTAAACCGAGTCCTCAATGAGAATACGTTTCTCATACTAATCCTATCTCCTATCCTCTCACCTCACAAGCCCTAGTGCTAACATGAACTAGGCTCTGATACCAATGAAAAGGATGAAAATCCAACTAAGAGTTCTATTATTTACAAATCATTATATAGGCACTAATGGCCCAAAATACATAACCAACCCATGAAATCATGGATTTGATTCACACGCTTAACCCAAAAGCTACAAAGGTGCAAAGAAGAATGCACGTAAACTTCTAAGTTAAGATTGCTAACTAGAAGATCCATTTTAGCTAACTTGAAGCACACACTTCCTACTTTGAGTTCACACTTGCTAACTAACACTCTAAAAGACAACTAGAAGACAACTAGTGCCCACAAGTGCATGTGAGAAAGAGACTCACTTACAATATCAATTTGCTAGAAAATAAACTAAGCAAACCTAAGCTAGGAACTACTAGAGGGGTCATATGAAAGATCTAACATCAATCCTCATCAATTGGATGATCCAAATTTTTAATTTTTACAAAATCATATTGATAGTTTAGCCATGCAGACACCTAGAGTGACATATCAAAAGCCTACTTTATGACATATAGTTAATCATGCTATTCATCCTTTGGTACCCTTACCATCATATCCTATCGATTTTGAAGTGCTGAAGCTTGTAAAATTCAAAAGGAAAGAGGATCCCTAAGAGCATGTAAGTGCATTCATCAATGCATGCTTCAAAATTCAAGATAATGATCCATTGATGCTCTAAATATTTTCTTAAAATTTTGGAGGTGATGCTTTAGAGTGGTACAACCATTTACCACATCATAGCATATACACCTTTAAAAAATTGGCTGACTAATTTCTAGAGCATTTTTCTCTTAATGTAAAGAAAAAGACTACCCTGAACGATATTTTTAACATATAATAATTTGAAGATGAGTCGGTCTATGATTATGAAAACCATTGTATGGCAATTATCACGAAACTACCATTCACCCTCCCCATGGTGAAACTCACCCGAATGTTCACAAGGAGGTTCTTTGAACTATTCTCCTTAGAACATTCAAAGAAGCCCTCACTTAAGCCAAAGTTATCGAAGAAATCAAATTTAGGAGAGTGAAATTAAACTTAAAAAGAGAGAATGGAAAGGTGTAAAATTTAGAGGGAACAACCATGGCCAATCAAAACTTGACCAAATAAATCAAATAGTCTTGAGGATACCTCAACATCCAAACCAAAAAGCTCAAGTCCAATATCAACAACCTCCAACTCAGAAACTGCCACAACAACAAGCGTACCAAGAAATATCACCCTCATTTCAACTATAAAATCCCATTTCCACATCAAATAATCGAGTGTATTGAAAATACAATAGACCACCCTACAACTAAAATCCACTTCCTGAACCACTTTCCACCATATTCTAAAGGTTATATGAGGCATAGCTGATTACCCTACCAAAAATCAAACTCAAATATCCTAATAAACCTTGTGGTAGGTCTTACAAAGAGTACCAATATTGCACCTTCCATCATCATAAGGGCCATGATATCAACAATTGCTATCGCTTCAAGAACATTGTACAAGATCTCATTGATAAGGAAACTATTAAGGTTGATAATCCTTTAGCACCACAGAACCAAAACCTTGGGATCTATCAAACACCTCTTCCTCAATGCAAGGCAAAACAACCAACAATTGGGCATCAAATTCCACAATTTATCCCAACCAAGTTAATCACATTAAAAATACTCCACCATACCAAGGTTTTGTAGGTGCTATTCATATAGTTACCTGAGGTCATAGAGGTACAAATTTATTATAGAAATCGAAGTACCCAAACATACCAACACATACTGTACCTACTCCTAGTGCACCAATTTCTATCGTACCATCTCAACTCATTCAAGCAAACCAAACCACTCAAATCCATCTTCCAAATCTTCCATCAAGACCAACCATCACATTGATATACCGATTAATACAACTTAAAATTGGCCTCTGCCAAGTTATCAATCCATGAGCTAATACTGTAATCCCATCCACATCGTGAGGAACTAATGGAGATTCTTAAACCCATCGATGTTTAGACTCAATATCCTAATACCTTTATAAAATTTGTGAAGAATATTCAAACATGCATGGAAATCTCTATCATGTTCTATGATTTTGAAATAAAAACCATGGTAGTGGAGTTATCTTATTCTCTGTTACACATAGTAGCTTATATTGATAAAAAGGCTTTTAAATGAGTGTTAGTTGACATTGGCTCCTCAATCAACATTATCACATCCACTACATTACAACATCTAAACCTACCACCTTCTTACATCATCTCTTCCACATTCACCTTGCAAGAATTTAACAACACCTTATGTTCCACATTGGGCATTGTTGTCCTACCTGTACGTGTGAGGTTAAAACGATCCATACATTTTTTTCATTTCCTTGAGGGTGCAATGAAATAAAACATACTTTTTGGGTACCCTTAAAATACAGACATGAGATGTATCCCATTGATGTTACATCACTGCCTTAAATATATACATGAGGGCCAAGTTCATTATATACCAATGGACGAAGAACCATTGAAATATTCCAATCTAATTTCAAACCCATATAGGTCGTAGCTACCATCCATCCATATATCCTTCACTCCAATCATTGCTCCATCAACTTCACACCAAAAAACCTCTTCCAAAGCACCTATCCAAGAGGTCCTCTTAAATTCTAATCATGCTTTCATGTCCCAAATAATCAATCTAGACCATGCTTCTTCCTCAAAATCCTATCATATTCCTCTCACATCTCATCATTCATCGTATCATTCTTCACCTTCATTGGGTTACATTCAATCATACCATTTTTGATAATCTAATTTCCATTCATCTAACCTTCACATAGAGGGGACAAGGCTCCACTTATCAAAATCACTCGTTTAACCCCTCATTTACATCCACAAAAATTCTTCACTTCTCATCATACACCACTCCAATTCCACCTACGTCTATAATCCCCTAATATCATCCATCTATCGCACATATCCCAAATAGGTTAACTTATCCTTCAACCTCATATTCCACTACCATAGTCCCTTATTTTACACCATCACCTTCAATCACTAGATAGACTATAACTATTCCTCCTACCCCCTTAACCACATCTAATCCTCCACCTAAATCCTAAACTATTGTCATCTCTAATCGATTGAAACCACCGTTGCCACCAAATGTATCAAAAATAGATCTGGCTATCCAAAACATACCCTTGTGACATACACCATTTCCACCATCTGAGCGATAGGACACTCTTGAGACCTCCACTTCTACCTTTATTGCATCCACAACCATACCTATGCAAGTTGTGATTCACCTCACCAATATGGGCATTGGTGAATACATAATACAAAATATCATAGTTACCCCACTAATTATTGAGACTATCAAGGAGTATAGTCATCCACATGATGTGCCTTTAGCAATTGGTGTAGTGTACAATATGGGTCTTCTCCAAATATAATTAATTTTATGTATGAGAGAGTGGATTTCTTGTTTGAACCAGCTTCTCCTATCGAAACCTAACCATATTTCTATACCATTATTTATTATTTGTCTAATCCCACCTTCTCCATGTGCTATTTTCAACGTGTTAACTAGAAATTATATGTTCTAGGGCAATACGAGTAGGGCATTTGTAAATTTTTGAATCTCACATTCAAGATGCACATGATCACACTAGTTTAGGATACAAACCACAACCCTCCATAACTCCCTTCAAGGAGAAATTTCAATAACTCACCATGGATCCCAAAGAGGATAGTGAGGATGAATACATAGATCTTCAATTCATACCTCTATTGAACAAGGATTTTTCTAATTTTTTTTGTAAATATCCATGATTGATACCATTTTTGATGATGACTTTGAGTACAAATTTTAATGAGGAATTTGTAGCACTTTTGATTACCTCTAATAATTTTGAAGAAGAGTCAGCTCCCATCATGTCCATTATTGACATGGATAATTTTTGCTTCTATATGTTTTCCATATTGCAATCCATATTTCGTTAGCTCCTTCCATTCGAGCAACTTGATGTACCCATTGATACACCACCTCCACCTTGGCCACCTCTACAACATAATAATCTATCAATTGTAAATCAACTACTTCATCAAGAGCATGTACAAGGGAATCTAACCTCCACACCACAACCACCATATTACCACCAAGTTAACATGATCTCTGTTGACTTGTTCGCACCCCTCAAAAATCCATACAATCCAAAAAAAATAATTCCAATTGATATTAGCTTTATTAACATGGACCAAATTTCATCCCCTCCATCCATTTCTTAATTCCTTATTTTTGAAGAATTGATAAGAGCTTCTAGCACTTACATCCCTCCACCTTTTTCACCTTCTTCATTCTTTTTTTACCACATAAAGGTAGAAGAATCCATATCCGAGACACCTAATAATGTTTTTGATGACATTTACCTCATTTCTATTTCCCACTAGTTAGAATAGGGTTCCCACATGCTCATCGAGGAAACTATTGATGTGAATCTAAGCATAGACCCAGATAAGCTATAAATTAGTAAAATTATAAAAGGTCTATCTATAGAAGAGCAAGAGCAATTCACAGTTCTTTTAAAAGAGTATAAAGGTATTTTTGCCTAGTCCTATAAGGATATGCCTAGCCTTGACCCTAACTTGGTGGTCCATAATCTCACCTTGAACCCTAATGCAAAATCGATCAAACAAAAGTTACAAAATCTCATCCTACCATTGCTCTCATGGTTAAATAAGAACTCTAAAAGCTATTATATGTGGGCTTTATTCAACCCATTGAATACCCTCAGTGGCTTTATAATATGGTACTCATTCACAAATCAAATGGGGGGTTTCACATAAACACATATTTTTGAGAATTAAAGCCTAAGGATGATTTTTTGTTATTTAACATAAATAATCTAGTAGACTCTAGTGTTGATCATGAAATATTCTCCTTAATGGATGGTTTTTTAGGATAAAATCAAATTCAAGTTAATATTTATGACCAACATAAAACATCATTTACAACACCTTGGGGAACCTTTTTTTACAAAGTAATGCCATTAAACCTAAAAAATACGGGAGCTACGTACCATCGTGCCATGAAATATATTTTCCATGATTACATGCATAAGATTAGTGAAAACTATATGGATGATTTACTAGAAAAATATAAAACACATCATGAACACATCGATGTACTATGTAAAGTCTTTGATCAGCTTCTCGAACACAAGGTGAGATTGAATCCTAAGAAGTGTGTATTTGGAGTTGCATCTAGTAAAATTCTAGGGTTCATTATCTTGAAGCATGAAATTCAAGTGGATCCTAACAAGGTTAAATATATTGTTGAAATGCAACCCCTAAATAACTTTAAAGAGTTACACAACTTACAAGGGAATTTTCAAGCGATTTGTCGCTTTATCACGTAAATTTCTGATAAATGCAGGTCATTTAATCATCTTCTATAAAAGAGGGTAACTTTATCATGGACCAAGGAATGTCAAGAGGCTTTGGATGACATCAAACAATATTTAGCCTCCCTACTGGTTCTAACTATGCCTCACCCTGGCATCCCATTCGATCTTATATATTTAAACCATATATTTTGCCTTAGGGACAATGCTTGCACAAAATAATGAAAACAAATGAGAGCAAACAATTTACTACATTAGTAAAATTATTGTGAGCTATGAAACAAGATATACATATGTGGAAAATTTATGTGTAGCAGTGGTTTTTTCCACTAAGAAACTTAGACATTATATGCTAAATTACACCACTTATGTTATAGCTCATAAAAATCCTCTGCATTATATGATGACTCGCACATACAATAATAATCACACTATGAAACAAATAATTCTTTTAATAGAATTTGACCTTGAATTCATTAGTCAAAATATATCAACGGTCAAGTGATAGCTGATTAGCTCGTAGAAAACTCTACTTCCTAATTATCAGCCTTTGTTTATCGAGCTACCAAATATATTTTTCTTCAATATCACTAAACAAGAAGAATACACTACACCAAAAAATGTCTTTAATGGTGGCTAAAATAAGTTATTTTTTTATGATGGTAAAAAATCACCCTAATAGATCCTATGAGGGTGGATTAAAACCACTGTTGGTCACGAATCAACCTAAGTATAAAAATATGCACCCTAGACCCAGCCAACATTGAAAGGTCAAAGGAAAAAGATGTCCTTCGAGCCAATCTCCAAAGAGGGCTGGTTCCATTACAAATCTAAAATTCGGTATGAGGCTTAGGGATATATATTAACAGAAAGATATGGAAAATATAGTTGTAAGCCAGAAAAATAAAGTGAGGATGAAATAATAGCTAAATAACCACGTCAAGTTTTAACCAATATTTAATGGAAAGAACAACACAAGAACCAATCACAAATTTCAAATATGACTTCCAATTAACATTTCAACATTCACTTCTTTATTGAGAATTAAATTCAACTGTAGAATTCAATATATCTAGCAAAGGCATGATTATAACAAAAATGATAGGCAAAAAGTAATCACATACACAATTGATCCAGGAACCGAAGTCCAAAGTCTTTCAATTGTTGCAAAAATTTAAAATTTAGGATTTTTTAGCAAAATGTTCCCTCCATTTTTACATCAAATTTCTTAGTATTTATAGAGGGTTGCACCTCTGTAATTGAATGAGCATTAAAGAAAATGGTGGCAGACTACAACTTGGTCGACAACAACATTCTTTTTGGGAACAACAATGAACAAATCAATGAATGCCTTGGGAAGCAACAAGCAATTTCATCATATGGCATATCGAGACTTAGCAGGAATCATAGACCAAGTTTTAATCTCCATGACGGTGCCTAAAAAATGAACATCCACCACAGTGGACATCACCTCAAAATCAATGGAATCACACCAACATCAAGCGTGCAACATTTAATTTCGAAAACCCTTCAACAATAATTTTAGAGATGTTAATTTCTTTGCCCCACGAATTGAATTCACCAATCCTTGGTATTTTCCAAAAATGATCTATATTGAAAGTGCCCTTGAAAAGGATTTCTCCTGGAGGAAATGTCAAAGATGAATTTTGTCATAGCATTGGGGCAAAAAGGAATTTCGTTGAAAATATGGTCGAAAATGGAATTTCGTTGCGAAAGGAGGCAAAAATGAATTTCGCTCCAACTTGGGGCGAAAATAGAAATTTTCTACAACTTCGCTGTGCTTGGGGGCAAAAATGAATTTTGTTGCAAACGGGGGTGAAACTGCCAGAAGATGATTTCATTGGCGAAACTACCAGAAGATGATTTTTGCTGCATTTGGGGGCAAAAATTATTTTCGCTGCAAATAGGAGTGAAACTACCCGAAAGATGATTTCGCTAGCGAAATTTGTTTCATACTTAGGTAAAATTTTAATGTGGAAAAAATGGACATCCGACCATAATTTTTGTTCAAAACCAAGTGAAAATGGTATATCACTGAAAAGAAAGGTAAAATTGACTTTGACCATTAAAAATGCATGAATCCGGGCAAAAATATTCTTTACTTATTTTCACTGGCAAAAGCATTGAAAGAGGGATTTATACCAGCAAAAATGCCAAAAAAAATCAACAAAAACATCAAAAAGTTAAAGAGACCAACGAAAATGCATAATTTATATTTTATACTTAGAAGTTTTTACAAAAAAGTTCTAGTGTGGAAAAACTACCAACACTTTTGGCGGCTCACGAGGAATTCAGCTTGTCTGGATGCAATCGACCCTAGGCCTTTATCCATTGGGCTCAATTCTCACCTCTGTTTGCTGCATTAGATGGTTTATTTTGTTCAATAGCTTCATTTTGTTCTCTTTTCGCCTATACCTGTTCTTTCGACTCCTTGATATGTGCACTGGTGGTCTCATACACTGCAACCACGTCAACCCAAGAATCCAAATTGAGCATCAAAGGATTATGAAGTGAATTAATAATGAAGTGCAATATTTGGATCTGGTCCAAGCTGATGTGATTAGCTCTTTGGCTCAGCTCTAGAAAGGATGACTCAATGCAGGTGAACCTCTTCATGAATGACAATACTTGCTCTTTTGTAATTGGTTTTGTCCAGCTATCAATCTCTGATGTATCTTCTACGAAATCTCTCCAAACAACCTCTAACTCTCACTTTGACAAAATATCCCCATGATCATCAGTGAAACTTGGGAATCCAACATTAGCTATAGCCTCAAAATAAACGAGCGAAGTACAATGATCCTCATACATATCAAGCATCTTACAACCTTCTCTAGCCAAATCCAATCTGGAAAAATAATTGTGCAATGCTATTCGAGCATTAGACCAAGCTCGGTCCATCCCACTCATTGGTTTAAATCAAAGGGTAGAATGAGCTAACGATTGAATCTTTAGTGCCATATCCAATTTTGGTTATAGCTGCTCCTTGACATATTGTAATGTTTCCTTATCGAGTATAATTACTGTTTGAGCCTCTTGCATATATAGCAAAAGTAAGAGTGCTTTCGCTACCCATTTTGTGTAGTCTTCAATCAAACGATGATGAGCCTCCTTGATTTTATTCTTGGAGAAACCACTGATTATACTACCTTTTCATCCAACTGATTCTATAAAGTTTTGAGTTGGGCAACCAATGCTTGCACTTGCTGTTCCACTCCTTCTCAGGCTTTCTGGTGTTCCTCGACTGCTTGTCTATATTTTGTAATTTCTTTTTCCAATCCATCTACCTTCTGCTGCCAATGCTCTACCTCTAATTTTTATTTTCAGCTGGGTCTTATGTTCGACCAGGGCACCTTGCAACTCGATGATATTTTCTTTAGATTAAAAAAAGTTCTTCTTGAAATGCTCGTTGTGCAAGTAGATTGAGCTCATCTCCACCTGAATGTTCCCCATATTTTTCATTGCATAAATCTGTGTAAGGTCATTTGTAATGACTGCATAAGTATAGTAACTTGAATCCATATCTCCTTGGGACTTTTGAACATGGGGAATAATTTTCACAGTGTGGGACTCCATAGCTTCAGGGTCAAAAGAGACCACCTTCAATGTCTTCGCTGGAGTCTAAGCCTTCTTTTTCTTATGATTTTTTAGCCACCGTGATGAACATTATCGAGCTTGACTGATATTTTCTGCAACAGGGTGCTCCAGCACAACTTCCATCTCTGACTCTGGCAATGCCTACAACTCAAGAAATAGGAAAAAGGGAAAAAGAGCCTACTGAGGATCTGGCTCAAAAAGGGAAACGAAAAATGGGAGCGATTGATGGAGTGGAAATATAGGGTTTGGCTACAATTACACTTACTCATGAAGGGGTTGGTGTACTTATAGCCATGGTATAACTAACTGAAATGGAAGGTGAAGGGAATGAAAATGGACATGAAAATTTATTGGGGACGAACGTAAAATAACTAAAAGAAAGGAAAAAAGAAGAAATAGGAATAGAAGGAACATTGGTGACCATTGATTGAGGAACAAGAAGCAAAACCAAAGTGGAAGGTATGTCAAATAAGGGTGAAACGAAAGTGGAAATTGTTAAATGAGATGTGACGGTCACCAAATACTCATGATAAAGGGAAGAAGATAGAGAAAACGTACCTGTAGGCTCCAACACCATTTGAGACGCGATGAAGGCGGTTGTGATACTAGTTCTTTCTTGACCTGATCTTCCTCTATCTCCTCCTCAATATTAATAACCTCAAACTTTTGGCCAAGTTGCCCTTCCTAGACCAAAGGAATAATCTTTGAAATGCCGACCTGTGTGGCTAAAACTACAGGAAGAGGATTTGTGCCAGATGAAGAGACTGCACCAGTTCTTATATTATTGGAGAAATTTGGAAAAGGAAGTGCCTCACTCGCACTCCTTTTATTGTGCTAAAGCTACTCTTTTGGTGATGACTATTTTTCTTCTTCTACAAGTGGTACTTCTTCAACCATCGATCATTCTTTTTCAGCCACGATCTCTTTGTTGTCAGATCCTTGAAAGCTTCAAGGTACAACTTTAGTGAAAGCAATCGATTGGTACTTGTCACAATGCTCATCATATATACTTGATAATGTCTCATCCATCACTAGGTCGTAAGCTATCCCAGTATTTCCTTGGTGGGTCATCATAATCCACTAGTTGATTTTCTCCTTAGACCGATTGGACAACTAACTCTTCATTTTGCTAAACAGGTTCAAAGGAGGAATCTGGTTCTTGTGAACCTCGAGATTATATTCAAATTCTATCTTGTAAAAGTCATGCCAAGGAGGGAGTGACATCATTTTCTCAATGTGCCACTCAAGATCGCACCCTTCTGGATTGTTCCTTTACTGCATGATATCTTCCTTGGAGAGCAATGAAAATTCTTCACTTTAATAAACTTTGCAAAATGGCCCAATAGATCATATTTCCACTGTAGGAGAAATTCAACCAGAACAAGGTCATATAGGGTTTAAGCAATTAACTCGTTCTGCCCCACTTGATTCACTTCAATGTTGCCAAAGTGAAATGGCATGTCACACATAGCCCACTTTCTCCTAACTGATCCATATGTGTCATTGGAAAAGTCGCTCTGTCAGGTGACCTCCAACACAAAAATACATTCCGTAGTGAAGTATGGAAGGAGGAACGGCTTGCTGATAAAGCCAAAAATCTGTACCACGATGCCTTGCATCAAAATGAAGATATCACCTTTCTCCTTCGCGATGATCTCCTCCTTCATCACCCTTGACACTCTCTCACATGTACCAAAAATAAGCTCTAGGATGGGGCCCATGAATATGTGATTGAAATTATGTTAGGACTCCCTTCTCGATTAAATTTGAATCCATAAATAAATGATAAGTTTTTTGTCTTCCTTATCAATCTTCTCCACGACTATAAATGGAAAACATTGGTGCATGTGAAAAAATAAATACCACACCAAGAATGAACAGTTTCTGAACACCACCTCTTCTCCAATTTGCACCTTCTATAGTTGTGTGTGTATTCTTCAAGCCACATAATCCACCCAATCAAATAAAATTGGATTAGTTCTCATCTTTATCGCTATGGGGGTGTAAAAATACACCTGCAAAATACATAGCGTAAGTGATGCTTACCATTTATGCACTGGAATCTGAGGGCAACCCAACAATCCATGCCAACATCAAATACAAGTTTAGGCTCTTAAAATCTGTCAGAGGCTTTGAAAAAGCCGATAACTATCCAAACTATGGAGTCTTTATCAATTGACTCTCCATAAATTTTCACAATGACACAATTGATTGGTACCTTTCCTCTTGCTCCTTAAGATTGAGCTTTCTAAAAATTATGTTCGAAGAAGGTCTGACCCTGCAAGCAAATGCTTCTCTAACTACATTGGTTGAAATGCTAAAAAATCTCTCTCCGTTTGCATCTTGAACAAATCTCGTAGCAAGATGATAGAATTTTGAAATTGTAAAAGTAAGTTTCGGGAAGGGATGAACTGGTGTACATAGGAACCAAAAAATATGCACATAGTATGCTATAGTTCATGAACTCTTAGGTGTTAATACTTTCTTCACAACAAAATCCACATCTTGGTGCAATTCCTCCATGCCCTTGTTTGAAATGGTGCAATCACCAATTTTCTCCAACACATCATAATATGGTTTGAATTCCTCATCTTCATTCCTCCTTGCTTTATTGTATTTTTACCCATTTTTGCCCTTCAGCAAATTCTCTTCAATATTATGATATTTTTGCAATTAAGCAACAATTCGATAGCACTTCTGCAATACCCCTGAGAGAATACTCTTATGCTTTTCTTTGTTTACAAGATTCATGGGTTCACCCCTTTTATAATGCTCAACCTCAACAACCTAATTTAACGTATGTAATGCACACGCCAAATTCAAGCAAACGTGCTCCATGGTTCCCTCGTTTGAGACACTTTTTCATAATTTTTAACGGTTCATAATGTCTTGTGCTACAAATATTCTTTGAATGTCGTGCCTTAGCACTTTTTAATTTTGAGGCGCGCAATCTGGTTGTCAATAATTGACCTGGTAAAATATGATTCACTACTTTTTTGCCTTGAACCATGTGATAGGCACCTATTTTATGAAAGTGGAGTGTCAAAAAAACATTTTTTTGCTTATACTGGCAAAAAAACTTTGCCTTCTGGAAGTTCACTACAAAAGCAAGGTGAAAAGCAATTTTGATCGCTTTCACTCCAAAAATAGCTTTCACCACTTTTTCTGCTCGAAAAAGCATGTGAGTGGGAGTTTCTTGCTGCCAACTTGTGTTTCGCTCTAAAAATGGAAGATATGCATGAGCAAAAAGCTCATTTCGGGTGAAATCACCCTTTCTTTTCTTTTTTCTCCTTTCCCCTCTTTCCCTCTTTTCATCAAGTGCTTTCACTTCATGCACCAAAAAAAATAATAATTTAATTCATGCATGTATTTTCACTACCGAAAATAACTCTTGACATCTTTTTTGTCGAAAAAGCAGGGCGTGAAATTTTTTAATTTGGGAACCAAAAACAAAATTTTCGGGTAAAATTCATGTCTTTGGCTCCAAAGAGGTTTTTTGATGGGTGAAAATGATTTTCTCCTGCGAAAGTACCCCTGCCTGGTGAAAATGACTTTCACTCGCGATTTATTATTATTATTAAAAAAAAAAAAACTTGGCCATTTCCAAACATAAACAACATTAGAAAACTATATACATATTTACATTCTTGATATCAATTTTTTTATTGGTAGTAGGCCTTCAAATGAATACGATTCACTGAAATTGGCAACACACAACCACCCATATCCTGTAAATAATATGAATTAAATTTATTAACACTAGAAATATGAAATGGGCCCTCCCAAACTACCTTGAACTTGTGATATTTTCTTGTAGCCCATTCTATTTTAGGACAATATCGCGAACCTTAAATGCCCTATTTGAAGTATTCTTGCTAAACCAATTTTTTGTCATATGAGCATGCTCCATGGAAGCATTATATGTTTTCTTTCTTTCTTCTTCCAACCGTAATAGCTGAGCCAACCTTGCGCTCATGGAATCAAATTCATCATCTTCATCATCAAGAAATTGCAAAGATTGAAGAGCCAACAACTCAATGTGAATGGGCAAGACTACTTCCTTACCATACACTGAGGATTAAGGGGACATCTTGATAGAATTTTTAATTGAGATGCAATCAGCCCATAAAGCTTGATTTAATAGCAAATACAACCTTCGCTTGTTGTTACTAAGAGTCCTCTTAAAAATACTAAGCATATTCTTGTTCATAGATTCAGCAAAACCATTTCCTACGGATAGTAAATTGATGAAGTTTTCAAATAAATATCATACTTACCTGCAAACACATTGATTTTGGAACCAATGAATGGAGTTTCATTATCTATTATAATAGCATATGGTATGCCAAAGAGAGTGATCAATCCTTCAAGGAAAGTAATGACTACCTCCTAATCTGCCTTCTTGGTTGGGATTTCTTCGATTCATCGGGTGAAATAATCAGTTGCATTCGGAATGTATTTATGTCCAGCAGATGAATTAGGATCAATGACTCCAATAAAATCTAAACCCCATTGTTGAAATTGTGCTTCTATTTAGATTGGGTGAAGAGGTAAAGATGCATTTATGCTCCTACCAACATACCTTTGGCATTTGTCATAACTTTGACTGATCTTAAATGCATCTAAAAAAGGGTGGGCCAGAAATAATCTGCTTTGATAATTTTCAATGCCATGGGTCTTCCTACATAGTGGCCTCCTAACAATCTAGAATGAAAATCTTCTAGGATTTTTTGCTTTGCCGATTCTTTGATACATCTAAGAAGCACTCCATCAATGTTCTTATAAAACAACCCACTTGGCAACATAACATACTTGAGGACCTATAGTTTGAATCTTCTTCTTTGTGAAGCATTGAGATGTGAAGGACACCTTCCTGAATTGAAGTATTTGACAAGGTCCTCTGTCCAATCACTGTCAACTAAGGAATTATTAACAATATTATTTTCACTTATTGAATCTTCATACTGGTAAACCATTGATTCAGGAGTAGCACTCTTCTCAAGCTCTTGATATAATGCTCGACCACAAACCAGCTTGGTTAGTCGAATTTCAATATCATATTCTTGGATTTTAGAAACCCAATCGACTCTCTTGTCTCCAAGTTCTCCTTGGATAATGAAACTTCGAACGTATAAATGAACAATATAAAGAATTATTTTTCTTTATGCAACAAAATACCAAAACTTCTTCAGGGACTTCATCACTGCATACAGTTGCTTCTTAATGAAATTGTACTTTTTATCATGCGGTTGGATGATTTGACTTAAAAATGTGATTGGCCACTCATTTCCATTGTATTCCTTTTGTGTAAGGACAAAAACATAACTTTCTTGTTCACAAACAACATAAAGGATAAAATCCTTCAAATAGTCGGGGTTTATCAAAATAGGGGCTTAAGAAATTCTTTCCTTAATTTCCCTGAATGCTTGATTCTTTTGCTTAGTCCATTTGAACTCAACATATTTCTTCAAGAGTTCAGTCATTGGTTTCACAACTTGGGAAAAATCTGCAATAAAATTTCAAACAAAGTTAATCTGACCAAAAAATGATTGCAAATCTTTCTTATTGGTTAGTAGTGGAAGCTTCAAAAGAGCCTTAGATCTAGTTGGATCAACAACTAACCCTTTTTCTAAGATTACATGGCCCTAGAGCTTTCCCTCATTCATCGTAAAGATAAACTTCTTTGGGTTAATGGATACCCAAAACTCTCAATATTTTTCAAACACTTGTCTTAAATGCAAGTTGTGCTCCTCCTTGTTATGAGATAAGACAATCAATCCCCCCAAACTTTTTTTTTGAGAGACAAAGCAAGTATTCGTTGATACAAAACCCCCCCCCCCCCGGGGGCCCGTGTTTTGGGGGGGGGGCCCCCCCACAAAAAAAAAAAAAAAAGCCCCCCCCACCAAAGGGAAGAAAAGAACAACCCCGGTAAAGGAGAAAGACCCCCGGAGAAGCCTAATTTAAATTTTGGAAATCAACACATAGGCAAATATCTCCATTATTTTTTGCACAAGGACCAAATTATCTACCTAGGTAGAATGCTTGTTTGGATAAATAATTTTAGCTTCTAGTATTTTCAACAATTTAGCCTTCATCAAAACTTTAATTTTGGGATTAACTAGTTTTTGATTCTTCTTGAAGGGTTTCACTCCTTCTTGTAGTTCAATAGTATGTTGGATCACATTCTTGTTGTAACCTTTGAGGTCTTGATAACTCCAGGTGACAATGTCTGGAAATTCATGGTATAGATCCTTGATTTGCTCAAGTTCTTTTGGAGTGCAATAAGTTCCAACCTTAATTGACTTTTCAGGTTCCAAATGCAGCTCGGTGTACTCCTTCTCATCTACTTTGATCTTATGTTTTTCAACTCTGTCATTCTGATAAAAGAGACTTTCAAGCAAAATCAATCCTTTTGAGATATGATTATTTCTTAACTAGGTCAGCCCCTCAAATTCTTCTTCATCAAGTGTTATTCCTTCCACATTACTAGCTTCTTTTATCAAGAAATTCATGATCTACTCATCACTTTCGAACACTTGCCAATAAATATTCTTATCGAGAACTAAAGGCCTGTAAAAAAATTTCACGGTATTTGGTTTCTTCACCATGTGCTCAATGGGAGAAAAGTTAGCACCAAGGGATACCAAAATATTTGCATGTTCATTTTTTTCCTATGAAATCACTTGGATGTTTAATGCCATGTAGGCTTCAAAAAATCGTAGATTTTTTTACGATATGCCTTTAGATAGTGCTCTTTGGAGATACACTTGTTAGTCACTTGATTGAAAATCAACTTCGAATCTGCAAAAATTTAGAGCTATTTGACCCTGAGCTTCTCTGCTTTCTTCAAACCTAAGCACAATGCTTCATACTCAGCATCATTGTTGGTACAACTCTAGGTCAATCAGTATGAATATGTCTTCTGTATGTTAGAAGGGGAAATAAGAACAATTCTAACTCTTGCACAATTTTTGCATCTTGCACCATCAAATTAGAGCTTCCACAACTGATCTGGAATAGGATCCTAATCATAAGATACCTTTACTTTAGACTTTTAAAGCTTAGAAATAGTATAGAAACCGATCTCAATTTTGATCATTGCATTAAAATCATTCATTGAAAATTCATCTTCTGTACAAAGCTCATCCAAAGCTTCTTCCATTAAATTCAATTCTTCTAGTTCTTTAGTCACCATATGGATAGAATCCACAGACTTTTCTTCTTCTTCAATCCTCTCTACATGAAACGTGGAAGGCTTCTCATTGTAGATTTAGATTATTTTCCCTTTGAAAGGAACTTCTAGGTGAGAATAGTCCAAGGATAGATAACCTCCCAATTTGGAAGTAAACTCTCTTCAGAGACACATACTAAAATATGGCTTTAGGTTAACTACAACCACCTCTTGGATCACAGTGATTTGAGGCATCTTATGCAGGACAATGGGGATATATTTGATGCACCTAATGTTATTACATGAGTACTTTCCAACTACAAGACATATTTTATGCTCCTGATATAATCCATGCCCATAAATTCACACATCGCTTTTAGCATGATAGTTGTCGCAGCACCAGTGTCAATCATGCAGTTATGCAAATCCAACCCTCCATATTGAGAGATAAATAAAATGGTGATGGTCTATTATTTCTAGTAGCTAAAGTTGTAAGCATCTGACCTAACACATTATGGGTATGATTCTTCTATTTATCTTTAATAAAATTCAAATATTATTGCAACAAATCAACCTATCCAGGCAATTGCAACGCATCATAAAGACTAACCTCGATAGGAATTTTCTTCAATTCTTCAATAATGTTGTACGTGGATGAACTCGATTCTTTTCTTTCATCAATAGTCTCATACTTGCTACAATATTGCTACGTGACTTCCACCCTCTGACACTTGGTAAAATATGGTTATTTAAGGTGTTCTTTTGCTTGTTCCTTCATCTCATCTTGTACTTGTGAAGTTGATATCTTTGCTTGAGAGATTATTTCTTTCACTTGCATGAGCAAGAGATATTTTAAAAGAATAGGTTCTTCTGACTTAGATGCTAAACTAGGTGCCTTTGCTTGTGCTTGTCTCTTTTCATTCCGCACCTTCAAATCTGCAAGCACCTTCAGTAGATCCATCTCAACTGGGTCCATTGTGATCGACTTTTTTCTAGATCTCGTGACAACTAAAACTTGTTCTAGAGAAGGAACCATAAAATTATGATTGGCTTCCCTAATCATGTTGATCTGACCACCAAAAGAGTTATCTGCAAATATTTACACATAGTTCAAATGAACCATGCAATTTTATTTTCCATGCATATCATTTCAAGTAGAACACCAATATGTTTTATCTGATGGGCCAACTTCTTCATTTTTTAACACTGTTGGATTCCTTTCAGGCATCTTGCTTGTCAAAAATGCTTGCTCTCTAGTGATTGGTGGAAGTTGAAATCTCTTAGGCTGGAAATATCTCTCAACTTACATTTTCTTAATAGTTGTGATCTCATTGATCATTGCTCTCATTGCTGAGTTTATTGATTGCATCTCTTGTATCAACTTCTCTTGAGGATCAATATTTGAGGGTGTTGGAGGAGCTGGTAATGGAAGTGGTACTAGCAGAGATGACAATTTTGAGAATGGAACTGGAGCGAGTAGCTATGAAATGGAAGGAGTAGGCAATGGTGGGACAAAAAATATCAGGGTTTGAGATGAACTAGGATTCCATGAAGGAATTGGATACATGGGGGACATTCGTAAAGATCAAGAAGATGCATTAGAATATAAATATTATGGAAGATCAGGAGAGATAGACATCATCATCTTCGATGGGAGCTTACGAATAGCAATTAAATAAGCTTTGTCCTTTTATGCAGCGGAGTACAAGGCCAAAAATATATCAATGTTGGACTGAAGGATGGCCATGCTAATATTAGAATTGAAGGCTCAGAGATAATAAAATACATATTATTTAGGAGTCAACCGGAGACCATCAGGGACTCTCTACCAAGTTTGATTAAACCTAATATTGAAGTCAATGATTTCCTCCTATGGATGACTTTGAATATTAGTAAATTGGTACAACAAAGAAAAAGGATACACTTGTTTATTGAAGCCTTTTATCATTAACTCAACCAACTGGTCCTATGTGGTAATAGTTGCAGGTGGTAAGGACTGATACCAGTAAAGCAACTTCCCTCTGAGAGAGAGCATGAGAAATCTGACCATGACATCTTCGTATGTGATACTATGAATAGTCACCAAAGAACCCATATATTGAACATGCTCATAAGATGTTTTTCCCATACCATCGTAAGTAGGCAAAGCCTTCAATGATGCTGGTGGGATCAAGTTTTGAGCTTGCAGATTCAAAGCTCTAAAATGGTTCTATACTAGAAAATATCATGGTGGTGGTGTATTTTGAGCTATTTGGACAAAAGATTTCGCTTGAGGAGGAAAGCTAGTGGTAGTACTAGAGGGAATTGAAGGAACAAAAAACACATCAACTACATGTGAATATGTTACAATTGTTGGGATAGTTAGAGTAACTAATATAGGATGCTCTCCTAAGACTTGGGTGTCAAGCTCAAATAACTCAATAGGATTTTCTAAATTTTTGGCCTTCGATCTTGTGATCATGAAGTAAAGCTTTTGCCAACTTCACATTCAGAATATTTTGGGTAAACATGAGTTTCCATATATTCTAATAAAATAGTAAAATATGAACATCAAATCTTAATAATGCTTAAGATGGAACTTTCGGTGTCCCATCGGGCATGCCAAAAACTATTGGTCACAAATCTACCTAAGTATAAAAATATGCACCCTAGACCCGGCCAACATTGAAATACCAAAGGAAAGAGATGTCCTTTGGACCAATATCCAGAGAGGGCTGGTTCCCTTACTAATCTAAAATTTGGTATGAAGCTTAGGGATAGATATTAACAGAAAGAGATGAAAAATATGCTTGTAAGCTAGAAAAATAAAGTGAGGATGAACTAACAACTAAATAACCACATCAAGTTTTAATCAGCATTTAACAAAAATAACAACATAGGAACCAATCACGGATTGAAAATATGACTTTCAATTAACATTTCAACATTTGCTTCTCCATTGAAAATTAAATTCAACTATAGAATTCAATATATCTAGCAAAGGCATGAGTATAACATAAATTACAGGCATAAAGTAATCACATACACAACTGATCTAGGAACCAAAGTCCAAAGTCTTTCAATTGATGCAAAAATTTAAACTTCAGGAGTTTTTTTAGCAAAATGTCCCTCCCTTTTTACATCAAATTTCTTAGTATTTATAGAGGGTTGCACCTGTGTAATTGAATGAGTATTAAAGAAAATGGTGGCAGACTGTAGCTTGGTCAACAACAATATTCTTTTCGGGAAAAACAATGAACAAATCATCGAATGCCTTGGGAAGCAACAAGCAATTTCATCACATGGTATATCGGGACTTAGCAAGAATCATCGACCAAATTTTAATCTCTATGACGGTGCCTCAAAAATGAACATCCACCACAATGGACGTCACCTCAAAATCAATGGAATCACACAAACATCAAGCACACAAAATTTAATTTCGACAACCCTTCAGCAATAATTATGGAGATGTTAATTTATTTGCCCCACGAATTGATTTCACCAATCCTTGGCCTTTTCCAAAAATTATCTTACTGAAAGCGCCCTTGAAAAGGATTTCACCTGGAGGAAATGTCAAAGATGAATTTTGTCATAGCATTGGGGCAAAAAGGAATTTCACTAAAAATATGGGTGAAAATGGATTTCATTGCGAAAGGAGGCGAAAATGAATTTCGCTCCAAATTGGGGCAAAAATGGAATTTTGCAGCAACTTCACCCGAAGATGAATTTCGTTGTGTGTGGGGGTGAAAATAAATTTCACAGCAAACGGTGGTGAAAATGCTAGAAGATGATTTCTTTGATGAAATTTCCAGAAGATGATTTTCACTGCATCCGAGAGTGAAAATAATTTTCGCTGCAAACAGGGGCGAAATTGATCGAAATATGATTTCGTTGGTGAAATTCATTTCATACTTAAGCAAAATTCTGGTAAAATTTGAATATGGCAAAAACGAACACTCGACCATCATTTTCGCTCAAAACCAAGTGAAAATAGTATATCGTTGAAGAGAAAGGTAAAATTGACTTTGACCATTGAAAATGCATGAATTCGGGTGAAAACATTCTTTAATTATTTTCACTAGAAAAATAATTGAAAGAGGGATTTATACTAGCAAAAATGCCAAAACAAATCAGTGAAATCATAAAAAATTTAAAGAGACCAATAACAACGCATAATTTATATTTTATACTTTAAAAGTTTTTACAAAAAAGTTCTAGTGTGGAAAAACTACCAACACCACCCTATTAGGGCCACCCTAAGAGAGTGGTTTAAAACCACCCTCTTAGGGCTAAGAGGGCAATTTAGGCAACCCTAAGAGGATGGTTTAAAACCACCCTCTTAGGGTCTCACTAAAAAAAATAAAAATATCACGGTATAAGAAAAGCATTTATTTATTATATTTTTATCAAAGGGGGTGGAGCAACAACACAAAAAATGGAGGTAGGGAAGTGCCAATTGATTCTTTCTCTACCTTTCCTGGTGAAAGGATATTTTAAGTGGTAAGCACTACTGATGCTTTAGAATCTACTTATATTTCATCAAGGCTTCCTAGACTTTTTATTTCCAAATATGTTTCCGTATTTGCCTTCCCAAACTTTAAATTCCATAAAATTTGGCCTATTTGGCTTCCCAAAACTTTCACTCCCATAAATTTTTGCCTATTTGGGGCCTTCCCAGAACTTTCACTTCCATAAAATTTTGCCTATTGGCCTTCCTAGAACTTTCACTCCCACCACAAACTTTCACCTATTTAGGGCTTACCAGAACTTTCACTTCCAAAATCTTTCTCCTATTTGCCTTCACAGAACTTTCACTTCCAAAATATTTCTCCTATTTTCCTACCCAAAAATTTTACTCCCACAAACTTTCACCTATTTGGGGCTTCCTAGAACTTTCACTTCCAAAAATATTTGCCTATTTGCCTTCATAGAAATTTCACTTCCAAAATATTTTGGGGTTTGACTAGCCATGTTGGTTGGACAAGGGTTTTAGTATCTCAGTTAAAATTAATGATCAATTTCAATTTCTCGTGCCTATTTGTATTCATAGAAATTTTACTTCCAAAATATTTCGAGGTTTTTTATTTTAGGGATTGAGTAGCCATTTCGGTTGGATAAGGGTTTCAACATCTCTATCTTAAAATTAAGGGTCATTTTTGACTTATCGTGTATGGATTTATAGAATACGATGGCTAGAATTTTTATTTTCTCTTTATTTTTCTCTCTTTTGTCTCTTTTCACTTTTTTTAAACAAGAAGTGAAGTGTCTAGTTGAGTGTCTATGTTTGGGTTACAATATGGAGGAGAAGATTTCCTTCTTTTCTATTTCATTTTAAACACGATCAAAGTTAGATTTCAAAAGGTAGTATGTATACTCATTAGAATATGTATGTCTCTAAAGGAATAACATAACACTTATCTATATGCAATGCACCTATAGAAAACAATGATTCAAATTTATTGTAGATCAGTGACTACTACCTTTGTTTTTCTATCCTTTCCTTTCATTTTATCATCAAAAAATCCATGTTGTAAATCCTAATGGTTCTATTGAATTCCCTGTGATTTTTCACCACTAGGACTAGGTTGGAACTAATAACTTATGAAAGCTAAAAGCCAATGAAAGTTCAAGGGTCATCCAAAAACACCTTGTCATTCATGGATTTTGCCTCCGTTATAATAAAAAATTGTTATGATAGATGCTTGCCTAGAGTTTTATAAATATTCTTTTATGAATTATTGGTGATAGCCATTACACCGATATCTTGCTCTAGGATATAAGGGGAGAAACAAATTAATACATGAAATAATTTATTTTATTTCATAATTTAAAAGTACATAAATTTCTTGCACACCAACTTCAGCCAAAACTTATGGCTGTAAAGGTAAACATAATGAATTTTCAACCAATATAAATCACATAGCAAAAATTGAACCCATGGAAAAGATAGTCAGATTGAAATCACCAAATATGACACCCATGAATGATAAAAGAACCATGGATCTCTTATAGAAGAAGATATACCATCATCATCTTAATTTGTTCCTATTGGTTTCTGACTCTCAAATAAACAACTCATGAAGCCATTGCTCTCAAGTTTGCTACAACTGAAGAGACAAAACACTTGAAAACTCAGAGGCAATAGGACCAACAATAGACTAGTCCCTCTAAACTCTATTTATTATTCCACCTCCACCTCTTGCTCTAAAATTCTTATGAGCTCTTCCTATTATAGCCTTGAGGCTAGTGCTACATCTGGTTCCTCTTGATTATCATTTCTTCTTCCTCTTATATTATTACGTCTCACAATGATTATTTGTAGCTCATTTTCTTCCAATCTTGATACTAAAATATATTTTTTTAATAGACATGGCTACATATTGGAAGACTCTCCTGAAGTTATTGGTAGTTGTAGTATTATTATGTGCAGGCCTCCTTAGACCAATTCCTCTAGTTGGGTAGCCTTGACAATTGCATCCATTGTTCTTGAATCCTCCTCCTCCTCTGTTAAGTTGATTGGCATAAAAGTTTGGCCTTTCTATCATTTTTTCAAGCTTTAAAGCTGCATCTCTTTCATTCTTTGCCTTAATCCTTCCCTCAACTTCTTTGGAAAATAGAAGTTGAACCGTGTTCCAAAGTACAATGTTGATCTGACAAGCATGAAAATCTCCCCTGCAATCACAACTTTGTACTATCAATATATCAAGGTTCACAACCTCGAAACTATTCTCTTGCTTCCCGATTTCTAAGCTTATCCCATGGGTATGATTTCTCTAAGAATTATGCTCAATCTATCTAGATTTATTTAAAAACATCCACACCTATATGATCATTTGAACAGAGGATTTCTCAAATTCAATCCAACTTGTTTAGTACACATTCAATGAAGGGCCTTATTTTCTTGAACTTACCTCAATGGCTGGCGGTATTTGGGGCACTGTAGACCACATTTCTCAATGATATTTTCCAAGCACATCTTACAAAACTAATAGAAATATTAGTATAGGAGATAAAATATGGAAGCAAATCTAACTTATGCTTGGTAGAAGATAAATATGAATATTAGTAGGGATTTTATCACACCACATTGTTATACCTATGACCACAAGATGTTGTGGAGGGCTCAAAACATATGTCAAGACATACCTGTAGGAAAAAGTTGAAGTTATAGATTCACATTGACCAAAATATAGTCTTATCTCTAGAAAATGTCATGAAGTCTAAAGGGGAATACAAATTTATCCTAAACTAAAAAGTCTTGCTAGAAAAAATTGCTTTTTATTGTTCAAGTGCTTCAGCTCTACTGTTATTAAAGCATTATGTGCAGCTACCCTTTTCAGATATTTTTATTATCACAATCTCTTGTAGAGATCCTATCCCAACAGTTTTATAATTAGTTCTTACATTGGAATAAACAAACTCATAGTGAGTGAATAAAAGTAAAGTTTAGTACCACACAAGAGAGCTCTTCTTGCAATTGCTCCATGCACGTTGGTCTAGAAGATCTCTTTTCACTTTTAGCTAATCTACACTTCTCATTTTTTACTAGACTAACTTTATCACTTTTAATTGGGGTACCCTTTTCACTTTTTGCTGGACTATCCTTTTCATTTCTAGTTGGACTAGGTTTAGCAGGTTTTGAAGTTCCATCCTTGCTTCTACCTAAAGTAGGTTCAGGTTTTGGATCTTCAATATGTACCTCCTTATGACCAATTGGTTGGTCATTGTCAACTATAGCTACTAGAGATGTCTCAACTTGTATCACATTTTCTATCAAAGTCAAACATTTCATAGCGATCAAGGATATGCTAGACTAATATGTTCTTGTAGTATAAGATTATGATGTCTAGAAAATTCCTAAATGATGCATAATTTGGAATAACCAATTTACTCTATTCCTAATAGAATATTGTTGCAAATGATGCATGCTTCCTTTCTTCATTAATTATCATGTAACAACATATCTTTTCTGTTTGATGAAAAAATGAGGAACTGGCTACATCATGGCTATTATATCATATTTTTGAATGACATAGATAGTTGTGGAGGTTTGACAATTCCCAAAGAGTGGGCTATATAGTTTACTAACCTGGTAGCAGCTTGGATCTTCCCATGGTAAGAATGTTGGCAAAAGGTCAAATATTGATGATAAGGCAATATCAAAATACATTATTTCAAAGAGGATATTTAATTTGTTTTTCTCCTCTGTCCTCCTTTAAGAAAACTTAATCCTCTTCAACATACACTTGTGTATCTTCTTCCACCTTCCCTTTTGAGTATTTTTTAAGAAAAAATTATCTATCTCACCATAATTATTTCTCTTGGAAAAGTTTTATTGTACCTGGTGGTTAGATTTTTTATTTATTTTTCCTTGGAGTGTATTGTGTAGTAATAAGTTATAGAAGAAACTCCACTTACCTTGTGTAGGTTGTGCTTGGGTAGTAGGATTATTGTATTTACTTTCAACAACTGGATCATCCTCAAGACTCAGAGCACCAACTCTAGCCAGGTCAATTGGGTCAATATTTTTTGTTCGAGCCCTTTTGTTCTTGAGGAAGTCCCCAAGACTAAAATTAGTATCACCATTAGTTTAGCATAAATATAAACTAAATTTTGAAGAGGTATGCAGCAAACAAAAGGCATGTGTGATATTATGCATTATCCTTTGCTTCAGAGGTACATTAAAGAAAGGAGGGTCAACTTAAATCATGGAGTGACTCTCCTGCCTTTGCTTCATATTAGGAAAACAAGGGTCAGGACTCACTCTTAGAGGATAATGAGTGCTTTATTGGCTCCATGTAACTTGGACTAAAGAAGCAAGACAATGAAATATTGAATGTAAACAACAAGGGCTTATATTTAGTACCATGTATTAAATCCAAGGGACTGACAAGGCTTGATTTACCATAAACTTTGTCAAATGGTTGAAATCCAAAAAGGTATAAATTTGAAACAATATGTATAGCAAAGTGGCGGGTTCCTTATTCCAAAGGGGTCTCATATGGCAAGTAATAAATCTATGGCAAGTAAGAAATCTAGTTCACCTTTACCCAAGAAATAACCTAATGCTATTTCTTACTCAGCTAGAGCTAGGAACTTGATCAAGCACAACATTTGAAATAGTTGGATTCTTAGATCTTTATGTTTGGTTGAATATTTAACAAGACGATTCTCAGCCCTTTGGTGTGTGATTGTTTGAGATTTGGTTGTAAAGCTGAGTAACATTTTTTTCTTCAACCTGATAGTGGGTTCTAAGAGTTTTTCAAAATTTCTAGTGAAGGGAAGGTTGGTTTTATAGTAATTAGATTTTACTGATTTTGCAACAATTGACTCTAAACCTAATTTTTCCCTTAAGTTATGATTTCTTTTGTTGGGATTTATGAATTTTGGTAGCCTGAAATGGTCAATTTCTATTTGTTGATTAAATTTGACTTTGACCCATTGAGACTTATGATTTGAAAGTGAACCTATGCTTATTAGGATATGTAGGTATAAAGCTCAACTATAGTGGAAGTTCTCCCCCTCTTTTTAATAAACACTTTTGGTTTTCTTTTTACTAGAAATTGTTAAATTTTGGCTAAGATGATCATGTTGGTGAAGGGATTTTGGGAACTGTGAGGCCATTTAAGTTTATATTTCTGGTTATGTTGGGGATGATTGGACAATATTATGGTAAGCTTGTGAGAATAATAACCCAACTTTATAAAACTAGTTTTTTTACTAGTAAAGTTGCAAGTAGGAGGAATAGCCCTATCACTCACTCTTGAAGCATATAATTATGTTGTGGTGGCAAATACCTGGCTGACTATTAAGTCTTATTGTCATACTTGATTTACTAAAAGGTACCCTAGCACTCTTATATGCATGAAAAATGGTTATATTTTGTTTTCATAGTTCTTACAAGTATTTTAAAAACAATTGGGCTAAAACTCAAAGTATAACATATATATCTCACATCAACCAATTTTCCAAAGGAAAATAGGCCAGTTGGTTTTCTCATTTTGCTTCAAAGGAGTAAAGCCATGAGGATGTGGTTTTGTTTAAAGAGTTTTCGGTAGTCTTTGTCTGAACATCTAATTGATATGTCTTTCAATTTTTATTAAAAAAATTAAGTTCAAACCATAAAATAATTGTGAATGATCTCATTCTATTGAGCATGAAAAGAGTTTAGGTAGGTATGTAGGTTATGATGAATTAGGTAGGTATTCGTAGGTTATCATGAATTATCCTCCAAATTTTAGTAATTGACTATTTTATAGACTTATGTACAAAGAGTCTCTATGGCTCAAACTTATTTATTTTGCATTCTATAGATAGAGATTGATAAACTACAAAGAGTATGGTACAAGCCTATTATCCCATAGCATAGCAAACAAAACTTTCTCACATGCAAATAACCCTATTTGTTTTTATTGTGTCAATGCAGGCATAAATGGGGTCCATTTTGCCTCGGGCACTTCCTTTTCCCAAGGAACTTTGGCATTCAAAAAGTCCATGCATGCTTGCCGAACACAAGTTAGTTCACTTCCTTAAACTATTTTATCAGGCATGACAAAAAATTATCTATCAAATTCAACAGGCTCTATTTTTTATTTATACAAGTTGATTTATCATTAGGGATGTCAAAATTAGGGATTTATCATTTGTATAATTCATGAGAATATTACTTTATCCTATTTGGACCATATCATATGGTTCACTTTCAATCCAAGTTGAGTGAATTGGTTGAGGAATTCCATATTTTATGAGGATAAAATTTGGATATTGTAGTTGCTGACACAAACTCCTAACAAAAATTTGTATCATAACTTTCTCTGTTTCTATAAATCATTGTTGATTTTTTTTTAAATATCATGATTATCATGTATATCTTAAATTTTTCCATCTTGATTTATTTGGGAGTGTCATTTAGAAAAGGGACCAGGGTGGGGGGACAAGGGGGAGGGGAGATGAGGAAAATATCACCATTTTTTGCCTATTTTTTCCTGAGTACTTGTTAATATGATTTTTTCCAAACCTTCCCTAGAAATTTCTTATCACAAGTTTTTTCAACTTTGATATAATAATTAAAAAATATAATGCCTTGTAACTAATTCAAAGAATCCATATAATAAATAAACCCTCATTTTTTTATCCAGCTTGAGCTCTACCAAGATGATAGCCATGATTAGAAATTACATGAATTAAATTATCCTTCAACCTCCTTAAGCGATGAACAACACAATAACCTATTTGTGAAGTCAATATTGTGATGGATTTATCTAGATGGATATGTATCAAATACAACCATCTATATGGATTTTTATGTATGACTATATTTTGTTACATAATCAATGTAGTGTTACTTCTTATGTATGTAGATTTTATTTACAAATGTTAAATTATGAGTTATGATATTGGTTGAGTTGAAAGTTGATCCAAAAAGGCATCAAGAAAAGTGTTTCTTTTTGTTATTGATTTCTTATTAACATTGAATTCCATGGCTATGTAATGTATTATTGTACCTACTGCTTAAAAGGATATTCCTATAGTATCTTATCACTTTTATGATGAATACACTATATTGGTTTATGAATGGATAAGTGATGCCTAGAATATATAGGTTCTTTTAGCAAAGAAGAAAGAGGTTATGTGTGACCTTGATATATTATTTCCCACAGTTTTGTAGGTTTCACAAAAGCATTGAAATCCCTACAAAAGTATCGGGTAGTGCTTCTGCAAAAGGGTGTTTCATTAGTATTTTTGTAGTTTTGTATGCATAGTCTTTCATTGTGGGTTATATATGTCTATTTTGGTTTTACAATGTGTATATACAATATTCAAAGTGGAAATATGTACAAAAAAAGACCAAGAAAGACACCACAGGTAGTTGAGGTTATCACAATAAATCAGGAGTCAGTGATAGAGGCCTCGCATGCTAGTAAGTACTTGAAATTTGATAGTGTTGTTCAATAGTGGTTGACCTAGGCATATTAGAATTGATCATGGTTTTGTCATCGACTATGGTGTATTGTAGAAACTGGTGGAAGATACCAGCTATGAAGTTCCATGAATGAGGAAGATAAGGAGGCAACCCATAACATAAATGAATATGATGGTGAGAATACTCGAAATGAGGTGACAATGCTTTGGCTAATGAAGAAGGTACATATATTGCACAAGAAATTTTCTCGATGATGTTGGTTACTTGTTGTTGTCATACTATATGGCATAATGATGTTTGGATGGTGCTAACATTATAGGTGTTTATGCCAGGTCAATACACACTTCAAATACTAAATATCATAGAAATATAGGTCCAAAAAGATGTGCAATAGAATCAAGAAGCACAGATAAGGTGGAGATCATTTGCAATCTAAATGGATAGACCATAGGAAAAAACTTTATTAAGTTTACATCTTACTTGGAGGTGATTGTGAGGGAGATTGTCCCTATCACCCATATAGACTAGAGAGTAGTCCTAGTGGAAGTTAAAAATCAGTTATGGACACTCATTATGGTAAATTTCTAGCCAATGGAGTTCATAGTGTCCATTTTTGAATACTTATATAAATATTGCATCTAATAAGATATTAGTTTGATGCAACAAAAATATATCATTTTGAAAATAATGAATAAATAGGTGTTCATGACCATGGAAAAGCAATGGTGTGAACATAAGAATCAACTTGTGAAATACCACTATGATAAGTATGATAATTATGTAGACAAAATTGCTAATCTCCCACCCCATGTATCATAAAAATATTGGGAAGCCTTTGTGAATGGCAGGAGCACTGCTAACTTTAAGGTAAGTACCAACCAATATGCTATGGTAGTTCATATCATTATTATATTCATGTGAATTTTACTAACCTTGCTCTCCCTAATGAATTTATATATTGGTTTCTTTGTTGCATTGTAGGCGGTGAGGCAAAGGAATAAATAAAATAGATCTCACCAATCCATCATGCATACTTGTAGTCGAAGAGGATATGCTTGACTAGAGCATGAAATGGTATTTTATCATACTCGTCCATTATATGTGATAAACATAGCTATATTTTTTTATCCTATGACTTATCCCCATGTCTCTCCAACTATATATCTTGTAGAGGAAGAGCCAACAAAATACAAAAACTACACTACCAAGGGCAACTGTGTGGATGACAAATCATAAAAAGAAGGATGGGGCTCATGTTTCACCAGAAGTTGTAGAGACAATCATAAGTGACATTCCCTTGGAAATAGAAATATGTTGAACTTCAAACCATTGTTATATCAATTATTTTTTAACATGTTACTAGTTAACTATGCATGTGATGTTGCTAGAAAATAGTGGATGATGCAATGTCATCTATGAGCTCCGTAAATCAATATATTAAGGATGATGCCCTCACCAAGGTTTTAGGATTAAAAATAGTGTGTCTAATTTCGGCAAAGGAGTATTACAAACCACTCTATTTTTTGGATAGGGTTACATATAGAAGTTGCACCAAGCACAAGAGCATACGGTAGAGAACGAGTAAAATTTGGAAGAGAAGCTTGCATAGAATGAAAAAAGTTCGAAGAGAAGCTTGCAGAGAAAGATAAAAATATTGAAGATATTTTGACATGGCTTTCACAGATAGAGGTGTGTCAGTTTTTTCATGATTTCATATTTGAAATATTTACATGTTGCACCCCTAAAGTTGTAATGATCCCTTGCATATAATTCCATAGGCATCATCACTACATGCTACCCCTACAATTGGACACAACATTGGTGGTGGTGATCAAGGCACAAGAAACTTCTCAATACCTTCTAGGTTAGAGTCATAAATGGTATGACTATTATTCTAAATATAAAATGGTTGACTTAGTTTGTATTGTACACTATGTAGTGAATTTATCTAGGTTATTGATTTTCCATGTAGGTATTGAAAATAACATTGATCACTCAAACTAAGAGAAGGAATTCTACTTGAATCAGATCCATAAGGATAACATAGTGGACAAAGGCACAGTGATCAGTATTAACCTTGAAGACCTTGTACATGGTGAACATTTGGGTGAAGGTTATTGGAAAGTCAATGTGCACGTCGCCCATAAAGAGGAAACAATCTTGTTTAGAAGGAATGATGAGATGACCACAATGAAGGATGTTGTGGGCTCCTTCATTGCTTGACCTATATCATACATTGTTTACAAATAAATTATGTCATGTTGTAGCAATATTGTATTGCCATGTTGTAGCAGTATTGGAAATACCATATACGATTTAGTTTTTGTTGCACATTCTTCTTTATGTCCTCATAAATTCATTATTATTTGTTTTTGTTGCAATTTTATTTGATCATTGATCACAAGGTCAGTTATAAGTGGAAACGTTTTTTGTTAATATATTAGAAGGTTCATTTTTTTCAACACTCTTGATAATACCTTCATGTGAATAAAACATCTTTAGAGAAAAAAATAACTCTTGTATATTTTATAAAACTTCTTTCATATTGGAAGGTTCAATTTTTGTGGGCTCCTTCATTGCCTGGCCTATAAACTTCTTGTATATTGGAAGGTTCAATTTTATTTTTATGAAACTTCTTTCATTGCTATATCTTTATATATTTTTGCAAGTATATTATAGTTCTTAATTTTTTTCCTATTTATCATAAATTATAAAATTAGTTTTTTAATATATAAGCAAACTCCTATATACATAGCAGTTACAACACAACATCAAACTCTAGTGACATCCTACATCCATATTGGTGTCTATATAGAGACTTATCAACTCAAACTTTTAGCTAATTTCATAGCTCCTATTGTTATTCAAGTAGCCCAAAAAGTGAGAACAATGCAATAGTTATAATGCAGGGGTAAAACAATAAAGTAGTTTTTGAGGTATTATATAGAGGATTTTTATTAAAAATGCTATTAATTTATTATGTGTTTATGTATATATGGATTCAACAATATCAAAAGGTTTGAAAAAATAACTTTTTATTTCAGCTGTACACTAATATTAACCTTGTAGAGCTTTTACAGTAAGGATATAGCAGATATTTATCTTTTGTGTGTATGGTTGGTTTTTGCTAGGTTTTTCTATTGGGTGGAAGGTTGATATTAGCACGAGTGTTGTTAGACATTTTTTGTTCTATTTTTAGAAAACACTAGTAGATAATTAATGGGTAGCCAAGCTAGGAGTGAGGTAAGTAGGTATCCTAAGCATGAGGTTGGCTAGTTAGATACAAGAAGGTAATTTGGTAAAAAAGGAGAGAGAATGAAAGTGCTTCTAGGGCATAGGATTAAGAGTCTAATCATGCATGCATGTTGTAATGTGTTGAAATAAAGGTTTATTGTGTTGAGTGGGTGTTAGTTATGAAATTGATGCTTCATATTTGACTCTTAGTCCTAGTCCTTAGCAGCAACACTTGATTTGCATAGATGGATATTTATGTATCTGACGAAAGTCTCAAGATACCCTCTCACCTCATCTCTTATGGTTGGGGTGGGTAGGGATGTTTAGACATCTACCCATTATATGGAAGGCTTAGGTTATCCATTCACCTATATTTGTACTTCTAAATTCAATTTTGAGAATGTACATGCATTGAGAAGGTACACACATTTGATAATGTTACTTCTTAGTACCCCTATAAAAATTGGTGCTGAAGAAATGTCATAACATATAACAAAGTAATCATACACAGAGGAATCACAATTGTACACTAGGATGATCATAACATAAATTATGGAACTGAAGCCCTAATATTTAATGCCATCATCTATTCACTGGTAATGTTTAGTATATGTTAGTAGTGTAATCTTAGGGATAGTCAGTCATGCTTGTTTATAAAGAGATGGTAAGAGTTGAAAAGGAATTGATGAATACAAAATATTTGCATGTGAGCTCCTTCAAGGACTATTGTTGATAACATAATGCATTTATTTATCAATTAAAAATTTGCTAAAGTACTTTTATTTCTTGCTTGTGTAGCTTTTAATTCATGAGTAGCTTTCAATTCAACCTCCTCATAAGGCTGAAACTCATCCACTTAAGCATTCCTTATGCAATTTTAGGATGCAAACATGTTGAATGGAGGCTGATACAAATTTCAGGCTAACCTATACCTCGGTTACAATAATCATTGCAGCAGAAATCCCTATTTTTCACTAGAGAAATTTAGATCAAACTAAGAGAAATAACTGACAGTTTCAAAGAGAAAAAGTAAAGAAGCAAATGAGAGCATGGATGCAAGAGTTTGGAGAGAATATTAAAGAATGACATGGCAAGGTTTGCATCCTAGAGGTAATAGAGATATGGAAGATTAGTTGTGTACAAAAAAAAGGCCATAGTACTATGAATCTTTTTTTATAGAGAGCTTTGAGTCTACGCAATTAGGTGGATGCCTACACAATTGAAATATAAAGAGTTTTTTTCATAATATAGAAAATTGTTAGATTAGATAGACAACTGAAATTTGAAAACTTAATTCCTCCCATATTACAAGACTTTAAAGCTTTTATTGAGACAATAATGCAAATATATGGGTTCTTGCATAGATTCTATTGAAACTTAACACTAGCATCTCTATAGAAGTTCTGCAATCCATTTATGTAGATATTTTAGGATAGCTACTTAAATTAAAAAATTGAGTCATCATAAACAAAAAGTTGCACATGATACTTTGAAGAACATACTTGGTAGTCTAGTGGACCAATCACATTGAACCAGTCACTATACTCTCCAAATAATACATCATCATATTTTTATTTTATCCATAGTTGTTGATTAGTAATGAAAAGCCAATGATTATATCATATTTATGCCTTTCCAAATGTCTTTTCATTTATAATTTTTAAATTTTATATTTTTAAATTTTATATTTCCACAATGTTTGTTAATCGACAATTGGAGGTTATCAACTTGGGTGTTTGATATGTTGCTTGTTTGATATGTGATTCTATTGTGTTGGTGATGATATCAAAGAGGTGGAAAGTTGATTTAAATTTAAGAGCTCTTTATCGTAATTTGTTTGAATTGAATATGTTGTGGGTTGCAATATTGACATGGCCCAATGTTATCCCAAAAATTTGATTGTTATGTTTACGTTATACCAAAATCTGTCTAAAATTTTGTATATTATTTATGTGTTTAAACATACCCAGGGAGCTTTGAACAAGAGACTTCAACTAGTTGTGGCTTTCCAATTTTTGTTAATGTTGGATAGACTATGTTGAAGTATGAAAGTATGGTTCAAACTATTTTATGTTAAGCTAAGAGGTATGTTGATTCCTCTTAGAGGTAGCATAGATGAATGTCTGAAGGTGGTAGCTTATATGCTAAGCACAAGTTTTTGGTATTTCCTTGCATATTATACGGTATCACAATTAGTGACAGTTACTTGGAAATTACATATGAGATAGTTGAATAGGTTGAACCTTTTTCTACAGAATTGAGAAACTTATTGTTGCTTCCAACATTGATGAGGGTGGTTATCTTGGAATTTCAGAATGTGTCCATGGATCTTGAATGCTTTGTGCTGACCAACAACTATCATTGTAATTGCTAGTCTGCTATGAAAGAGTGGTTTTCTTTTAAAAGTGGACCAACCTTCCTTGTGAACTTTGATTGTCACTTTGTTTTTGTTAGAATAAGAGAATATTCTCTTAAGTTCTACTAGGATAGACACACTTGAGTTTCTACTCCTCCATGTGTCAACTCTCAGTGGTGTCTTCATCAGGTTTGATGAGTTGTTGTAATCCAACGACTCTCAATTATCAACTTTGTCATTTGATGAGTTGTTGTAATCCAACGACTCTCAATTATCAACTTTGTCATTTGATGAGTTGTTGTAATCCAATGACTCTCAATGATCAACTTTATCATTTATACAAAGTTAATCCTTGGAATAAATCAATCAAATATTTTCATTTCTAATATGGTATCAGAACGAGATTTCTCTGTCTTGTGTACCTGAAATCAACTTTATCATTTATACAAAGTTAATCCTTGGAATAAATCAATCAAATATTGTCATTTCTAATATGGTATCAGAACGAGATTTCTCTGCCTTGTGTACCTGAAAGAAGATTTCTCTCATGGGGATTTCCTTCATGGGAATCCTCCCTCATTTTTTTTCCCCTCCGTGTCATATTTTTTTTCTTTAAGGAGTATGCTCTCCATCCTTCGATGGCATGTGTCAAGTACTGTCAAATGCAACATATATGCCCTTGTCAGATGGCGCACTCCAAATATTTGGGATTTCCCCCTATTTTTGCCCGTTAACGGAATTGCTGGCATGTCAGCATGATCAGATAGATGGCCTTGGTGATCTGTCGTCGGTTCACAGGAGCACGTGGATCCCAATGCATTAAAACATTTGGCATTAGATTTGGCACCCTTCGCAGTTCAGTTTGTCCTCGCACAGTCTGATTCTTCTTTCAGAACCTGCGATCCCGAGAAAGTGTGATTTTTTCATATTTTTTCACGCAATGGAGCACACCCACTTCCATGTTATTCTGATGGTGACATGTTCTCGTATAAGATTGGCTCAGAGGGAATTGTCTATTTGAGAAGGCGATTCTTCAACAGTATCTTCAGATAAATCCGGTGGGACTCCTTGGTTCCCATCGGATTCCAGATAGATTCTCCACAGTATAATGGAATTCCCACCTGACGCTTCAAAGACCTCCCACTGGCATTACGGTTCTTTGAGGAGGAGCTCAACATGAAGCTACTGTTTGTTCTTTGGGAACTTGTGGCAGATATGTGTAGTAGAGTTACTATTTTTATGGCCTTCTGCACATACTCAGGTTGGCGTAACTCTAGAGACAGCATTAAGAGTGGTGGGCAGCGAAGAGGATGCATCATCAGACAAAACATAGTTTGCTCTGTGCCTTTTTTATGCAGATGAGTAGTCCAGGGCCGTGGCATTTTTGAACGTCACTGTGATTTTTTGATAGTTTTCCCACAGTTGAGTCCTCCAGTGCTCTATGAATCTGATTGCATTGATTTTTTTTACGGACAGGGATCTGGCGGAAAAAATGGCGGTGGCGTTTTTGAACGTCACTGTGATTTTTTGATAGTTTTCCGACAGCTGAGTCCTCCAGTGCTCTATGGATCTGATTGCATTGATTTTTTTTTACGGATAGGGATCTGGCGGTAAAATGGATGTGTACCATACAAGCTATTTTTCATTACTGCCTATATTGCAGGAGATTTCAAACCTATGACGAAGCATGTGTTATAGCCCTCCTGCCTGACGGGTTTGATGAACATGCGCACACGTAAAATTGAAGGACACACCATCAAATCAGTCACGGTCATATGGTTTTGCAGACAGAATCGGGAAGCGGAGGCCGGCGCTATGCAGTTGAATCTTGACGAAGCTGCAAGGACTTAAAAACCCTAGTGCAATTTTGGCCCACGGTCACATGCATAGCACCCGTTGGCAGGCGTTGTTTAAAGGTGTAGAGTTCACCGTTGTTAGTTACAACATTTTTGGCCTTCTGTTCTATGCAGGAAAAATACAGAAAGCGATGGAGAGATTGTGCGACCGCGGCCAAAAGTAATGGGGCCCACTTTACCTCAAAACACTTGAGTTGAGGTTGTGAATTGTTTTACATTCAAAGGAAGTGTTTATTTAACATGTATAATGGGGAACCCATATAAATAGCCTTATAATCATGAAGAAGGCCTTTATAATGAAGGGGGCTTAAAATCATAAATGAACCACCTTTAACTTATAAATCTGTTATAACATGGAAACTTCATATTTTAAGTGAGGGCCACTATTATTATTTTTTAGGTGAAGGCCTATTCCTTTTAAGTGAGGGCCACTTTATTCACTTTAAGAGAAAACTTTTAATCTTGTACAACCTTTTCAAGTGCATTATCGGTTGAACCCGACACTCCCAACATTTCATATTCCCTTGTTTTTTGTTGTTTCTCCTTAAATTTTGGACCTTATTAATCAGCCCATTGTGTTCATATAGGTGGACATCATATATTTGTGCTTGTGGAGTCATTTCGGACTACCCTTGCAATTGTGATGCTTCTTTTTCCATCCTATCTTCTCACCCTTTCTTGTGAGACACTATGGTTTTAGGGGGAATTTTTCTTTAGTGATTTTTCTTCTTTTAAGATCACATATTGTACATGGGTACCTAATCAGGCCTTGTTACCGGGACTCATACTTAAAGAAATGCCCTTTCTTTTGCTGTTTGTCCATCCTTTTTGGAAAATTTATTCAACCCATTGTGTCACACAGGTGGATACCACTACTTATGCTTGTGGAGTCAATTTGGACATCCCTTGCAGTTTTTGTGGTTATTTATAAATCCTATTAGTGAGACACTTTGGTTTCAAGGGATTTTGCTAGTGACCATTTTTTCATGGTTCAGTCTGGGAGTATGACTTCTTTTCTACAACACTCTCTTCCTTTTCGAGACATCTGATTGGTCCATTGCAAACCTTCCTAGGGGGGTTGAAGAGGACATATTCCTTCCTCTTAATCCTCCATACACATATCCCTTATTCTTCTATTCTGGCAGGTGGTTTCTTTATTGTGTTCATATAGGTGGAAACCACACACTCATGTTGTGGAGTCATTTTTTGTGGCTCTTTCTCAATCCTATCTTCACACTCCTTGTGCAACACTTTGGCCTTTTCTAGAAGAGTTTTTCTTTAGTGATATTTTTTCTTTTGATCACATGTTGTAAATAAGTACCTTATCAGGTCTTGGTGTCGGGACTCATCTTCTGTGGGTATACCACATATTGTTCATTCCTTTTTCACTTATCCCTACTATCACTTAAAGGGGGTGCTAAAGTATCTTGGTGCACAGAGTTTTTTACCTCTCTCTCATTCTTCTCATTTTCTTAGAAGCACTTCAATCAGAAGGATATTCAGAGCGAGGATATACACTTGGAATATATTCCAACTGAGAATCAAATTATAGATATCTTCACCAAGTCATTTCATTCTCCACGTTACCTTCAGTTGTGAGATAAGCTTGGAGTTATACAATTGCATTTATTGTTTTTATGAGGACAATCTTCGCCATACGAAGACAAGCCTCTCTTATTTTAAAAGTTGGTTTTTTCCCATAGGGATTTTTTCACCAACTATTTATTGTATACGAGTACCTAATCAGGCCAAGTTTCCAGGACTCATATTTATTTCTTGTTAAAGAGGAAACTATTTTCCATACGAAGACATGCCTCTCTTCTTCTGATAGTTTTTTCCACAGGTTTTTTTTACCAACTATCTATTGTATTAGGAGGACAATCTTCACCATACAAAGACAAGCCTCTAACTTCCTTTTGATTGATGGTTTTTTCCATTGGGTTTTACCATCTCTTCAAAAAGAAGTCATTGTACATGAGTACCTCATCAGGCCTTGTTGCCAGGACTCATTTGTACGGTTCACCCCTAGTATCACTTAAGAGGGGTGTTATAATAAGAAAATATTCTCTTAAGTTCTTCTAGGATAGACACACTTGAGTTTCTACTCCTCCATGTGTCAGGAGAACTCTCAGTGGTGTCTTCATCAGGTTTGATGAGTTGTAATCCAACGACTCTCAATGATCAAATTTGTTATTTATACAAAATTAATCCTTGGAATAAATCAATCAAGTATTTTCATTTCTAACAGTTTTTGTGTATATTCTTATCATCAAACTAATTAACAATTTTGAACTTTTAGTAGTTGTTCTTTACCTTACAAGGGTATGGCTTTTTATCCTAAATGATATTATTATTCTGATGCTCAAGCTAGAGTCTTTGTTGAAGCATTATTTTTAAGTGTAGGTTTGTTTTGGGTGTGAGTCAGTACTGATTCCCATATGGTATTGTAATCATTGAATAATTTTTACATTTGGTTTTGTACTTGATTTTGATCTATTTTTCCCATAAAAACATGAAAATGTTATGTTTTCATTCTAGAATTTATAGTGATATTTTCTAAGAGAATTTTGCTGTTGTCTTCTGGCAGTTTCTTCAAACCATGCAATAAAGGTTGCATTTTCAAAAGTGTTTTTATTGATATTCTAGTTAGTCTCATGAAAAAGTTTTTAATAGAGGGTGAAGTCATGGTGTGTATAGTTTTAGCTGATGGAAAACATGGTTTTTCCCACTTTAATGGGAGGCTTGTGAAAGAAGAACATAGACAGTTCTAAGTTTTGTACCGTGTCACCACTCTTGCATAATTAGAGGTAGGGAGCCTTGTATTAACTACCTTTTGCCTTGCATTTGGCAATGTGGATTGCTTATATGATATCATGTATAAGGTACTCAGGTGGTGCAAGAAGGATTCTATTTGGCTTCACACTGTGGTGTATTCAATTATTTTTCTATGCTAGAAACATAGTATACAAGTTAGCAAAAGCAATTTTCTAGGAAATGCATTATGTACAATTATTCTTCTACTTGAAGGGCATGAAAAAGGTGTTCCACAAAGCTTGCTAAATAATTCTGTTATTACTAGTGTTAAGAAACAAATGCATCCATTGTCTATGCATTGTCCATTTGCAGAGGATGTGCTTAGCATGGATGCAATTATCTCTTCTCTGCTGGAGACTCTATACCGATTTCCTACTTTAGGTTACTTATATGAACAAACACCACAAAAAATTTTAGGTTGTGAAAATTCAGCTCTTATAGATAATACTAAAAGATAAGAAGGGAGTCAAAGAATGAATTACTATCGACAGGATGGATCTATAGCATTGAATAATTTAAAACACATATCAAAACAAGGAGATCAATACCAAAATCAAACAAGAGAAATTTTGAGCTATATATGTAGCCTTCATGATGATGGTATTGCCTTGGAGCTGGTTGCACAATATTTGGTATGCCATTTCTTACGTCCTGCCTTTCAATCCCTGATTTTACTTAGCTATGGTTTTTTTATATTATAATTTTCTCATTTGGTTATTGAATTTGCCAAAAAAACAAGGACATGCAAGTTTTTAAAATAAATATGATGGTTGTATCACTTGTATATGGACATATCTTCTCAAATTGTTATTTTTTCCTAAGTCAGTGGATAACGGTTGGCTTTGTGGATTTCAATCAAATTGTTATTTTTCCTAAGTCAGTGGATAACGGTTGTCTTTGTGGATTTCAAACCATGATTTTTTTTTAAAGAGATGCTCAGGTGAATCTGATTGCTATTATTTCTTAAGTCTATATATAAGGGGTTTCTCTGTGGGTCAGACATGGAGCTCACCCTAGAAGTGGTTATTTGTGCTGGTGTGACTTTAGAAAGCTAATTGTGCAATCCTTTTTCATGTTTCCCCAAGCAACTAGTTTATTATATTGGCAATATTTTTTAGAGCAGTTCTAAAGTAGATGTATTTAATTAGTATTTGGATTTCTTATATTTATCTTCTAACATTTAGTTTAATTACCATTACTTTCCAATCAATAGAAGGAAACTCATCATAGTACTCAAAGGGGAGAAACACACATTATAACATTTACAGACCATACAAATCGCATTTTACATTTTTGAGCAAGGCTTAAAATTCCAAGTTCCTGAACTCAAGTTCAGGTCACAATGTACTTTGAATACATAGCTCCTCATGTAAACATGGGAAGAGGGATGATTTAAAACTACCCTCGTAGGGCTTACTTTAATATAGCCCTATGATAGAGGTTTAAAACCACCCTCTTAGGCCCTAAGAAGGAGGTTTATAACCACCCTCTTAGGGCCTAAGTTAAGAGGGCAATTATAAAATACCCTTGTAGGACCTAAGATAAGAGGACTATTTTAAATTGCCCTCTTAGGGCCTAAGATAAAAGAGCGATTTTAAACCACCCTCTTAGGGCCTAAGAGTGCAATTTTTTAAGGTAGTTTTTAACCGCTGCCATATAATGTAGATATTTTATGATGCCCTCATATATGGTGATTTAATAACTACCCTTAAATATCATTTTTGGTGTAGTGTTAGCCCTAAAGATGATGTTTTATCCTATTCTTTGATGGCTCTAAGTGCAATAAAGGATAAGGTGCAGGAGTTGTATTTTACACGCAAGGGATACCCATCCCTTCATCATTCAAACTCAACTTCCCATGCACAAACAACAATGCAAAATATGAGGCCTTAATTCTAGGAATTTAGGTAGCTGTGGCCATTGACATCAAGTACATTCAAATATTTGGTAATTCCCATATCATTTTTTATATAATAAATGGGACTTAACAATGTAAATTCCCAATTTTAAAAGCCTATAGAGACAGCAATAAAGTTGCTCATGAATTTTTATTGGTACAAGATTGATAATATGCCTCTCTCGACTAATCATTTTGCAGATACAATGGCCTCTCTTGGTTCCTTAATTCTAAATAACCCCAATGGATATGTCACACCAGCTGTTATAACAACATTGTCCAAATCTACAATTTCATAGGTAGATTCTAAAGATGAAAGAGATGTTAATTTCCTTCAAGCACAACCATACGAACCATGTCTTAATTAGATCAAGAATTTTCTCATGTTTGGTACCCTCCATGTAGATTATTCATGGCCTACCAAACATACTTTCAAAGATAAGGTAGCTCATTAAACTCTTTTGAGAGATGTCCTATATTGATGTGGTTATGATGGAATTCTACTTCATTGTCTAGAGCCCAAAAAGGCACAATGGATCATATTCAAGGCTTATGATGGTACTTGTAGTGGTTAATTTAGTGGTATTCCCATTGTAAATAATATTCTATTCATGGATTACTATTGGCCCACCATGGAAAGTGATTGTTGCACATATGTCAAGAAGTATCAAAATACCACATACCAATTTAACCCATGTGCCATCATAGGATTTGTAACCAATTTAGGCCCTTTAGCTCTTTTCACAATGGGGCCTTGATTTGATTAGCAAAATCTCACCTCCTTCCTTGGGACAACATACATTCATCATCACTACCATTGAGTACTTTATAAAATGGGTCGATGCAATTCCTATGACCAGTACGATAGGACCTCAAATTGTAAATTTCATACTCCAACACATTATCTATCATTTTGGTATCCCCTCAAAAATCATTTTTGATAATGGTAAGTCTTTTAAGAATAAGGATGTTTGAGCACTTTACAAAAAATATCACATTCAACATAGTTTCTCGACTCCTTACTACCCACAAACCAATGGACAAGTTGAGGCCATAAATAAGACATTGATAGCCATTCTAAAGAAACTCGTTAAAGACAACCACAAATATTGACATCTTCAAATCCCCTTGGCATTATGGGCTTATCAAACAAGCATTCACATGCCTACAGGGGCAACTCCTTTCTCTCTTGTCTATGGGATTGAGGTGATTATACCTCTTGAGCTCGAGATCTTCTCACTACATATTTTTTATAAGAATTCATGGATGACAATACTACCTGAAAAGTGCATCTGGATCAACTTATACTCATTGATAAAAGATGAAGCAATACCTTGGACCATCTATGTCTATACCAAGACCATATCAAGTGTGCTTATGATGCAAAAATTTATTTTCATGAATTCCAAGTAGGAGACCTCATCATTAAAGAGAATCAATAAAATGTCAATCTCTTATCTCACCTCCATGACAAATTCATGGTTAATTGCCTGGGTCCATTCATTATTAAACAAAATTTGGGACCTCGAACATACAAGCTATCTACCCTTGAGGGAATAGAAGAGCTTGAACCATTAAACACCATTCAATTGAGATATTTCTACACGTAATTCAAATAAATAAATAAATAAATAAATATATACACATGGTTAAAAAAAAAAATTCATATCCCATTTTAGGAATCCATTTGTTTAAGCAAGGTGTTTTTATAATTTGTATATAATCCACTTTTATCTCCCTTCGCATTTCATTTTATGAGCTCTTTTCATCTGCATTCATAAACTTTGCTTGCTATATTGGTTGTCATTCGATTATTATTGGATGATTGTTAGTCTGCTGAATCTTGTTACCTTAATTAGGGGTACCTTTATTTTAGTATTGGTCTCACTCTACCATTCATAACCATGCTAAAAATAAATAAATTCCATCCTTATTATTTTTATATTTCCCCTTTGCATGGCACCTTATTTCTTTGGTAGTCTCTTGTTTGAGGAATCTCTAGGTGCTTTCAGTCACTCAACCACTCCTAGTGTTTTAGATAACCTCCATTGAAAATCAAATAGTCCTTAAATACTATAGGTTGTTCCTGGTTAAACCAAATTTTCTTTTTTGGACCACGCACATCTATCACACATTAATCACATTATGATGCCTCAAAAAAATGAAATCATGTGTGCCTATTGTCATAAAGTGAATGATTTTCCTACTTATCATATTATACACATGGTCTAACCCTAAGAATTATAAAAAGGACAAGCACAAAGAAAAAGATAAATGCATTAAAAAAAGCAAAAGCAAAAGATAAATGTATTAAAAAAAGCAAATAAAAGCTTGATTTTCTCAAATTTTTAGGTCCTTAGATCATGGGGTTAACCTCCATCAGGGCTATAGATTCTTGACAGGAAGTGGAGTACACCCTACGTGGTGACATGTCTATCATATTAGTGACCTTATTTTGTACAAACCTATGTACACTTGCAAATGAGTTAGATTATTGGCATATGTTACAATTGATTAGTCTATCCTTACTCACGTTTGGAAATGAACATTCACTGCACACAAAGTTGGCCCTTGAGAGACTTGACTCTACTAGGACACCCTTAGTATCTTATGGATTTGTAGTATTAATAGGTGGGTTTGTTTGAGATCACTACGATGTTTGAGTCTTTGGAAAACAACTCTAGATTATTATCCCTAATACAAAAAAATTGATAAGTGAGCTCAAATTTTATACCACCATTGCATTTCGTCACTCATGTCTCATATTTTATTTTAGTTTTCATCATATAGTTAAACTAGTATTACTGTGTTGGTATCCCTGATTAAGCAATAAATACAAAGTTTGCTAAATAACAATCCATAACTTCTTCGAATGATAAATAATGTGGCAACACCATCAATTAATTTACATACATAATTACCATATAATATGCATCCATTCATAGTGTATTCATTTCATCACATGCATATACCAATATTCCATCCACTCATGATAGTAAATTAGCACATATAAGATGCAATAAATCCAAAAAATTAAGCCATGTATATATATAAATATAATATCATAAAATACATTGTTTGATCTTAGGATATGTACAACAAAGTTCTCAAGATCATCATCCAAAAAAATTAACATAGGTACAATGAGCAACGTTATCCTGACCTCATTCATGTTGGGGTGACTAACCTGCGCCATCAATATCTCTATATAATCTAAAAGGAGGTCCAAAGCTAGATCCCTATGATGTTGATAGTTCTTGGAACTGTGGGACCCTCGACTATGAAGTGTTGGCCCCCAAGTCATTCTATCGACTAGAAATCACCTCATCCCTAAAGCCTCAAAAATTCATCAAATCATCAAATCAACTCATCCCTTCAAGCCTCATCCCACTTCATTCCACCTTGTCCTAAGTTAGAACAATTTAATACTTCAATTTTTGAAGTTGAATGTGTATCAAACCCTTTCTACTGGGTCACAAAAGTGGAACCTTTACTTGTTTAAAATAGGTATGCACCATGCTACTTCCAATATGAGTTTACATGTAGTGATTGTAATTGAGGTGGTAAACCAGATCTTCACCCCCAAATGATTCCAATATCACTTCCATATATCACATCACAAGTGCTCATCATTCTACCAAAGGTAAGAGTTTTGAAGATACATACCCACTCCATATTGGGGTAATTAACATTAATATTTATTTGTGATATGGACATCCAACAAACCATCTCTCCATAATTTGCATTGGTCAATCAACTTGTGGGTTTCATCTATTTCATCTTCCACCTATTCACCACTTGAGAGGGTAAGTTAAAACCAAAATATTTATTAGTCATTCCATCCTTACATTGGGACAACAAAATCAACTTCTCTTCTCATTAAACCATGTATCTCTTGTTTTTGCATTGCATTGTGTTTTACGCAATGCAATTAAAAAATGGGTATTTATAAACACCAAATCCTAACCACTCACATACTACCCTAAAAATTTCCTAAGGTTATATTAGAATTTATTATTCCATTTTTATAAATTTATCAAATCTAGAAAATATTACCTAGGATGCTCTCCCCTTGCCACATGTCCTAACCACCACTATCCCTCCACTTTCCACCTCACTCCCATAGGTCACTTCAATTACACCTACCTACTTACCACATATCCCCTAACTAGAACACTTCAGAATCTCCATCCCACCTACCTATACCACTTGGTTGTCCTAGCTTACCACCTCACTCCTACACCTCACTTCAATATCACCTACCTACTTGCCACATATCCGCATAACTAGAACACTTCAAAATATCCATCACACCTGCCTGTACCACTTGGATACTAAAAAATTCAACTTATAATCACACCCTAACCTCCCATAATCCTACAAATACCTCCCATAATTCCATACAATAAAGAGGAGAATATTTGCATACTATTACGCTACCGGATTTGCATCCAAAATCCACGTTTGCATAGGACTACCCAATGTGTTTTGGACATATCTCACTCATCCAAACTTCAATTGAGTTGTGATTTTAAGGGTATGTTTCTACAACTAACCAGAATATATTCTTATATTTTTACATAATTTGGATAAACAGAGACCCAAGTGCAAGCCTTTGCGTTTACACATCCCCAAACACACCTTGCTACATTTGCCCAAGACTACCCAACTTGTTTCAATCATATCTCACTCATATGAACTCTGGTTGAGATGAAATTTTGAGGGTATGTTACTGACAATCCCTATAATATATCTATCAATAATCACATTATTTGGAATAACATAGAATCAATCATATCCTACATTCTTTCATGGTACATATGTAGCTTACATTTTCGAAACACAACCCACATTTGCACAGTACCAAGAGATTACCTTAATATCTAGATCAACATAGGTAAAATGATAAGGTACAATTCATGTTTTTGAGTTGTGTATCCTCTATTATTTTAACAATTTTATTTCAAGGGTTTTGTTGTTTTATCTTTTTTTTGATACGATCCTTACACAATGAAGGTCCCTCATATGCTACTGATCACTTATTTTTTGTAGAACTTGTGTGTAGGTGCAAATTATGGTCACTTAGGCTGAGGATGGTTTGGGAGGATACATAAGCCCACCCATAATATTCTGATTATAGCACGAAGACATTGGCACCCAGATTCATTGTTTTGTAAAAGGGGATTTTCCCCCTTTTTCATTGTATTCAAAGCAAGTTGTATTTTTAATATCATCCCTGCACATTGGGGCATTTTATTGTAAAAGAGAATGCAACTCACACATCTCATTACAAAATATATTATTTTCATTGTATTCTACTTGCTTTGTTATCTTCATTTACTAGGGTGTTGTTTTCATTGCTACACTTTTAAAACCAAATGGCTATCCTAAATAGGATTAGAATCAGTTGATAAAGGTGGAAAGAATAATTAATATATGGTGTAATAGATGACTCTCTTTAGGAGGAGATTGAATTTGGTTAAGTTTGTGCTCGAGGTGATACTAGTATATTAGCAATCTTTGGATCACATACAAAAATGAGTATTGGATAAAATTAGACAATAAAGCTTTAGGTTTTTATAAAAATGGAAAAGAGAATAAATTCCATTGGTTAAATAGCAATCCTTATCCAAGCCCAAGAAAAATTAAGGATGAGGACTTAAGAACATCCACTTGTTTGGAAAGGCTCTAGCATCCAAGTGTGTTTGGAAGATAATATCGAAGGTAGGCTTACAAAATAAGATTATTCAAGAAAACTATTTAGAGCCACCCACAATTGAGGAGTGGGCAAGGGTCCCAATGAAGCAAACCCATAATATTTTAATCTATTGGAAGGTAATGATCCATGCCTTTTATCTTATAGGAATTTGGATTACCTAGAAAACAAGGGATAGATCAAGGATAAGACTCGGCTTAGACCCTTTGGTTATGGAGGTATGCACAAACTAATAAATAATGTAATACATGTCGTAAGAGCTCAAGGGATTAGAAATATTTCCAAAATAGTTGACCCAAAATCATCTACAAATTAAAAATAGGAATGGAAGAAAGCAACAAAGTTCGGTCTTTAAGGCTAGAAGGCACACTAATGGGAAAACTATTGTTAGGGATTTAATTATTAATTAGTTAAAATTTAATTTTAATTAATTAATTCAAATTAATTATGGTTTTAATTAAAAATTTGTTAGAAACCTTTTAAAAGAGCATGCGAGCTTCATTCTTAAAATGTCAGAATCCTCATAGCTTATAAATATGTATTTTAATTATCAATGAACTAAAATAATCCTTCATATAGCTTATAAATATGTATTTTAATTATGAATGAAATAAAATAATCCTTCATATAGCTTGAATCCTCATCTGCCTATATACCAGTTTCATATCATTTGGTATTAGAGCAGTTCATTTCTACTCTTGTCTTGTTTCAGGAACCATGTTGCCTTCTTAGCTTACTTAAAATTTTATTAAAGATACGAAAAAATTAACATAGCAAGCTAAGTTGAGCACCATGCCAATGGATGGCCTTGACTGGAATAGTATGCTTACTATTCAAGAACAATTTTTTTTTTGATGTTGAAAAAGCAATTGTTGATCCGAAGTAGATAGCTTTTATGAGTTAGCAGCACTTGGATTAGATAGATAATTTCTATGAGTTAGCAATTTTTATGAAATAGGTATTTTTTTATGAGGTAGCAGCACTTGGATTGGATAGATAATTTTTATGAGTTAACAGATAGATAATTTTTATAAGTTAACACTTGAATTAGACTCTACTAGAGTCTAGGTTCTATGGATAATAGGCCCATTGTCTTACACGTTATCTTGCCTTTGGAGAAGCTACTACTTAAAATAAAATAAAGATTTGATAGTTGCTGTTGTTGAGGATGCTGTTGAAGACAATGTTATTGTCGAATTGAAAGTATTTTTGATAAAGACTCGAACAAAAATGAAGTTGGGAAACTCTATTCTGTTGCCCTCCCTAATGCTGTTGTTGCTAAACATTCTAAATATTGTTGCTAATTTACCATTGCTCCCACAACGTTATAGGCACTGCTAAATCTACCCTGACCTAGCCCCATAGTTGGTGCACAATTCATGAAAGTGAAAAGTGAAAGCACCAATCTTAGTGGCCCTATGTTCTACACTGTGAAGATAAAAAATTTTAGGTGAGAAGTATGGCCTGGCCATGGTTTTTTTCCGATGCCGAAAGGGAGAACCACCCATCGGTTGGCCCTATAATTCCTGGCTCCTTGAACGTGCTCTATCCATCCTACAACTTCATCTCCAACCAAGCTTCATCGTGTTTGCTACTACAACAGGTCCTTTCAACGTATATATAGTTTTATTTATAGCCTACGACCATGATATCGTTCAGGCTTTGTGGTTTTTGAAAATACCTAGTAGTGGAGTATATGGATTTACTTTGAGGATTTCAAAATGGTTCCCAGTTCTCTCAACGATGGTAATTTACTGGCAGTATTCCTCTTTATCACAATTTTGGTGGCAAAGTTTAGTCTGTTACTTTCGGCTTCCTGTCTTCATAACTCATCTTTTTGCGGCCCTAGAGCCAGACTTATAACTGTGCGTCACTACGAATTAGTACAGCCCCTGTGAACCATACCAATCCCTGGTGGTTTCTCTCGAATATCCCCATCACCATAGTAACAAAACACTGCCACGCCATCTTTTATGTAGTTGGTTTATGAGTCTAATACTTGTCAAATTCTTTGTCAATGGGGTAGCAAGCTTAAAGGTGGAAATCCTTGGTCCTTTTTATGTGGGACTCCTCATCATTATTAACATTGAATCGCATGTATGTGGGGGTAGTTGGCCCTCTTACCTTCTAACTGGTTCATGTAATACTGTTTCCATACAAATTATTTATTTACAATAATATATTTCTATGTTGAAATTTAATTTGACTTTAATCCCTAGATCATCAAATTTTCAGTCTCACTAACCAGTCGACTTTTTCACCTATTTTGTCGTCCGTTTCTGGCCATTGCTATATTTTTGCAAATATGTTTTCCTCCCTGGTTCCATCACAGTCATCTTCCAATTTTCCATTTTTGGCAGTCACAGCCATGTGATTTTCAGCATATGTGTTCTCTTTTCACAGTGCATTTTTGGCTTTACTCGACCTACACCGCGCAACCTCCCCTTAGCCACCTCTCTCGAATTTCTTCCTTCGTGAGAGCCATATATCCATTTCAACACCAGGCGAAGCCAAGTATTCTACCCCAGTTGTTTCTTGTTGCCTTGTGTCCTATTATTTTTTTTCAATTTTCTACTTATTTTTCGAGGGTTAGTGGTGAGTGCTTGTCTGGTCGGCAAGTATTATACCTTAATTATTTTTTTGTTGCTTTGTGTTTTACTATTATGCAACATCTTATTTTCAATTTTCTAATTTTTGTTAGTTTCCGAAAGTTAAGTGGATTTGTAAGTGTACTTAAAATAAGATAAATTTACTGTTTATAAATGTAATAATAATAAAATAAAACCTTAGTTACTTGTAACCAACTATGTAGCCATTTTTTTTTTCTATTTTGTGTTGAAGTATCCCTCCATGCAGCGTTCCTTCCATGGTCATTTTTATTTTTTAAACCTAAAGTTTAAACCGAAGTGGAATAGATTTACCTGTTTGTACGTTTTGACCAACTCTTTTATGTAACGAATATTTTTCGTATTTTGTGTTGAGGTGTCCCTCCATGGGGCGTTCCTTCCATGGTCTAAAAGACTACGTGGTATTTTTATTTTTCTCTGCCTAAAACTACGTGCCCTAGACATTTCTAAAGGCCTACGTGGTAATTTTCTTTTGTCTAGTATACTACGTTTATTTTTCCCAAATTAAACATAGTATCCTAGATAAAATATTCCCAAGAATATTCTTGGATACCTGTGTAAAGAGAATAATATTCTATCTTACCAATCGATATGCTATTCTTTAAAGTTTGATCTAATAAAATCATCAATTTTAGGTTCTTGAAGACCTGTTATAGTATCAAAGTGACAAAGGTTAAGTCATTCATCTTCTAGTTTTGACCCTTTTTAAGTTGTTTTCCTCTCAGTTTGTATGTATTGGAGGTTAATGATTTTGTGGTTGGAAAGAGTGTTAAGGACTTAAATATTAATTAATTAAATTTAATGTTTAACTAGTTAATTAAAATTTAATCATGGTTTTTAATTAAAAAGTTGTCAGTAACCTTTTGAAAAAGCATGTGAGTTTCATTTTTAAATTAACAAGTCTTATTTTAAACTTGTTAGGCTCTTGTAAAGCTGCTTGTTAGGCTTGTTAGGTTTATTTGCTCAATTATATTTGATTTTGTAAAGGCCTAAATAGACTATAAATATGTATTTTTGATTTTCCATGAAATTAGATAAGCTTTCAGATAGCTTGAATCTTCATTAAATATGTGTTCAGGATTAAATCTGGACATATCAAGTTGTAAGAGGAAGCTAATAAATTGGCCTAGATAATGAATGAAGCTATAGGGGAGTACACTCCAAAATTGGGATATAAGACTCTATTGGAAGTTAGGAATGACAATTCAACATGGTGGTGGAAGTCACTCTAGAAGCAGAAAGTCTCATTGAAGTCAAGACTATTCTCATGGATTGTCATAAAAAATAAGATTCTAACATGGGAGGTATTATAGAAAAGAGTTGGAATAGTCTAGGAAAGCACCATTGGTTGGTAGTATTACATTATTTAGTACCTTGAGTACCATTGTAAATATTTATATTAGAAAATATATCTTTTGAAAGTATGTGTCAAAATGTGAAGTGTGTTTATGTGTAATGTAATCAAGCAGGAGTTATAAGTGAAATGTAACATGTGTAAAGTGTAAGTTATGAGTGTCAAGTGTATGAGTTATGAGTGAAAAGTGTCATGTGTACAAGTGTTAGTTATGAGTGTCGAGTGTGTAAGTGAAGAGTTATGTGTGATGCGTCAATATTAGAGGTAGGAAGTTATGTAATCATAAAATAATTTATCATTATATTAGAAATTCATGGGAAAAGTTGCATCTCTTGTGATTTTGAGAAGAGCAAAAATTAAGAGAGTTGAAGAGTTTCATGTAAGGTTATATATTGATGATAAATCTCTATGTAATGTAATGTGAGAAATTTTGATTTTTAAATGTAATAGATTTTTTTTAATTGCGCAATATTTGTGTTACTATTGAATGTGGGTATGTGCTTGAGATTATACGATCTTGAGATATATAGACCTATGATATTTTGGGCCTATTTTCCAATAGTGGTATCAAAGCCACAATGGCATTAGATCCAACTTATTTCAAAGCCATCTTAGTACAAAGACATTTTGATTATTTCAAGATAAGGAGAGAACGTGAGGAGCTGAGAGAAAGCGACATTGGAATTAAGGAAGATTTGTCAAAGAAGATTTTTGGAGGAATATTTGAGAGAATGTTTATTGAAGGAGATATTATTGGGTTGATTGTTGATATAGAAATATTTTGATTGACTAGAGTTTTAAGAGATATGCTAGAATCCATATTAGCATGCAAAAGCTTTAGGTATTGAAAGTATTAATATTTGAGATATGTTAAAGCTATAATAAATGAGAGTGAATGTATTGAAGTCAAATAATATTGAGAAGAAATTGTGTGGATGTGCTAAATCCAAAGAACATTGAGAAGAAAGCTGAGAGTGTAGTTGTGGTAAAGCTAGAAATCTTTGTTGAAAGAGTGAAGTTTTTGACCTTGATTCGAAGAATTTAAAAAGTGTGAGGGGAGGAAGTAAGCTTAGAGGAAGATGATACAATCAAACTGACTCTTATAGAAAAAACCCTAGAAAGAAGAGGAAATGGACATTGTTATAATGCCTTTGGAAGTGCCTTCAAAGTAACCAAATAAGTGATTGTATCAGATTTTTTTGGAAATTTAACTAAGTGAAATATTCACTCTAATATTGCTCTTAAAGATTAGCATATATCCATTTTAGATGTATCTAATTAAAAGTGCTTTGAGAGCATGTACTTATTCATTTGATTAATTGCTTTTGTGTTATAAGGCGTGTATGTTAATAATTAAAAGATTAAAGAACTTTGGGAGATATAAGGTGACTAAAAGGGAATTAAAAAATATTGTTGAATAGAGAAATGCGATAATTAATTAATTGAAGAAATCAAATAATTAAAGATTAAATTTAGAAATTGAAGTTATGAAATTGAAATTGATTAGGGAGATATAAGAAGGAATTGATTTTGAAAAATTGTAGATTGAAATTGTGATTGAAGGAGAATTAAATATTAGAAATTAGTTAATGAAGACTTTGCTTAAAAAGAGAGAGTTATAAGGAGAGAGAATATTATTTAAGGTGAAGGAATTAAATTTTTTTGAGTGTTAAGGTTGATATTTTTCAATTGATTATATGGAATTGAAATGAACCCCATACGTATTACATCATCACCACATAGTGGTATCACAACAAATCTTGGATATTATCCATATATCGCTTGGAAAGATTTGAACCTTGGTCTCTTCTATATAAATATCGAGGAATCTAATCAGTTGAGCTAATGTATCTTGATAGTGATAAGGTTGATATTGCTAACATGGTAGTTAAAAGAAAAAATTAAACATACAAACAAACATAAAAAATCAGTATGGATATACAAAAAACATGAATTATCAAAAACAAATGAAGAAGAGAAATAAGTTAAAAATTCATATTTTTAAGAGGTTGAAAATTTACTAAATGGTCATATATGTAACCAGAATTGATTTTTTATTTAGATAGAATCCTTGAAGAAGCTAAATATAAAGATGTTTTAACACTTAAAAAACTACTTTAATACTTATGTTGATACAAGATATATATATATATATATATATATATATATATATATATATATATATATATATATATATATATATATATATATATATATTTCAAAAATAAATACTAAGAAGAAATAATTAAATGTTTGAATCCTATGATGAAAGATGTCAGATGTGATGTAAATGATTTAAGATACTTGGTAGCAAATGCATGTTGTAATAACATAGAATTAAAACCCATGATGACAAATGCATGTTGTGACACTAGTGATATTCATAAAAAGGAAAAAGATAATTGTGATACAAGTTATGATAATTGTGATTTGTGACCCACAACAAATGATGGAGAATTTGTTCCAAGAATAAACACTGCATGTGACACAATGGATTTAAATATGGTCCATGAAGACGAAGAGTGTGTAGATAGTATATATGACAAGGAACATTGTAATATTGTAAGAAAAAATAAATAAGACCTCAAACAATTGGATAACAAATATGGACATTGTGGTAGGCATGGACACAAGATAGAAAGATGTTGGGATCTTCATTATTGTGAAATGTGGAGGTAACAATCAATCTAAAAAATATTTTTTGTACAAAGAAAGTAAAAATATAAATTATGGATGGATAAGCATGCACAAATGGAATAAGATGAAATAAATACTTACAAGGATAACACTAAATGGATTTCTTTAACACTTAAAAAACTACTTTAAGGTTGCTTTCCATGAAATTAATGGTTCCTATATCACATTATATGTTGATACAAGAAATATTATATATATATATATATATATATATATATATATATATATATATATATATATATATATATATATATATATATTGAATGATAGGATTTATTTCTTGAGAATACAAAAATAAATGCTAAGAAGAAATAATTAAATGTTTGAAGCCTATGATGAAATATGTCACTTGTGATGTAAATTATTTAAGATCTTTGGTAGAAAATGCATGTTATAATACCATATAATTAAAAACCATGATGACAAATGCATGGTGTGACACTAGTGATCTTCATAAAAAGGAAAAAGATAATTGTGATACAAGTTATGATACTTGTGATTTGGGATCCACAACAAATGAAGAAGAATTTGTTCCAAGAACAAACACTGCATGTGATACAATGGATTTAAATATGGTCCATGAAGACGAAGAGTGTGTAGATAGTATATATGACAAGGAACATTGTAATATTGTAAGAAAAAATAAAGAAGACCGCAAACAATTGGATAACAAATATGGGCATTTTTGTAGGAATGTACACATGATAGAAAGATTTTGGGATCTTCATTATTGTGAAATGTGGAGGTAACAATCAATCTCAAAAATATTTTTTGTACAAAGAAAATAAAAATATAAATTATGGATGGATAAGCATGCACACATGGAATAATATGAAATAAATACTTACAAGGATAACACTAAATGGATTTCTTTATAATTTTTTTTCAATTTTAGATATGGTATAAAAAAGTATGAACTTCTACAACAGTTGATTCAAAAGAAAATTAGTACCAATAGAAGTACCAAAGCTAGAGCTAGATAATGAATAAAAGAGTAAAAGTTAGAGATTGAAGGCAAAGACCTTCATACCAAATTATATAATATGAGAGGGTGTTGGTGGTATTACATTTTTTGATACCTTGAATACCATTGTAAATATTTAGATTAGGAAGTGTGTGTGTCAAGATGTGATGTGTGTTTATGTATCTTGTAATCAAGTAGGAGTAATGAGTGAAAGGTATCGTATATGCAAGTGTGAGTTATGAGTGAAAGGTGTCATGTGTATAAGTGTAATTTACGAGAGTCAAGTGTGTACATAAAAAATCATGTGTGATGTGTCAAGATTAGATGTAGAAATCTAAGTAGTCGTGAAAGCATTTATCATTATGTAAGAAAGGCATATGAAAGGTTACATCTTCCATGAGTTTGAGGAGAGCAAATGTTAATATAATTGAAGAGTTTAATGTAAGGTTATATATTGATGATAAATCTTCATACAATGTAATATGAGAAATTTTGATTTTTGAATGTAATAAAAAAATATTTTATCATGCAATATTTGTGTTACTATGAAATGTGAGTATATGCTTGAGATTATACGATCTTGGAAAATATATACTTATGATATTTTGGGCCCAATTTAAAACATCTATATAAGTCAAAAAATGAAATGTTTATTCATTTATTGGTATCTTTCTCTTTTACTAGACATGTTTTAAGGAAGGTTATTGCATAGTTAAAGAATCGTGTATTATGGAATGAAGACTTCCTAAGAAAGTGTTTGAACTCTTTGATTAAAAGTAGATTATACAAAGGTTTTATAGCTCTACAACTATTCATGTCATGGGGAGCATGGATATCAAGGAACATAAGAATATTTGAAAATTAGGAGAAGCATACCTAGTAGGTATCCTCCGAAATAATAAAACATTTTAATTACTATAAGATTTTGCAAGTAGTAAAGCTAATCAAGCAAATCATCCCTTAGAAAATTGATAAATAAAGGGCCTAAGGATTTTTTATGGGACTAGTCAGGGAGTCCCTAGAGTTTTTGGGGCACAAGGATTACTATATATTACCAAATATCATTAATTTAAATTTAAGGTTGAACTGGGAGAGGGTTCCAATAATTATGCTAAAATAATGATATTTAAATTATTTGTTCAATTAGCAGAATAAAAAGAAATATAAAAAATCTAAATTGACAGAGACATAGATGATGAAAAACTAGATGCTTGGCAAATTTTAGGATGGAAAACATGGGTCTACAGCCCATATTCTCTCAAATTAAAAAAAATTGTGGATCTAAATGAAGATTTTGCATTCAGACATATTTATCAAAGACTAAAAAGAAAAGCAAATGAACTCTCAAAGTAGAGGCTACTAATTGAACCAAGTACATGCTTAGTATAAGAATTTAGAGAGGAGTATTCATAGTATTAGGTTCATATTTCTACCTCGAGGATAAATCCACTCCATTTGAAACAAGTAGATCCAAATCCAGATTTCGCATTAAATAATTGTGATGCTAATAATGAAATATTAATTTCTAGTTTGGCATGTTCATAGATTTCTTAACAAGGATAGTTAAAGCAACTTTCTAAAAACATAGAAGTTAGTGTTTTAAAGGATATGGATCTAAAATATGGGAAGGTGCCTAGGATAGAACTTAGTCTATTGGAGATAGCTAGCTATGATGTATAAGTGACCTGATTTTTAGGTCACTATTGAAGTTTTGAAGAAATGCTAGAGAGGCATTTGAAGAATGTAATTTCATATTTGCTTAATATAAAATTACTCATTTTTTGAGGAAAAAAATAAAAGGGTATTTCTAGCCAAAAAAAACAATGGTCTACTCCATATTAAGAACATAACCCATATTTTAATTATAATTATTGTGAATGGTATATGCTCATGGTTAATCAAACCATCCATTAAAATTATAAATTGAAGCATCGTTATATCTAAACTAGTTAAAATACTAGCCATATCAGAAGGAATACTAACCAACTGATTTTGACTTAGGAGGATGCATGATTGAACTAGTTAGTAATATTATTAACATTCAAGGATTGATTTAGTATTACAATTATAGATATAGGTGGTTGTGCATTAATGTTAAAAATTCAAGGATTATCTAGAGTTAACAATTATTGGGGATGAAAGTTGAAAGATACCATGTAATTAAGAGTTAGGAGTTATCTATATATATATATATATATATATATATACATACATGATTTTTCTTTACTAATTTAAATTTTATTTGCATAAAAAAAATAAAAATAATATGACTAGCTCGTTATTTTTATAAAAGTATTTCATAATACAAATATAGAAGTTATTTATTAAAAAAAAAAAAGTTCTAAGGTATCACCAAGACTAGCAACAATATCTAAAAGGAATAGAATTTCATTTTGTCGATAGAAATCTATATAAATATTGTGTATGTGACCTAAGTAAAGTAGGGTATGGTCAAAGTTCTAAGGATGATGACACCGAATCTCTTTTATATTATAAGCATTGTTGTATCTCTAGATTATTTTCTAGATATGAAAAATTATTCATTATTTTAGCTTCAAATTCTTCATGATGCCAATTTGACATGTGATGTTATGAAGACTATGGAAAAAATGTTGTTATGACACCAGCCCTAGTGGCTTTAGTATTTATAAACATATAGGATTTTGGAACCAAATGCATATATTACCACCAACCATCACATATCAAGTCTTGTTACTTGGCATCTTACAGGCTAGTGCAAGCTATAAAGCATAATGAATAGTTTTTTAACTATTCAAAAAGGTACTTCTTCATCTATTGGAAGATGAATTGTTTTACCTTCCAACTACTTGTAACTATTATATGAATCTAATATTCTCATATTTCTCATTTTTTTATTCTATTTTGTTCCCTATCTTATTTTATTTACCTTTATCACCTATAAACCTAGGTTGTTCTTATAATACCCAATATTTTTTTTATTACTTTGCTTAGTACATTGAAATAGAGTATACTATAGCCACATATCCCTACACCTCATGTACAAAGCCCATGTTTTATTGTCAATATGACTATACGAGTCTCATATTTTATAGTATATTTGCATCTGATTTATATTGTAAATCAAGTTATATTTTATGTCAGAAATAATTATGTTGTGTCATATTTTATATTGCAAAATACTTAAGCATAATTCTCTAGTGTTATAAGTCTATTCAAGAATATGTTCTTTATATAATCATATTCTAAGCATCATTATATAGTTTAACTTATATTAAATCATGTTCATACACATTTGATATCTTTGATATTACTTTATCTTATTTGAAGTGATTATTTTATAGAGTAGATCCTATAGTATACTTCATAACTAAATGATTTTTTATACATATTTTTGGCATAAGAAAAAATACATAACACGTTGTTCATGTTCAAGTACCCTAAAAAATATCACATTCATAAAGATATACTAGATATGGAAATTCATTGTCCATGCCATATGTAGGATGCAATGAATCTCATTTGAGACACCCATAAAAATATAGAAAACACATTATTGTCTATAAAGAGATATTAAACATATATATAATCCAAGAGGTATTATCAAGATCCATAACCCTTCATATGTAGCCATCGATAAATATTCACTTAGTAGGTTATTAATAAGGCATATATACAAGGATATAATATAATAAAATTGTATTGCATAAGTAAGAACAAGGTAGTAGTTAGATCACTACTTGTCACATCTTATTGAAAACCACCATACACAAATTTCAAATAATAATGGACATCTTTTTTTAAGTAGATTCATTGCAAGTTCCTTCAAAATACTTCCTAGAAGATATTGGTTCTTTTCTAAGACATAAAAAAGATATATATGATGATTTTATTGAAATATGTATCAGTTAAGTCCAAGATTATATTTTTATTGTATTGTATTTGTAATCCCTTTATGCTCGTAGAAAATTTGTAAACGTTGTTTTTATAATATTTTATTATTAAAACCAAAGGTTAGTTTCTTAACATCGGTAGCTCGGTAGCTTGTAATTAGTTATATATACCCCCTCAACCATTTGATTATTAGATAAAATATATTCTATTTTCCTTTAGTGAGATAATTTGGTATCTATGGGCACTCATTATATCATACATTTTTATTTCTATGTGTTACTTTTAGGAAATCATAGGTAGTATATTATTTTCATTCATTTCTGGAAACTGTTTAAAATCTAAAAGATACAAATGCTACAAATACATAAAATATTACCTCATTAAATTGAGACTAATACATCCTTGATCAACCTTGAGAGGCATCATATTTGAGTTAGAATATTATAAGAATTTCTTTCAATCAAGAATTCATGAATTTCTTTGAGAGTTTGGAATGCATATTTCTTTTTAAGGTGATGTGGGTGCTCATAAATAGAATTTTAATTATGAATAAATGCAATTATTAGGATGCCTGTATGGTCAAATTTTAAAATAATTTCAATGAATAGTTTGAAAATCCTTAGTTTTTTAGTATATTTTTTAGTCTCTTCATAATGGTTTTAATTGCCTCATAAGTGAATATTCTCTTAAGTTCTACTAGGATAGACACACTTGAGTTTCCACTCCTCCATGTGTCAGGTTAACTCTCAGTGGTGTCTTCATCAGTTTTGATGAGTTGTTGTAATACAATGGCTCTCAATGATCAAATTTGCTATTTATACAAAGTTGATCCCTGGAATAAATCAATCAGTTCTATTTTGTTTCTTCAAATCTTGTAATGCTTTTTAGTTCTACTTTTGGGAATTCTAACATGGTATCAGATTATGATAGATTTTGCTAGCATTATCTCTTGAAGGATGTTTCTCGAACTAGTTCTTAATCTCTTATTCTTTTATTTTTTAAAGAAAGTTTTTTTTTTCATATTGTAGTATGCTCATATATGCAATTTTAAAAAAAGATATTTGCTTATGTAATACCTACTGGTTTATATAATTTTATTTTACCATTGCTGAAAATATTTCAAATTTTCTTTATTCACTAGTTTGTGTATGCATATTGATTTTTTTTTGCCTCTATAAAAATACTCATTAGTAACGAACGCAGCTTGCTATAAAACAATCAAATCAATGTTGCGTCTCGTTCTAGGTGTTTTTTAATTTATATTATTTCTTCCCCTCTCAAATGCAACCATCATTGGATTTCACTCGAGAAGGAAACTAATATAAAGAAAACATTTTTTTTGGAGGCCGTTTTTATTTGTCCTCCTACTTCACCTATGTCTAAATTTATAATGTAGAAGGATAAGCGTTCGACATACTTTTGTCCACACTGTGTATATTCTAACATGGAGGAAATGGAAAAATTGTAGGCCCTTACTTTTGGTGGCCATTTAATTTTTTTTATCTTACATTCTCAAATCGTTTTGTCTTCTTAAATTTTAATTAATGAAGGATCGTTCTCCATGTCACCAATTAATGACTCTTGGTCTACCTACCTAGACCAATGTTCAATTTTTTTTTTTGAATGTGGCCTTTGACCAGCATTTTTCTATGGCGCACCTTGAGACTACGTCTCTCAACGAGCATTTCCCTCATTAATTTTTTATATTCTTTGAAGATATTGATATTTTAGGAAGAGTTCTACTCGAAGTTTTTCATATATGTTTGTCCTTCGACACTCAAGAGGATCTTATTTCCTTTTGTTATATAAACATATTTCTAAGCTTAAAATCTTAACTCTTTTGTATTCCTAAGATTTTATTTGGTAAATCTTAGATTAATATTTCTTTGGGCCCATTTTATATTATTCCCTATAAATCTCTGCAAGTGTTTTTTCTTTAGGTTAGTGTGTGGTAAGATAATATGTTCTGCAAGTGAAATATTTAGAAACACTCAGGTCATCGTATCCTCTCTCTGATGCCTTTCTCTCAGCATCTCTGATTCATATTTTAAAGCTGGTATATGGCACAATTGCTAAGGGAGACTGTTAGTATTACAATGACACTGAGAGGGGGGTGAATCAATGTAGCTTTATAAACTTAAATTTATAGCTCTTAATACCACAACAATTAAAACTTATTACTAGATACAACAAGTATAACAAACGAGCATCACACAATACAAGATTTAACGAGGTTCACCAAAGTGGCTACTCCTCAAAAATTGACTGCTTGGACTACCATCCAAATCCAGCATTTGCAAAGCACCAAATTTACAATCAATTTACCAACACCCACTGTAAGGAGCACCAACCCCTTATTTATTTGCACCAACAAAAAGGAGCACCAACCCCTTATTTATCTACACCAATAGAAAGGAGCACCAACCCCTTATTTATCTGCACCAACAGAAAGGAGCACCAACTCCTTATTTATCTTTGCTTTTGCAAGAACCTGATTGGTCTTCTTCACCATTGCTTTCTCTACACACTCTGCTCTCTCTGCGTAATCACTTTGCACACTCTGCTTCGTTATAGTTGAACTTCACGATCGTCTTCTCCCTTTTGTGCACTCTGCTCTCTTTGCAAATTTTGCACTTAGCACGATTCAACACAACTTGCTCTCTACACACAATGATCGTATTTCACACACATTCCACTATCTTATCAATTCTTCAAACAACCCTCCTTTTATAATAATATTTTTTATGATGAAAACCCTAATATTAGTCGACTGTAAATCCTAATCTTAGTCAGATTTCATAACAACTGTAAACCCTAATTTTAGTCGGTTGTCATCGGTATTTGTCGACTTCAACTCAAGAAGATGTTTAGTTTATCCATCGCTTGATGATTTCATTCTGGACAGACCCTATAACTGCCATACTGACTTTTTATCACTCTTTGTATTTCAGTAGTATGAAATCACTTTATAACTGCCCCTGTAAATACCGTAGTGATGTCAGTCCACTATCATACTTCTCATTTTAGTCGGGTTCTCCTTCTTGACTTGCGCATTTATGACCTATCATGAAATCGTGACATTTTTGCCTTTGTAGTTTCTTTTGTTGCTGTTGCTATGAAAATACATGTCGTGATATCGTGACACTTTTGCCTCTGTACGCTTTCTCTATTCTTTTGTTGTGATATCATGACATTTCTACCTCCGTAGACTTCATCTTTTCTTTTGTCATGATATCATGACATTTTCGCCTCCGTATACTTCATCTTTGCTTTTGTCGTGATATCGTGACACTTCTGCTTCCATAGACTTTGACTTTGCTTTTGTCATGATATCGTGACACTTCTACCTCCATAGTCTTCAAATTAGCTTTTTTCATGAAATCATGACACTTCTGATTCCATACTTAGCCTCTTTGCTTTTGTTACGAAATCGTGACACTTCTGTCTTTGAAGTCTTCTTCTCTACTTTTGTCGTGAAATCGTGACACTTCTGCTTCCGTACTTTACTTCTTTGCTTTTGTCATGAAATCGTGACACTTCTACCTTCGAAGTATTCTTCTTTGCTTTTGTCACAAAATCATGACACTTCTGCTTTCGTACTTTACTTCTTTGCTTTTGTCGTGAAATCATGACACTTCTACTTCTGAATTCTTACTTTCTGCTTTTGTCATGAAATCACGACAGTTCTACTTCTGTACGCTTCCTCTCTTTCTTTTGTCGTGAAAATGTGACATTTCACGATATCGTGACACTTTTCAAACTTAATTTCTCTCTCCTATTTTAGTCACGAAAATGCGACATGTCGCGAAATTGTGACACTTTTCTTACTTGTTCTCTTTCTTCGAACTTGTCACAAAATCATGACACTTTTTCCTGCTTTCTCTTTCTCTTCCAACATGTCATGAAATCGTGACAGTTTTTCCACTTGCCTTTTTCTCTTCCAACATGTCATGAAATCACGACAATTTTTCCTACTTTTTCTCTCTTCCAACATGTCGTGAAATCGTGATAGTTTTTCCTGCTTTTTCTTTCTCTTCCAACATGTCGCGAAATCGCGACAGTTTTTCCTGCTTTTTCTCTTTCTTCCAACATGTCGCAAAATCATGACAATTTTTCTTACCTGCTGCATATGGGCCACTTCGGTCTTCTTGGAAAATCACTATACATACTCTGAATAACCTTTGAACTTCTGTCTTCTGCATCTGAATAGCTTTTGAACTTCCTATCCACTGCATCAACAGATCTATCTGACTGTGTTGACAACAATGACAATACTGTTGCTACACCTTGCTCAATAGAGACTCTCTATTTTGGCATCACTCATCTCAATGCCTCTTCAACACGTCATATGGTAAGGTGTTATATTATTTTTTAAAATAAAAGTTTTCTTATCCAGTGCAAATATAGGAGTCCCATTTTTCCTAGATGCTACCATTGATGCAATGAACGTAGATGCCACCCTTCCTTGTTGCTTGTTCGTTGAAAGGTGCTTTGTGGACCCTTACTCGCTGCCTTTCAAGATTTTTTTTTTGCTGCATCCTCTATCTGACGTCAAACCCTTTAATTTAAGCTATAATATCTTATATATATATATATATATATATATATATATATATATATATATATATATATATATATATATATATATATATATATTAGCAAGAAAAAAAGCATTTAATTCCATTTCCTTTCTAGCCTTTTCTTCACCCGAAAATCAAAGGATAATTGTAAAATATTTAATACAATATTTTCTATGGGGAGTTAATAGGTACCTTTTGCACCTATACTAAGTTTTGGGGGGGGGGGGGTGGTGTCATTGCATCATTTTTGCCTTCTTTTACTTTCTTTACATTTGTTCTTAAGTTGGTAATATTAATTTTATTTATATATCTTGCTTAATATTAAAAAGGTGTTGATTATATCTTCAATCCTTAATTAAAGAATTTACTAAAATATATTTTTACTAGTTCTTTATTTCATTAAGCAAAATTTTATATTAACAACTTAAATTTTCTATTTTCCAAACATCTTTAATATTTTATAGAGATATTTTACTGAATGAAAAATCTTTCTTTTCAAAATAGTCTCTATATTAATTAAATTTTTTGGAATCACTTTGTTACATATAGTCAGCGTAAATGAAATAAAGGGTATTCAATCCAATCCTTACATAATAAATAATAAATAAAATATATCTATTCTTTCTTTATTATTTCATTAAGAAATTAAAAATATTTGTGTTCAATTTAGTATACTTGACAAAGAGTATTTTTTAATTATCTCTTAAAAGCATTATTTCTCATTCTAAACTTCCCAATAAGAATAAATAATTCATATCACCACTCACCATATTGGACATACTATTTAAATTATAGTTTCCCTCAAGTAAGGGCACGTTATTTGGTAACCAATAATGTCCTGGTTGATATTCACCTATGTTCCAAGTATCATATCTAATCAAATACTTATAGTTTCCCTCTAGTCAGGACAAGTATTTGAGAAGAAAAGATATATAAGCATGGCATATTTTTTCTCTTAACCATAGTTTCCCTTTCTTTAGGGTTGTATTTATTGAGTTATTTGGTGTTTCCTAAAAGCTTTGGCCTATTTATCTCATTAACCTCATTAAATATCAAATAACCTCAACAATTACTTATAGTTTCCCTCTTGTTAGGGTGGGTATTTTTGAGCATTTTGGTATTTTCTACAGGCTTCTGTTGACTAGTATCCATTGCATTCTCTAAATTAAATTTAAAGGGGGGACCTTTGGGTTAACTTAAAAATGAATTCAATGAATACAATTGATCCTCTCGCTCCTCACAACTTCCATACATGGAAAACCCAAATTTTTAATCTCATTTCTCAGAAAGGGCTCACACACCTATTAGAATAAAAGCAACCTGAGTTCGAAAAAGAATATGAAATATTTGTTCACAAAGGGAAAATGTATGAAACAATAGGTATTATAATCTCGAATGTGCATGAAATTTTATGTTTTAACATTGTAGATTGTAAAACTCCTTATGAAATTTGGGAGAAACTAAAGATATTGTTTGGGAAAGTAGATCAAATAAAATCAATGCAACTAGAAGCAAAATTAACAACTCTATCTCCTCAGGACTTCAGCAATATTGTTGACTTCCTCACCAAATTCAAATAGGTCCTCACTCAATACAAAGGTAGTGGGAAGACTAAGACTGAATAATAATGCATTTATCTAATCCTTTATAAACTAAATGGTGTATTTCAAATCTTGGCTACCACATTTTTATCTACCAAAGATGCTCTTGGTGCAACCTTTAAAATGCCCTCTTTAGAAGAGTTTTGTGATAGACTAACTAGGGAATAAACAAAAATTGCAAGATATGAAATCTCTTCTTCTTTCTCTCTCTCAAAAGCCTTAGTAGCCTCCACCTCTTCTAAAGAAAAATTCAAAAAGAAGAAAAATAATCCTATAACTGGTACTCACTATAAAAAGAATGGTCACTCTGTAAAAAATTGTTGGAAAATATTACAACTAGAGGTAGCTATGAAGGATCAAAATATAGACGATAAAAAGCAAATAGGAAAAGCCCTTAATATTCAAGAAAAACCTTCAATTCTTCTTCTAATCACTAGGTCCTATATTCCAGAGCAACTCATCACATGATTGCTTCAAATGAGTCATTCTCTTATATCTCCTCAAGTTCAACTTGTAGCATAGAAGTTGGTGACTCTTCATTGATACCAATCAAAGGAAAGGGTGATATAACCATTGATGGTGGCTCTATAAATAATGTTCTCTATGTTCCAAACATTGCCACAAATATCCTCTTTGTCTATCATATTTGTACTTTTGGAAATGAGAAAATTGTTCTCTTCTCTCCAACAAGAGTTTAGATAAGAGACTTTGAATATCCCCATTATCTCATAGCCAAAGGATATATTGATCACAACACTCACCTATTTCACTTCAAAGGGTTAAAAAAATATAAAATGAGCCTCCTATTTTATGGCTCATGGAGATCTTGAAAGTAAAATTTGACATGAAAGGTTTGGTCATCTCAGTTACAACTACCTAAAGGAATTGAGCACCCATGAAATGGTAATAGGTTTACCTCAAGTCTATTCTATTGATGGAGTTTGTCCTGGATGTGCTCTTGGAAGGCAACATCAAGATATTTTCCACCCAAGTAGTTCTCTAAAAACTTCACCCCTCTAGAATTAATCCATAGTGACTTGATGTCTTTTCCATAACCTTCTTTCAAAGGAGCAAAATATGCTCTAACCTTTATTGATGACTTTTATAGAAGAACTTGGGTCTAATTCCTAAAATATAAATGTGATGTTCTATCCCACTTTAAAGTCTTTAAAGCCTTATTTGAAAATCATGCCTCTCAATATGAAGTAAATTTGCATAGATAATGGGGGGGTAATATTGTAGTAATGAGTTCTCCATATTTCTATCAAATCATGGCATCATTCATAAGCATTATGTCTCCCATAATTCTTAGCAAAAGAGAATTATAGAAATAAAAAAAACTAAATATTAAAGGAAATGGCAAATTATATGCTCCATTCAAGAGATCCTCCAAAAGGTTTTTGGGCATAAGCTATTAACTGTACCAATTATATTCAAAACCACACACCTCATAAATCTCTTGATCATTTAACTCTTGAAGAAGCATGGAATGGTTCAAAACCGGATGTTTCCTTCTTCAATATTTTTGGGTGTACTGCTTGGGCTCACATCCCAAAGAAAAAAAGGAAGGCTCTAGATAAGAAAAGTAGAAATCTCATATTTATTGGTTATTGTGAGGAAATTAAAGCATACAGGCTCCTTGATCCCTCAACTCATGAGGTATTTTTTATAGGAATGTATAATTTTATGAAACATTCCCTCAAAAAATCCTCAAATCTCCTCTTCCTCCATTGATCCTTCTCATATAATAGAAGCTCAATATTATGAAAACCAACTCTAGAGGTTAACTTAGAGATTGATAATCAATATGAGGAACCTAAAACTCCAACTCAATGTATTTCCACTCCTTCTAATCCTTCCACTATGCCAAAATGGGCCCGCACCATTGTTAAAGAAGCTACTCCTTACATCCAAAATCTTCCATCATCTAGATCAACCAACTCCATAGGCGCTGGTCTTGTTTGTGAGTATATTTACTCTGATCCTTAGTCCTTCAAAGAAGCAACTGGTATTAAAGAATGGGATGATGCCATGGAAAATGAATTATCTTCTTTAATTAAAAAACCTTGGGATTTAGTTCCCTTGCCTAAAGGAAGGAAATTAGTTTGTTGTAAATGGATTTACAGAACAAAGTATGGTCCTAATGGAGAAATTGACAAACACAAATCTTGCATAGTAGGCAAAGGTTTCTCTCAAATTGAGGTAATTTATTATGCTGAAACCTTTGCTCCAGTTGCTAAAATGGATTCTGTAAGACTGGTTCTTGCTCTGTCTACTTCTAAAAAGTGGTCTATCTTTCAAATGGATGTAAAAGTGCTTTCTTACATGGGGATTTAAAGGAAGAGATATGCATGGAACAACCTATTGTTTTCACTCAAGACTCCTCTCTTTTTTGTAGGCTTAACAAGTCTCTCTATGGCCTCAAACAAGCTCCTAGAGCTTGGTATAAAAATATGGATTCCTTCCTTCTTTCCACAGGTTTTTCTCATTGTGAGTCTAATAACACAGTCTAAATTTGGAGAGATTAAGAAAAAATCACCATTCTTGTTTTATATGTTGATGATATTCTAATCACTTGTATTACTTTCAATCACATTCAGACTATAAAATACTCTCTCTCTAATTTTTTTGATATGGCTGATCTAGGTTTAGCTCATTACTTCCTTGGGATCCAAATAAATAAAAAAAATACAAATATTTCATTGTGTCAACAAAAATACACACTAGATCTTCTTCAAAGGTTTAAAATGTTAGATTTAAAACCTTATCCTACACCTTTTCAATATGGCATAAATCTAAGTACTTCCTACTCATCCCCTCTATGTGATGTAACTCTATACCATTAGCTTGTAGCGAGTTTGTTATACCTTACTCATACTCATCCGGATATCTCATATGTTGTTGGCCTCATATCTAGATTCTCTAATCAACCTCACTTCAGTCATTGGAAAGCAGCAAAAAGAATCCTCCACTACTTGCAAGGAACTACTCAATTTTAGCTCTTATATAAGGAAAAATCCATGGATATCATTGTCTCCATAGATTCAAATTGGGCAATTTTAGTAGAAGACAGATGTTCAACTTATAGCTATGTCTTTTGTCTTGTTTCTTCACCAATAGCCTGTTTATGCAAAAAAAAAAACAAGCAGTAGACTTATTATCTAAAGAGGTAGAATACAGGGCAACAATTTTAGAAAGTTAGGAAGCTCTTTGGATTCATTAAATTCTAAGAGAATTTGATTTGTACCATAAAAAAACTATAACTCTTTGGTATGGAAATCAGAGCAAAATTTACATTACGCAAAATACAGTTGAGCATCAGCACACCAAGCACATTGAGATACATATGCACTTCATTTGACAACACATTCAAAATGGGGACATATACTTGGACTATATTCCAACTGAGGAGAAAATTGTAGACATCTTCACCAAGTCATTTCCTTCTCCGCGTTACATATACTTGTAAGATAAACTTGGAGTAATACAATTGCAATGACATAAAGGTCTTCCATATCTCATTTTACTATTGTATTCTTTGGAGGATGGTTTTTTCCCTTGTGGTTTTTTCATCATCTCTCCAAAATTATATATTATTCATGAGTACCTAATCAGGCCAAGTTGTTGGGACTCATTATTTTTTGTGTTGAGAGGACAATCTTCACCATCCGAAGACATGCCTCTATCTTGGATATTTTTCTTGTAACATATGGTTTTTCTCCAAGGGGTTTTTTCACCATCTATATATTGTAAATGAGTACCTCATTAGGCCATGTTGTGGGGACTCATCCTTTTATTTTTTTAAGAGGAAAAAATTCACCATATGAAGACAAGCCTCTTCCTTACTTCTTTCTTGATTGATGGATTTTCCCATTGGGTTTTTACCATCTCTTCAAAAAAGAAATCATTGTACATGAGGACCTCATCAGGTCTTTTTATCAGGAATCATTTTTACAAACCACCCCTAGTATCACTTAAGGGAGGTGTTAGAATAAGTGAATATTCTCTTAAGTTATACTAGGATAGACACACTTGAGTTTCCACTCCTCCATGTGTCAGGTAAAATCTCAGTGGTGTCTTCGTCAGACTTGATGAGTTGTTGTAATCCAACAACTGTCAATGATCAACTTTGCTATTTATACAAAGTTGATCCTTGGAATAAATCAATCAATTCTATTTTGTTTCTTCAAATATTGTAATACTTTGTAGTTCTACTCTTGGAAATTCTAACATGTGTGTGTGTGTTTATTTATCAATATAATTGAAGTTATTGTTAGAATTGTGCTCCCTATCATTATTTAGATTTTTTATGTATTTAAGAAAAACTTGATTATGAATCTTCAATTGATCAATTTTTTTATCCTTATTGAAAGATATATTATACAAATATTATGATCGAACATTATAGTTTTGTTCTCCTCTATAGAATTTTTGTTTTTCCTTGACAAGGTTCTAATATTATCTTTTAGTTTATTTCTCTCATTATTTTTTCTTTACATTTTGATTTTAATATTACATTTTTTTGTTCTAACTTTTCTTCCTCTAAGATTTTATTAAACCATTTAGTTAAAAAAATATTTTAAAATTTTATCAAATTTAAAATTTCTATTAATTTTAGAGCAAGTTTTGTCCACCACTTTCATGTCTCATCAATAAAAGAAAAGTACATCAAATCACTCAATAATATAAAAAAAATATAGTCATTCAACTAAGCTTCTACATCCTCCTTTTCCTAAAAATGTGTGAGTAAGATACATGATATTTTTTCTACATTAAATTTGGATATTGGATTGCACCATTTTGAATTTTAAATCACACTCTTTTATATATCAAAATGCACCCGTTTATTATTAGGTCACACACTTTAGTATTTGGATAACACCCTTTCATATTAAGGTCACATCCTTTCATATCTTGTATTATACCATTTCATATCTCTAGTCACACCCCTTCATATCTTAGGTCAAACCCTCTTGTATCTTAGGTCACACCCTTTCATATCTTAGGTTACAATTTTTATTATTAGGTCACACCCTTTTATTTTCAAGTCATGCCCTCTCCTACCCCAAGTTATAACTCTTCCCCCTTGGGCGACTTATTTTTGTATCACAATATTTATTGTCTTGTGTCACATATTTTTGTTTCTTGGGTTGTAGTATTTCATATCTCTAGTATATAATTGTTAAATGTTTGGATGAGATAAATGAATACCAACAAGAATTGCTTGAAAATTCTAGGAACCTTCGAATAAAAAGAATTTCATTAACATAAATATTGAAATAAAAATATAATTTCATAAAAGAACAAAATATTGCAATAAAAAATGTAAATTTAAAATTTTAACAATCTCAGAAATCACAACATAGAATCACAGGCCTCTTAGAGGGGAAAGCATATTTCAATACTTTCATTAATATACAAAAAAATACATTAATTTATGGGTCCTCGTATTTAAAGATACACTTCATGCAACCCTAATTTAATGCTCAAGAGTTTGCTTACATGCAAAGTTACATTCATGCTAGAATTTACTACCAAATATTAGTTACATTATTGATAATGGTTACATGAAATAACCCCACTTGTTTAGGTACCTCTATTATCACATACCATTACAAAATATTAAAAAATACCATTATAAGGGGATCCCCATGTTGGAAAGGGATCATTACAAAATAATATAAGAATTACAAAATAATATTAGGATAGGGTCCTAACATACCCTTCTCCTTCAAAAAAAATTATCCTCAAAGCTAGAGATGAGTAAATTGGTACTATAGATACTAGAGAGATTTCCATGTGGCATATTTTGGTTGTAGTCCATACCATTGAATAAGAATATCAATGATGACTCAGTTTCAAAGAGTGCACGATAAATGGTCCAAAAGTTGCTTAGGCTCATACAATATGAAGCTCTATTCATCTATTTCATGTAAGAAATATTAAACCTATACTTGATTACCCACTACCTTCTTGAGAGATGAGACACGAAAGATAGGATGTAGCTTTGACATAGTTATAAGGACCAATTTGTAGGTTGTTGCACCAATCCACTATAAGACTTGATAGGGTCTATAGTATTTGGTATATATAGATCGAGAGTGAGGATTGTTTATATAGCTACAAGCACATAAAAACCATATGTCCTACTTTAAAACTATACTTAGAATTATGATGATCAATTTGTTGTTGCATATAATTTGGGCCAATTCTATATTCATATTTAGTTGATGAAGGATGATGACATGCTGGTAGAGTGTAGTGTCAACAACATGAACCTTGAAGCTTCCTTGAATGTAGAAGGAGGGTGTTGATGGAGGAAAACTATAAAATACTTAAAAATGGGTAACCTTGGTTGCAACGTGATATGAAATATTACACCACCATTCAACAAAGGAAAGCCACTTTGCACACTATGTAGGATTTTAAGAGGTAAAATAATGAAGGTAGATATCAAATCATTTGATTACAATCTTTGTACAACTATCTGCTTAAGAATGATAGTATGAACACATTTTGAGCCAATTTCCTTGTAACTTAAATAATTATTGCTAAAAATAACTAGTAAAGGTAGGGTGATAATTGAACATAATAGATGCAGGCATGCCATGAAGGGATAAAATAAAGTCTAGAAATATTTGGGTTTCTATTGAGGTTGTGTAGGGATGATAAGGGGAACAAAAATGAGCATAATTTATGAGATGATCCACTACCATCAAAAAAATTGATTTGCCTCCTAATTTAGGTAACCTTTCAATAAAGTCCATGGAAATTGTTGAACTAAGAATGGCATTGAGAGTGGGAGTGAATCAATGTGTATTAAAAATTTAATCCAACAACGAAATCAAATCAAAATGAGCAATCACACAAACATGCATCAAATAAAACCATATTTATAGTGGAAACCCGATGTGGGAAAACCACTGTGCTAATGGACTGTTTGGAATCCTATCCAAATCCAACCTTGAAAATTTTTGGTCTTTATAGTATTTTTGTAGCACAAACTACAAGGAATAACACCAACCAACTTGGACTTTAGTAGCACCAACTACAAGGAGTACCAACCCCTATTGCCAAGCACCGACCCAAAAAATTTAAAAAGCTCTGATTAAAAGTTTTTAATCATATAAAAAGACCCTGAGTGGTATAGATCACAAATATTCTCCTCTAAAATCTTCTGTATGATTCCATATGATATAAATCTCAATCTCGTTTTCTCTGTACTCACACTGAATCCTTTTAAAAACCTTTTTGCAAACCCTTCAACTTCTAACACTTCAACTTCATAACAAATTTTGAGCTACAATATGACCATTTCAACATTAAAATAATGTCTCCCATGGGATACATAGTGTTCTTCTATATTTTAAAATTTTGCATGTAATTTTGGAGAGGCATTTTGTCAAACAGTTCACAGGCAAAGTATTGTGCACATTACTCGTTCTCAGAGGCCTCAAAACCACTTTGACCAAAAAGTACAAATGCTATGTATGGTGAAATATACATGAAAAAAACTTAAACAGTGATTCAAAAATAATAAGATATAAATTTGAGCATTTGAACGCAAAAACACTTATCTTCCCAAAATTGGAAAAAGTGCTCCAAAGCCATTTTGCAATGCTCACCATTCTTCCTCTGGACTCCGTTGGGCTGAAATTTAAAACTTAAGCTCTCAGTGTATCCAGATACCTCCAGTACAAAATTTTAGGTCTAATTCCTTGTGTATTGCTTAATATTCCTCCTACAAAGTGGCCTCTGACAGATTTTACACCTATCACATAAATTGGAAAAAGTGCTCCAGAGCCATTTTGCAACTGTTACCGTTTCCTCTTAAGATATCCGTTTCAAGTGAAATTTAACACATATGCTCTTGGTACATCCAAATATATCCAGTATAAAATTCAAAGTCTAATTACTCACAAATTTCTTAATTTACCTCCGACAACATGGTCTTCAATGCAGATTTTACAGCCATACAACAATGTACAAAGTCATCTATCAAAGTACCAATGATACAATCGACCGGTCCAAACATTGAACTAACACTATGATTACACTCACTAATATAAAAAAAGACTCCAAATAGTATCTTGGTCTGTCCAACACATTCCATTGATGTTTTTACAATTTTGACGATTTTTGCAACTTTGATAGTTTCCTTACAATTTTTATAACTTTTGCAAATTTGTATGAACAACCTATAAAAAATTCACTCGAACATCAAAAAATCCTCATAAGCATTTAAAAACACTGTATATACTCTGAATAAACTCCAAACAACTATCCACTACATCAACTTGTCCATATGAGTGTGTTGACAACAATGACAATATTGTCTTTGCACCTTGCTCAACAATCTCCCCCTTTGGAATTGTTGGCAACACACGCAAAATTTCTTGTAACTCTTCTCCCATTTAACAAAAATACCAAAGGGTTGTTGCAAACTCTCCCTGAGTCCATGCATAATATTCTTAGCCAAAAATTATTACACTTAGCAAAAATCACAAACATGAGCAAAAAGATAAACAAAGATAAAAATACGCCCCCTAAGAATGTGGTCCCGATAGCTAGTCAATGGTTGGGAAGTGTGACCACTCCCAATTTATTGTGAAGGTACTCAAATACTTTCTTGGGCAATGGTTTCATGAAGATATTTTCTACTTGCTCTGTTGTTAGAAAAAAATCCAACTTAACCTCACCTTTCGTAACTTCCTCCTTCAAAAAATGGTACCAGATAGCAATATGTTTTGTGCGAGAATGCATAACCGAATTCTTTGAGATATTGATTACACTTGTATTGTCACACATGATTGATATGGGCTCACTAAAATTTATTCCAAGATCCTTCAAAGTTTATTTCATCCAAAGTACCTGTGTACAACATGATGTCGCTGCAATATACTCTGCCTATGTTGTGGATAATGAGACTGACTCCTACTTTTTGCTATGCCACGCAACAAGATTATCACCAAGATAGAATACACCTCTATTGGTAATCTTCTTGTCATCTACACATCCTTCCCAATCTGCATCTGAGTATGCAATAAGGGTGAAGTCCTTACCTTTCGGATACCATAACCCATACTCCATAGTACCTTGAGGTATCAAAAAATCCTCTTCACTACTATCACATGAGTCTCATTGGGACTATCTTGAAATCATGCTACCATGCATAATTCCTAAAAAATGTCCAATCTAGTAGTTTTCAAGTACAGTAAGCTCCCAATCATGGATCTGTACATAGTTTGATCAACAGGTGGAGATTTGTCATCCTTGCTCAACTTGCAACCTGTCTTCATGGGAGTGCTAACTAGCTTGCAATCCTCCATTGTGAATGTTTTCAGCATCTATTTCACATATTTAATTTGAGAAATAAATATACCCTTCTCCTTTTGATTAACTTAAAATTTGAGAAAATACGAAAGTTCACTAATCATTGACATTTCAAACTCTTTTTGCATCTTATTCGCAAAATATTTACATAAATTATCTTTGTTGTTGCCAAATATGATATCATATATGTATACAACAACAATAATATGATGACCATTTTCTATTTTGACATACAAATTACAATCCACCATACCTTTCTTGAACCCTTGCTGAGTAAGATAATTGTCTAGCCTTGCATACCATGCCCGGGGTGCTGGTTTTAAGCCATATAATGCTTTCTTCAACCTGTAAACCAATTTGGGATCATCACCAAGATGAAAACCATCTGGATACTTAATATAAATATCTTCTTCAAGTTTCTTATTTAAAAATGCAGATTTCACATCCATTTGATAAACTTTGAAATTCTTGTAAACTGCTAAAGCAAGAAACATTCTAATTGCCTCTAGTCTGGCCATAGGTGCAAAGGTTTCCTCAAATTCAATACCTTCAACTTGTGCATACCTTTTACATACCAATATTGCTTTGTTTTTGACTACTTGTATGTCTTCATTTAATTTGTTTTGAAAGACCCATTTAGTACTGATTACACTTTTATTTGCGGGTCTTGGTCCTAACTCCCAAGTCTTATTTTTCTTGATCTGATAATAATTCTTCATTTATTGCCTTTACCCAACTTTCATATTTTCTTGCTTCGATAATATTTTTGGGCCCAATGATAGATAGTAAAGAGTATTTTCTTTCTAATATTCTTATTTTTTGAACACCAATTGTAGGGTCTCCAATTATTTTCTCTCTAGGATGATATTTTTGCCAGCTACCTGTTTTGAATTTTTTTTTTTATTCCAATTATGAATCACTTTTCAAATCCTCTAAGTCAATTCTTGAGGTCTTTTTTGTTTCCTCTTCCTCATCTCCTTCAATGACCTCTTCATAAATTTGGTAGTTCTCTTTATAGCTAATTACTCATTCCCTTCCTTCATCAACTTTAACATTGAAACTTTCCACAATTTTTCTTAGCCTCTTGTTGTAACATTTGTAATCTTTGTTTTTTGACAAATAGCTAAGAAAAATACCTTCATCCACTCTATATTCAAACTTACCTTGGTTTTCTTCAGTTCTTTTGATGTAACACTTGTTGCCAAAAACTTTAAAATATCTTGTTATTGCATTTTTATCGAACCACAACTCGTAAAGAGTTTTGATTTCATGCATCCTCAACATGCACCTATTTTGGATGTATACCACAGTATGGACTGCCTCTTTCCAGAATTTGTCTGCTACTTTACTCTCAGTCAACATAGTCTGTGCCATTTTATGCACTGTCCTATTCTTTATTTCTACCACACCATTCTTCTGAGGTGTCTTGGCTACTGAAAACTGTCTCTTGATGCCATATTTTTCATAATACTCTATAAAATCCTCTAAAATGATCTCTCCTCCTATGTTTGACCTTAAATATTTAATCCTTTTTTCTGTTTCATCCTCAACTTGGTTGTTGAAAACCTTGAACATCTCAAATGCTTTTGATTTATGCTTAAAAAATAATACCCATGTCATCCTAGAATAGTCATCTACACACAACATGAAATATTTGTCACAGTTTGTGCTTTGCATTCTCATGGGTCCACATAAATCAATATGTACTAGTTCCAAAGGTTTGCTAATGTAGTACTCTTTTATTTTAAATGAGACTCTAGTTTGGCTCCCTTTTTGACATGAAGCACAATGCTATCTGATGGTTTTCCAATGGTGGGAATATCTCTCACTGCTTTATTTGAACTAATTTTTACTATATTTTCAAAAATTATATGACCGAGCCTCTTATGCCACAACCAATTCTCTTCTTCCTATCCAATAAAGTGAGATCCTTCTAAAGTCTTCGAGAGAGTGTATAGGTTTCCAGATGTCCTTGATCCAGTTGCTATCAACTTCCCACAGTTTGCATTTTTGATTTCACAAACCTGCTTTTTAAAGACCACATCATGACCTCTATCACAAATTTGACTTACGCTCAACAAGTTATGCTTCAGACCAACCACACAAAAGACTTCCTTTGACCCGATTTTTCCATCACTTATCTTAAATGAACCTTTGCCAACTATCTTAGCTCCATAATTTTTTTTGAATTTATATAAACCACCTTCATATTGCTGTAACTTTTCAAATTTTTGTTTGTCACCTGTCATATGACTGGAGCATCTACTATCAAGTATCCATGGTGCAGAATTATTCTGCACTTTAAATGTCATTTGTACAATCAAGGATTCCTTTTATTTCTTAGGTTGCTCTTTTTATTTCCACTCTGGTTTGATTACAATTTTGAGCTCTTGTTTTGAATTTTCTTTTTTAGTAGCTCGTGCATTTTTTTTTATGGGAATTTTCTATTTTTTCTTATTCCATTTGACTAAAATTTTCTTCCTTGAAATTTATTTGATGCAAATATACTTCTACAATTTCTTGTAATATGCCCAAAGTTATGACAGTTATAACATTCTACTGCATAATCCATAAAAGGTGAAAAATTATTTCTACTAAAAAAATTCCTTTGTCCTACATTATACTTACAATATGAAATCTTATGTCCATAACAATTGCATTTAAAAAATTAACTAGAAAAGGTATTATTGAACCTGGGTGGTGGTCTTTGCCATGTTGTTGTAGGAGCCATAAATCTTCTCTTCTTTGATGTGTGACATTGGTGAGACTATAATTATCAATTCTCCCTTTGTGCGTTGCATTATTGCTTTTCTTTGCATTATTGTTTTTTACTTGATTAACTTGTTTCTTTTCTTCATTCTTTGTGGATTCTTAATTTATGGTTTGTGATCCATTTGATGATTCTCCTTCATCAAAAACCAAACCAAATTTGATGCCTATAGTATTATGGTTCTTTATGATCTTATTCAGCTTCATAGAACCCTCTTCACATTTGTGATAAAAACTTATTTTTTGATTCATCTCTTCTAGCTACATCCTTAAACCAACAATATCTTCTTCTCACTTGTTGCAATAATCTATTTTCATGGTTATTTGCACTTCGATATCTTCAAATATATTCTTGGATTATTCTATTTGCACTTTCAAACTTGTTATGATTTCATTTGCATCTTCAAGATTTCTTGAAATTTTTTTATTCTTTTTTTATTTTTGTCTTCAATTCATCCAGATCCGTAATTAGTTCCTCTTCCAAATTTACTTCTGTGTCAATTTATTCTTCATCACATTCCTAATATTTTGCTATTTTTTCTTCTTCGAATACCATGAAAAGAGCTTCACCAAAATCCTCATTGGAGTTGTCTTCTGATGAACTAACATTATTGGAGATGAAAATTTTCTTCTTGAAGTTACCTTTTCTAAAATTTGATTTTTTCTTCCAGTCACTTCTTTCTCCATGTGATCCTTCATCACTTCTGTTATTCTCATTAAGTGGACATTTAGCTGTGAAAACCCAATTCCTCCATAGTTAAAAAATTTAAACGGTAACTTTCCTCTATATTTTCCTTTACCTCTTTTCAGTTTTTGCACAAAGTTAGCTTCCATATCATCTAAAATTTCATATTCATCAGAATCTGGTTTGGTTTTTGTATTTTTTGAGATTTGAAGATAACTTCTCTATCTATAGATTTAGATTTTCATATTCTCATTTCATAAGTAGTCGAAGAACCATGCAACTCATCCATAGTAAGAGCATTTAAATATTTAGGTTCTTCTATTGTAGAAACTTTAGAATAAAAAATTTGAGGAGGAGATATTAATACCTTTTTTATGATTATTGAGTCTTTGATTTCCTCTCCAAGTCCTCTGATAGCATTGATGAATTCATTTACTCTTAACATGTAAGCCTCTACATTTTCATCTTCATTCATTTTAAGACCTTCAAATTGTTCTCTATGTGTATGTAGTTTAGCTTCCTTAATATTGTCACCCCCTTGATGAATGCTCTTCAGTTTATCCTAAATTTCCTTTGTGGTCTTGCATCCCATAACTTTTACCAGTTCACTATCAACTAATCCACACATGATAACATTCTTAGATTTTGAATCATTCTCAAATAGTTTATTTGCCATAGAATAAACTGAAGGAGTATAAGGTATTGTATATCCACTATTTACTGATTCCCAAGTATCGTATCCCAAAGCACAAAGATATGTTTGCATTATGAGTCTCCAAAAAGTAGTTGGTTCCATTGAATAACAATGCTTTGTTGGAGGAGAAGCCTTCATCACTTTCCATTGTGTCACTTCCAATATCACCCTATCCGATTAAGCCTATTCAAGAACCTCATTCTAATACCAATTGTTGAACTAAGTGTGACACTGAGAGGGGGGGTGAATCAATGTGTATTAAAAATTTAATCCAACTACGAAATCAAATTTAAACTAGAAATAACACAAACATGCATCACATAACACCATATTTATAGTGGAAACTCGATGTGAAAAAAACACTATGCCAATGGACTGTTTGGACTTCCATCCAAATCCAACCTCAAAAATATTTGGTCTTTATAATATTTTGCAGCACCAACTGTAGGGAATAGAACCAACCAAACCAGACTTTAGCATCACCAATTGCAAGGAGCATTGACCCCTGTTGCCAAGCATCGACCTGAAAAATTTAAAAAACTCTGATTAAAAGTTTTAAATCCTATCAAAATAGCCCGAGTGGTCTATCTCAAAAATCTTCTCTAAAATATTCTATCTAATTTCATCTAATATGAATCTCAATCTCGTTGTCTTTGTACTCACATTGACTCCTTTAAAAACCTTTTTGCAAACCCTTCAACATCTAACACTTCAACTTTCTAACAAATTTCGAGCTACAAGATGACCATTTCAGCATTCAAATAACGTCTCCCATGGGAGACATAGTGTTCTTCTATATTTTAAAATTCTACATGCGATTTTGGAGAGGCATTTTGTCAAACAGTTTATAGGCAAAGTGTTGTGCACATTACTCGTTCTCACACTTGGAGGCCTTGAAACCACTTTTATTGAAAAGAAAAAATGCTTAGTATGGTGAACTATACGTGAAACAACACTTAAATGGTGAATTAAGCAACAAGAAGATATGAATTTGAGCATTCAAATGCAAAAATACTTAGCTGCCCAAAATTGGAAAAAGTTCTCTGAATCCATTTTGCAACGCTCACTGTTTCTTCCTTCGAATTCTTTTTGTGCTACAATTTAACACTTAAGCTCTCAGTATATCTAGATACCTCCAGTAAAAAATTTGAGGTCCAATTCCTCATGGATTGCTTAATATTCCTCCTATAAAGTGTCCTCCGACGTAGATTTTACACCTGTCACATAAACTAGAAAAAGTACTCCAGAGTCATTTTGCAACTGTTACCATTTCCTCCTTAGATGTTTGTGGTCCAATATCTCCAATAAAAATTTCAAAGTCTTATTCTTCGCATATTTCTTAATATACCTCCGACAACATGGCCTCCGATGCAGATTTTATAGCCGTCCAACAATGTACAAAGTCATCCATAAAAGTATTGGTGACGTAATCGACCGGTCCAAACATTGAACTAACACTGCGATTGCACTCACTACTATCAAACAAGACTCCAAATAGTATCTTGGGATGCCCAACACATTCCATTTATGTTTTTGCAATTTTGACAATTTTTGCAACTTTGACAATTTCTTAACGATTTTTGTAACTTTTGCAAATTTGCACGAACAACTTGTAACTTCACTTGAACATCAAAAACATACTCATAAGCATTTAACAACACTGTACATACTTTGAATAACCTCCTAATAATTTTCCACTGCATCAACCTGTCCATATGAGTGTGTTGACAATAATGACAATATTATCGTTGTTTGGCATATGTAGATCGAGAGTAAGGATTGTTTATATAGCTACAAGCACATAAAAACCATATATCCTACTTTATAGCTATACTTAAAATTGTTATGATCAGTTTGTTTTTACATATAATTTGGGTCAATTCTATATTCATATTTAGTTGACGAAGGATGATGACATGCTGATTGAGTGGTGTCAACAACGTGAACTTTGAAGCATCCTTGAATATAGAAGGAGGGTGTTGATGGAGGACAACTATAAAATACTTCAAAAGGGGTAACCTTGGTTGCAACGTGATATGAAATATTACACCACCATTAAACCAAGGGAAGTCACTTTACCCACTATGAAAGATTTTTAGAGGTAAAACAATGAAGGTAGATCTCCAAGCATTTGATTACAATCTTTGTATAACTATCTACTTATGAATGATAGTATGAACACATTTTGAGCCAAGTTCCTTGTAACTTAAATAATTCTTGCTAAAAATAACTATTGGCAATTTGAGTTATTTTATGTTTTCATTGATGTCACATGGATCATTGATGTCACATGGATCACATTGAGTTTTGATGTCATAAATAAGCATTTATGATATTTTGGAGAGCATGGATATATATAGGGTTTTTGTGAAAACCAAGGCAGGCAAAATAAAAGGTTTTATTTAAAACCATGGATGGCAGATTTGAAATGGGTTTTTCTTAAAACCTAGGTTGGCTTTTTGTTTCATCGAAAAAGGTGCCCCGGTGATGGAGATATTTAATTTTAAATATTTAGTTTAAATTTTAAATTATTTAAAATTAAAATTAAAATTTTAAAATTTAAATTAAAAGTCATCACCGATGTCATAGAAAACCATGTGATATCAAAAGGAAAATTCATACTTAAAGGTTTCAACGTATGTGAAATTAATGGAAGGTGGCATATATATATATGCAAAGGCTTTTGATTCATAAGTGTGTCAAATGTAGAGTATAAAAAGGTGGATGCCCTGAATCCTTCGATGTGACAGCATGGTCCAACAATGAGCTTGGGAAGCATGGAGTTTTTTCTTATGACAGGGCATTCGTTCGATTCCCACTGGGTACGATTTTCATGGAGCGTGGAAGAAGAGCATTTGGCACACATATTTGGCATGATAAGGGGCAAAAAAACATAGGGAGCATTTTTGCTCTCTGTCCTATGCGAGCAGATAGCTTGCGTGGTCTTTGGCGCCATGGTTGTGGTTTTGAGTGGGTAGTGACGAGAGTTCGATTCCCTCTAAGAGTCAAGTAAACATTTTATTGAATATTTTTATTATTGCCTAATGTTGGAGGTATAAGGTGATGCTAAGGGAATAATGTTTGATTAAATTTTCATTTACTTGGAAGGCAAGTTAATAATTTTTTAATATATTTTATTTTTTCTAAAGTTGCCCTAGGAGGAATAAGGGTTGTGATGCATGTTTAGAAAAAGAGAGATTTTTGGTGTTTCTCCTTTTGAAAGTATATCATATTATATATCGTTGGAAATATTATTTCGAGGGCTATTTGATTAACTTGCTTAGAGGGAGAAATAAGGTGTATGTAAAGAGATATTTCTATTTTTGTAAAGGGTTTCAAAAGTGAAGGTTGTTTTGTTCTTTTTCAAAGGTGATTAATTCTTTCATGAGGGGACATGTTGTATCTTATTGAGTAGGAGTGATAAGGTGTTATTTGGATATTATTGTTGTGATATTAATCATGATCTCTAACCCTTGTTAAAAGTTGAAAAAGAAGTTTGTTGAGTGTGGTAGATTTAGTGGACATCCAATAAGGCATCAAAAGGTATGAGCAATATTCTCCATTGACTTTGTTTATGGTGGTTGATTTCTGAAATATCATTGGAGAGAAAAGGATTGATTGTGGTTTCCTTTTCGAAAGTGGTTGGTTGAATGCTTCAAGGTTTTTTGGTTTGAGAGTTGTGTTTAAACCTTGTTTTATAAGCATAGTTGTTGAAGCCCATTGGTTATGCAAAGAACTTGAGTTAGAAAAGAACATGAGTATCATTGTTATGTGAGATTTGTGGTTGAGCATTGTTGGAAACATTTGAGTTGGTTGATACATGCTTGGACTAGGGTTTTGTGAGAAAGAGTTGTCCCTTGTGGTGATTGGTTGAGTTGAGTTGATTGAGCCTAGTCAAGTGATTGTGTGAGGTGATTGTTCAAGTCCCATGAAACAAACTATTCTATAATTCTGATTTGAGTTGAGATTGAGCTTTGAGATTAGAACATATTGAGTCTCTAACAATTCTCTTTATGCTTCTATAAGATTTGAGTTGAGTTGAGATTGATTTGAGTTGAGATCATTGTGGATCATTGTTGTCATCCATTGTAGAGTGCATTGCCATTCATTGTTGAATTCATCATTGAGCCTTGCCTTCATAGATTTGTGGATGAGATTTGAGTGCTACTTGAGCATGATTGATTGAGCCTTTGAGAAGGCTTTTGGGACAGATTTGTGGATAGACTTTTTGAGACAAATTTTGAGCAAGTTCTTGGTGAGCTTGTTGAGCATATTTTGAGCAAGTTCTTGGTGAGCTTGTTGAGCATATTTTGAGCAAGTTCTTGGTGAGCTTGTTGAGCATATTTTGAGCAAGTTCTTGGTGAGCTTGTTGAGCAGATTTGGAGCAAGTTCTTAGTGAGCTTGCTGAAGCATATTTTGGGCAAGTTCTTAGTGAGCTTGCTAGAGCATATTTTGGGCAAGTTCTTGGTGAGCTTGTTGAAGTAGATCAGTGGATTGCCTACCTGAGCAGATCAATGTATTGCCTAGCTTTGAGCAGATCAAAGTAATCATTTGTATTGGGATAAGGATCCTTATTTCTATGTGAAATATTATAAGGATATTATCTTGTGGAGTACCCCACATTGGGGGAACCACGTTAAATCTTGTGTCTCAATTGTGTGTGGTGATTTGTGCACTTGTTTACTATTGCTATCTATGTCATTAATGCACACTGCTATATTTGGTTATTGCAATTAAGGACACTAATTGATATTGGTTTGGAAAGAAAGTAAAAAGTGGGTGCTATACTGTTCACCCCCCTCTCAGTATAAGCTTGTGTTCTTCAATTGGTATCAGAGTGGGTTCCTTCGAAAAGGCTAACAACTTGAAGGCAGATTCTACTAGGTTATAGGATGGACAAATGGTATATTGATAGTGGGTGCTCTAGCCATATGACTGGGTATAAGAATAAGTTCATTTCTTTAAAATGGAACAACAATGGATCTGTGAGATTTGGTGATAATGCTTCAACTAAAATCAAAGGGAGAGGAACTTTAAGTTTGGATGATGGAAAGACTACTACATAGGGTGTACTCTATGTTGAGGGTCTAAAACACAATCTACTGAGTGTAAGTCAGCTTTGTGATCGAGGGTACACAATTACTTTTTCCTCTACAGGATGCAAAATCAGGGAAACAAAAATAGGGAAGCTTGTTGCAAATGCAGAAAGAACCAATAACAATCTCTACATGCTCAATGAAATAAAAAGGGAAAAATGTCTTCTATCTCAAGAAGAAGAAAGTTGGTTATGGCATAAAAGGTTGTGTCACTTGAACTTCGATAACATAGTAAGGATAAGCAACAAAAAAATTGTCAGAGATCTACCAAAGATAAAAAGACCTTCAAATACAATTTGTGCACAGTGTCAGTATGGAAAGCAGACAAGATCAAGTTTCAAGGCAAAAGAATATTCCTCTTCCAAGGTATTAGAATTGATTCATACTGATTTATGTGGTCCTATGAGAACCAAAAGCCTACAAGGTGAAAGCTACTTTATGTTGTTCATAGATGATTATTCTAGAATGACCTGGGTTGTTTTTATGAAAGAGAAATCAGAGGCATTTGAGCATTTCAAAGTATTCAAAGAAATGGTAGAAAATGAAATAGGAAAGAAGATCAAGTGTTTGCGATCAGATAGAGGAGGGGAATTCATCTCTATAGAATTCATTGAGTTTTATGCAGAACATGGAATCAAAAAAGAATACTCAGCAACCAGGACTCCTCAACAAAATGGAGTAGTAGAAAGAAAGAATAGAACTCTTGAGAATATGGCCAGAGCAATGCTAAATGAATCAAGAATCTCAGATGGGTTTTGGAAGGAAGCAATCAATACAACAATCTATGTTATGAATAGAGCTCAAGTTAGAACAAAGCAACATAAGACTCCATATGAGTTTTGGAAAGGAAGACCTCCCATGGTAAACTACTTCAAAATTTTTGGAAGTAAGTGTTATATCAAAAGAGAGGATAAGGACTTGGGCAAGTTTGATCCTAGATGCGATGAAGGTATTTTTCTTGGATACTCTACAAAGAGTAAGGCCTATAGATGCTACAATAAAAGAACACATACCATGGTGGAAAGTATAAATGTCAGAGTTGATGAAAGAACAGGAATAAATGAGCCATCTCAGGAAGATATTCTTGAAGAAGAAGAAAGTTGTCAGGAAGAAATGGGTGAAGATTCAGATGAAGAAGATTTGCAGAATATACCCTCCAAAACTTCATCAAGATATATTCAAAAAAATCATCCAGAGGACTTGATCATTGGCAACCCTGATGTAAGATGGACAAGAAGAGGAATCATAGGCTCAATAGAACAAGCAAATGTTTCACTACTATCCAAGCTAGAACCAAAGGATTTCAGAGAGGCAAAAAGTGATGAATGTTGGATTAAAGCAATGAAGGAAGAACTAGATCAGATTGAAAAAAGTAAGACTTGGGAATTAGTTCCAAGACCAAAAGGAAAAAATGTAATTGGTACTAAATGGGTCTACAGGAACAAACTGAATGAAGATGGTCAAGTCATCAGGAACAAGGCAAGATTGGTGTGTAAAGGATATGCACAAGTAGAAGGAATTGATTTTGATGAGACCTTTGCACCAGTTGCAATATTGGAAGCTATACGGATGTTTTTGGCACTTTCAAGCTACAAGAATTTCAAAGTATATCATATGGATGTCAAATCAGCATTTTTGAATGGTCATTTAGAAGAAGAAGTTTACATTGAACAACCAGATGGGTTTAATCAAGCAGATAAGCCAGATTATGTATGCAGATTGAAGAAGGCTCTTTATGGCTTAAAGCAAGCTCCTAGAGCATGGTATTCAAGACTGGATAAATATCTTCGAGAGCAAGGTTTCAAAAAGGGAACAGTTGATAGCAATCTGTATATTAAAAATAAGGGAAATGATTTGATGATTGTGGAAGTTTATGTGGATGATATTATTTTTGGGGGTAGCAATGACAGAATGTGTCAAGAATTTGCAAGAAACATGACTAATGAGTTTGAAATGTCTATGCTTGGTGAATTAACCTTTTTCCTCGGATTACAGATTTCACAATTAGAAAAAGGGATATTTCTTTCACAAACAAAGTATATAAAGGAGATGTTGAAGAAATTCAAAATGGAAGATAGTAAGCCAGTTAGTACTCCAATGGTTACAGGGTGCAAATTAAGCAAAGATGATGAATCACCTGATGCAAATCAAACTCTATACAGATCTATGATTGGTAGCCTGTTATATGTTACAGCCACAAGACCAGATATAATACAGGCAGTTGGTTTAGTGGGAAGATTTCAAGCAGCTCCAAAAGAATCACATGTGACAGCAGTGAAAAGAATACTCAGATATCTCAAAGGAACAATGGAGTATGGTCTATGGTATCCTAGAAGCAGTAAGTTCACTCTCACAGCATACACAGATGCATATTGGGTAGGAAATATTGATGATAGAAAAAGCACAAGCGGAGGAGCATTCTTTCTTGGTGATTGCCTAGTTTCTTGGCTGAGCAAGAAACAACCATCAGTGTCACTTTCCACAATAGAGGCAGAATATATTGCAGCAACAACATGTTGTTCACAGGTATTATGGATGAAATAGACTCTCAAAGATTTTAGTATAGAACATGATCATCCCATTCCTATTCTATGTGATAATACTAGTGCTATAAGTATCTCGAAGAATCCAGTAATGCATGCCAGAACAAAGCACATTCCAATCAAGTATCACTTTTTAAGAGAGCAAGTTACAGAGCAACAAGTAAGATTGGAATATGTTCCTACAAAATATCAGATTGCAGACATATTTACAAAACCATTACCAAGAGAAACGTTTGAGCATTTGAGAGAACAACTGGGAGTAAAAGTACTCCCACCCCAAAATTAATCACCTCAAGAGAGAAGGTGGTGAGGGGGCTAAGCTTAAGAGTCATATATTTTAGCCCCATAGGTGTCCCTTTTGCCATTGATGTCAAAGGGGGAGAGATTTGAGTAAGGGGAGAGATTTTTGGTTTGAGAGCATTGAGTTAGGGGGAGCACCCTCCAAAGAGAGCATTGAGTTAGGGGGAGCAGCCTCCATAGAGAGTATTGAGTCAGGGGAGCAACTTTGATTCTCAGAGATGGTTTTTGCAGTGATTGTGGTTTTTGCATTAGAGGTGTTGCCATCAATGACAAAGGGGGAGATTGTTGGCAATTTGAGTTATTTTATGTTGTCATTGATGTCACATGGATCATATTGAGTTTTGTGGCCAAAGCATTTCATAAATAAGCATTTATGATATTTTGGAGAGCATGGATATATACAGGGTTTTTGTGAAAACCAAGGCAGGCAAAATAAAAGGTTTTATTTAAAACCATGGATGGCAGATTTGAAATGGGTTTTTCTTAAAACCCAGGTTGGCTTTTCGTTTCATCGAAAAATGTGCCCCGGTGATGGAGATATTTATTTTTAAATATTTAGTTTAAATTTTAAATTATTTAAAATTTAAATTTTAATTTTAAAATTAAATATATTAATTATAGATAAATATAGAAAGGAGGAAAGGTATATTAATTTATAGTGCCGACGTCTAAAGAAATGAAGGAAAGGCATATATATGCAAAAATATTTGATTTATAAGTCTATATGAATGGATGCTAATTTGATTTTGGAATGCCTTCGATTTGGGAAGATGGAGTTTTTGTTAAGAGAGAGAAGTGTGACTTTGGTCTATTGAAAAATCATTCATGGAGTTTAATAAGATGCATAGGCATATTTGGGCTAGCGTTTGGTTTGTGTTTTGAGGAGTCCTATGCGATCGAGTCCCACGTGGTTATTTGCTTGTTGTGTGTTGAGTGGTAGTGACGATGGTTAAGTTTTTGAAGGGTGCAGTAAATTTTATGATATAAGTTTTTGTTCGTGTCCCTTTGGACACGTGAGAGGCATAAGGTGATGCTAAGGTAATAATGTTTAGATTAAATTTTTATTTGCAGAGGCAAGTTAATAATTTTTTAATATATTTTATTTTTTCTAAAGTTGCCCTAGGAGGAATAAGGGTTGTGATGCATGTTTAGAAAAAGAGAGATTTCTGGTGTTTCTCCTTTTGAAAGTATATCATATTATATATCGTTGGAAAGATTATTTCGAGGGCTATTTGATTAACTTGCTTAGAGGGAGAAATAAGGTGTATGTAAAGAGATATTTCTATTTTTGTAAAGGGTTTCAAAAGTGAAGGTTGTTTTGTTCTTTTTCAAAGGTGATTAATTCTTTCATGAGGGGACATGTTGTATCTTATTGAGTAGGAGTGATAAGGTGTTATTTGGATATTATTGTTGTGATATTAATCATGATCTCTAACCCTTGTTGAAAGTTGAAAAAGAAGTTTGTTGAGTGTGGCATATTTAGTGGACATCCAATAAGGCATCAAAAGGTATGAGCAATATTCTCCATTGACTTTGTTTATGGTGGTTGATTTCTGAAATATCATTGGAGAGAAAAGGATTGATTGTGGTTTCCTTTTCAAAAGTGGTTGGTTGAATGCTTCAAGGTTTTCTGGTTTGAGAGTTGTGTTTAAACCTTGTTTTATAAGCATAGTTGTTGAAGCCCATTGGTTATGCAAAGAACTTGAGTTAGAAAAGAACATGAGTATCATTGTTATGTGAGATTTGTGGTTGAGCATTGTTGGAAACATTTGAGTTGGTTGATACATGCTTGGACTAGGGTTTTGTGATAAAGAGTTGTCCCTTGTGGTGATTGGTTGAGTTGAGTTGATTGAGCCTAGTCAAGTGATTGTGTGAGGTGATTTTTCAAGTCCCATGAAACAAACAATTCTATAATTCTGATTTGAGTTGAGATTGAGCTTTGAGATTAGAACATATTGAGTCTCTAACAATTCTCTTTATGCTTCTATAATATTTGAGTTGAGTTGAGATCATTGTGGATCATTGTTGTCATCCATTGTAGAGTGCATTGCCATTCATTGTTGAATTCATCATTGAGCCTTGCCTTCATAGATTTGTGGATGAGATTTGAGTGCTACTTGAGCATGATTGGTTGAGCCTTTGAGAAGGCTTTTGGGATAGATTTGTGGATAGTTTTGGGATAGATTTGTGGATAGATTGTTGAGCATATTTTGAGCAAGTTCTTGGTGAGCTTGTTGAGCATATTTTGAGCAAGTTCTTGGTGAGCTTGTTGAGCATATTTTGAGCAAGTTCTTAGTGAGCTTGTTGAGCATATTTTGAGCAAGTTCTTGGTGAGCTTGTTGAAGCAGATTTTGAGCAAGTTCTTAGTGAGCTTGCTAGAGCATATTTTGGGCAAGTTCTTAGTGAGCTTGCTAGAGCAGTTTTGGGCAAGTTCTTGGTGAGCTTGCTGAAGCAGATCAATGGATTGCCTACCTAAGCAGATCAGTGTATTGCCTAGCTTTGAGCAGATCAAAGTAATCATTTGTATTGGGATAAGGATCCTTATTTTTGTGTGAAATATTATAAGGATATTATCTTGTGGAGTACCCCACATTGGGGGAACCACGTTAAATCTTGTGTCTCAATTGTGTGTGGTGATTTGTGCACTTGTTTACTATTGCTATCTATGTCATTAATGCACACTTGCTATATTTGGTTATTACAATTAAGGACACTAATTGATATTGGTTTGGAAAGAAAGTGAAAAATAGGCACTATACTGTTCACCCCCCTCTCAGTATAAGCTTGTGTTCTTCAATAACTAGTAAGGGTAGAGTGATAATTGGATATAATAGATGTAAGCATACCATGAATGGATAAAATAAAGTCTAGAAATATTTGGGTTGCTATTGAGGTTGTGTAGGGATGGGAAGGGGAACAAAAATGAGCATAATTTGTTAGATGATCCACTACCATTAAAAAAATTGATTTACCTCCTAACTTAGGTAATTTTCAATAAAGTCCATGGAAATATATATCCATACTCATTATGGAATGAAAAATAGATGAAGAGTTCCAGGGGAATACACTATTTCACCTTTAATTCACTAGAATATGTCACATATAGCCATAAACTTTGAAAATCCTTCTTCATTCCCTTCTAGAAGAAAGTACACTTAATCCACTCATAGGTCTTGAAGAATCTAGAATATCCCACAGTTGGTGGGGTATGCATTTCCTTTAAGATGAGTTATTACAATTAAGAAATTTGGGGAAGAATAAGGTGATCAAGGTATATCAAATATTATCCATACCAAGTGTATACTTGGCATGAGGTAGGCTCTATTTGAAGTGTGGATATTAAAGGTTGTAATCATGACTCCTTGAGTACATCCTCTTTGAGAGAATAAGTCTAATATGCCAAGGCCAAAGAGATAGCATATAACATACTTAGATCCTCAAATTTTTGAGAGAGTGCATCAACAACAATGTTGTTCTTTCCATTTTTATAAGTAATTTCATGGTCATAGCCCATTAATTTAGAAACCCATTTCTCCAGGAAGTATTTTAGACTTTGATGATTTTTTTTGATGGAAAAATGATGCATAATGAGATAGGATCACCAATGATTAACCACATCCAAAATAGCTAGCATCTCCTTTGTAAAAGTTGATTTACCAAAATTTTGACCTAAAAGTGCTTTACTAGTGAAGGCCAATGGTATTTCCTCCTGCATCAACATGAATCTTATACCATTGTCCAAAGCATCACCTTGAGTTACAAAAGGTTTTGAAAAAATAGGCATGGCTAATACTTGAGTGGTTGTCATGGCATGATTTAGATCAAAGAAATCCTTCTTAGCTAGGCCTGATCAAGTAATTTTTTTTTTCAACATGGTTGTTAAAGGATCAATGATTTTACCATAGTTTTGGATAAATTAATGATAATACGTTGTGAGTCCCAAAAATACTTGAAGTCCCTTAAGAGTGTGAGGACTCGACCAGTATTGAATAACTTGAATATTATTAGGATCAAATATAACTCCATATTTGGTGATAATGTTTCCTAAATACTCCACTTCTATCAAACCAAAAGAACACTTAGACCACTTAGCATAAAGTTGATTTTGAAAAATAGCCTATACAGTCTGATCCAAACATATGAGGTGCTCCTCCCAAGAGCAACTATAGATCAAAATCTCATTAAAAAATAAGAATAAATTTATGAAGGAATGGAAAAAATATGTTATTCATGAGGATCTAAATTATGGAGGTGCATTTCTTCAACCAAATGGCATAACGACAAAATTATAATGACCCTCATGAGTTCAAAATGCTTTTTTTGGAATTATCCTCCTCCTTGACACTTATCTAATGATAATCCAAGTGAAGATCTAACTTGGAGAAAAACATAGTACCATGCAACTCATCCAATAATTCATTAACCAATGGGATATGAAATTTTTCCTTAATGGTGAGATTATGAAGCTTATAAAATATATACACAACCACCATAAACCATTTTTATTTTGAACTAATAGAAATGAAGAAGAATAAAAATTGTTACTAGGCCGAATGACTCCTGCTTGTAATAATTCTTGTACGAATTCTTGATTTTTGAATTAAGTGCATAGGGGTACTGGTAAGGTCATATGTAAGGGGGAACACTACCAAATACCAAAGATATTGCATGATCATGGTGATGCAGGAGCATCCAGTGGTGTAAGAGTGATCTTGCATCACCCAAAAATTGTAATTGTTTAATTTTTTTATAAAACTAGTAAAACTTGCAGGTGATTTTTGAAGGCCTTAGAGGTCAAATTTGAGGATTTTAAGTTAGATGTAGGACACAGGACTTAGTTCAAAGAACCAAGGCCTATGCCACTTAGTTTTTCTTGTGCCATTTCCAAAAATATGTTGTAATAGACAATCGGGTCAACGAGCACGAAGTTATGACCTCGACAAGTTTCCCCTAAATTCAAATTTGAAATATATGGTTTTGTGGAAAAAGGGAAAAATGGTTCAAAAGGGGGAAATTTTGAATTTATAAGGGGTTAGTATTCATAAGCTCCATTATCCTAAGTAAGGAATATTAGAAAGCTTTTGGAATTTTATTTGTTTTATACTTTTTTGTGTGGATTTTATGCGTTTTGGTTAATACAACTCAGCTTCAAGTGGTATCAGAGCTAGAGTTCCTAAGTGTGTAAAAAGATCATCGAACGTGAGGTAGTTTACACCAGGATCTGTGGTTAGGGTTTATGATAAAATAGAGCAAAATTACCTCCATGAAGAAACCATGGTGGTGGGAGAAATATGGTGCCATAAGAAGATTTTAGAGCTTTGAAGAGGTAAGTTTAGGCTATACAAGAGGAGTTGCGTAGAGGGTTTGAGCCAAGGAGAGAAGATGGGACTAAAGATGAAGCTGAAGAAGAGGACCAATTTGAGAAATAATAAGTGACAGTAAATCCTGTACAAACCATACTGTATAAGGCCATATCCCAGATTAGGAATAAACCAATGTTTAATGTCTCTACGTATTCTAGAAATCTCAACCCAGAAGAGTTGATCAACTGGATCAATGACATAGAGGAATACTTCGAGTATGAGGAGGTAGGAGATCCAAAAAGGGTAAGATTTTCTAAGACTAAGCTGAAGGACCATGCAAGTATTTGGTGGAAGGGAGTACAGTTGGAGAGAAAAAAAAGAGGGAAATAAATGATAACAAGGTGGGAGACAATGGTGGAGAATATGAAGAGGTAATTTATTCCAACTGGTTATGAGTTAGATCTACTTAATAAAATGCAGGGTTTGAGACAGTCAAGTAAGTCTATCAAAGAATATATAGAGGAGTTTTATAAAATTTTAATGATAACAGGCCATTCTGAGGCCAACATGGAGAAGGTAGCCCATTATATTAATGGGTTAAGAGCATGTATTCAAGAGGAGTTAAGTCTAGTTAGGATGACCACCATAGATGATGCTTACCCATTTTCCTTGAGGGTTGAAGAGAAGTTGAACAAAAGGTTTGAGAGAAATAAAAGAGAAAGAGGTCATGGTGGAAGAATTAGTGGGAGAACAAATGGAGGGAAAAATGAAGATCAAAATAAGAATGGAGAAGCTAACAGTGGTTAAGACCAAAAGGGGAATAATGCTTACTGCCCCCATGATCAAAACAATGGTTACCATAGAGGAAGAGGAAGGTCTAGACGAGGGTTTTTTGTGGAACCTATTTACACTGTGGGGAAGAAGGACATCGAGCATACAAGTGTCCACACCACCAAGAGAGGACAAATAAGAGGCCATAAGGTAATGCCCAAGCTGTTGTTGTAGATTAAGGTGTTGAATCTGAGCACTCTGAATAAGCAAAAAGAGGAGGTGCTAATCACAAGGAGAGACTTGTTGAATGAGGAGAGAGATCCAAATTAGAGGAAGAACTTATTTCATACAAGGTGTAAATATGCAGGTAAGGTATGTAAGGTTATCATAGATAATGGTAGCATAGATAACCTAGTTTCAGAAGGAATGGTTACCAAACTATAGTTAGAGAAGAATAGACACCTGCATTCGTATTAGATTACATGGTTGCTGGACCATAGGGCCTTGGTCAACGAGTAGTGTTTTGTAAAATTTAATATTAGGGATTATCGTGATGAGGTCCTATGTGACATACTACCTATGGATACTTGTTGTTTGCTATTGCGAAGGCCATGGTAGTTTGATCGGCATGCAATACATGATGGGCATGCCAACACTTACTTCCTGACAAAGGATGAAGTATGCCGTAAGCCGAATCCCATGAAGGAGGTGGAAAAAAAGGTATTTGGCAATCCCATAATATGTTTAGTTGAAGGTATAAAGTTTTTATATGGTTTGAAGCATGAGCATATGTGCTATGCATTAATTCCTAGAGTTAGGGAAGAAGAATACAAAGATACCCTAGTAATAGTCTTAGGTATGTTAGAAGAATTACCATATATTATATCAGATAATGTGCCTGAGGGTTTGCCACTAGTGAGGAAGATCAATCACCATATAGATTTGGTATCAAGAGCTAGTTTGCCCAATAAAACATCCCATAGAATGACTTCTATAGAAAGTGAGGAGCTAAACAAACAAGTCTAAGAGTTACTAAAAAAGGGACTAATTAGAGAGAGGCTAAGTCCATGTGAAGTACTTATAGTACTAGCACCAAATAAATATAGAGAGTCGAGGATGTGTATAGACTCCTAAGCCATTAACAAGATCACCATCAAATATATATTTCCATTGCCAAGGATGGATGACATTATGGACTGTTTGAGTGGAGCTAGGTACTTCACAAATATTGACCTAAAGAGTGGATACCATCAAATTCATATCAAATAATGGGATGAGTGGAAGACTACCTTCAATACCAGAGAGGGTTTGTATGAGTGTTTGGTAATTCCATTTGGGCTAACCAATGCACCAAGCACATTCATGTGGCTAATGAATGAGGTATTGAAGGATTTTTTAGCAAAAAATTTCATTATCTATTTGGATAACATTTTAATATTTAGAAAGATCCTGGAAGAGCACCTGATGCATATCAAAAGAGTTTTTGAGAAGCTATGGGAGGAGCAGTTGCTAATTAATTTTAAGAAGTGCAGTTTTGTGAAGAAGAAGTTGGTGTATCTGGGATTTGTCATCTCAGCTGAAGGTATTAAAATGGACCCAAAAAAGGTGAGGGCTATCACTGATTGGCCTATCCCAAGGATTATTACAGAGGTAAGATCATTTAATGGTCTAGAGAGTTTTTATAGAAATTAATTAAAAATTTTAGTAGTATTTGTGCACCCCTAATAGAGACAATGATAGGGGACAAGGAGTTTAAGTGGACTCTAGGAGTAGATAAGATATTTGATATGTTGAATAAGGTCATAGAGAAACCTGTTTTGGAACTTCCATATTTTAATAAGGTATTTCAGATAGATTGTGATGCTAGTGGTAGTGCCATAGAAGCTGTATTGAGTTAGGAAGGTAAAACTATAGCTTATTTTAGTAAGAAACTCAATGATGCTAGGAAGAAGTATTCAATTTCTGATCAATATTTTTACGCTATAGTTCAAGCTCTGAAGAAGTGGAGGCACTAATTATTTCCAAAAGAGTTTGTTCTATTATTGATCATCAAATATTACAATATATTAATAGCCAAGGGAAGCTAAATTAGAGGCACTTGAAGTGGGTTGAGTTTCTACAAAGTTATACCTTTGTGTTAAAGCATAAGAGTGGAAATTCAAACAGAGTTGTAGATACCTTAAGTAGAAGGTATTTTTTATTGACATAAATGAAGGTGGAAGTTGTGGGGTTTGATGAACTTAAGGGTTTTTACCCTGAAGATCCTAATTTTGTAGAGGCTTGGAGGGATTGATTGGATCCTATTACATTGGATATGACTAATTCATTGGATTTTATAATCCAATATGGAATTTTGTTTAGAGGAAATCAATTATGCATTCCAAGGAGTTTAATGAGGGAGAATCTAGTCAAGGAGAAAAATAGTGGAGGGTTGGTTGGACACTTTGGCTGGGATAAGACCATTTCTCTTGTTACTGATAACTACTATTGGACACAATTGTAGCAAGATGTGAAGATATTTGTACAAAGTTGCATAGTATGCCATATGGCCAAGGGTGTAAAATAGAACACTAGATTATATCAGCCATTACCTATATCGAATAGACCATGGGAGGACATCAACATGGATTTTGTTCTTGGATTACCAAGGACACAAAGGAGGAATGAATCCATATTTGTGGTAGTTGACAAGTTTTCAAAGATGGCACATTTCATTCCCTACCAAAAAACTAATGATGCAGTTCATGTTGTAGGGTTGTTTCTCAAAGAGGTGGTATGAATTCATGGTCTACCAAAGAGTACTATTTTTGATAGGGATACCAAGTTTGTTGGGTATTTCTGGAAGACCCTATGGAAGAAATTGAAGATAGATCTAAAATTTAGTTTTGCATACCACCCATAGATTGATGGGCAAAATGACGTGGTGAACAGGAGTTTGGGTAGTCTACTGATATGCTTTTTAGGAGATAAACCCAAGGCGTGGGAATTGGTTTTACCATAGGATGAATTTACATACAATAATTTTTTCAATAGGAGTACTAATAAATCCTCATTATAGATTGTGTATGGGAGCATCCAAAGGAATGCTTCTGAGTTGAGAAATATGGATAGAGGGGAAAATAATAGTGCTGAGGCTGAGGACTTTGCAAAGCAACTGAAGAGTTTGCATGAAGAAGTGAAGCAAAATTTTACTAAGATGAAAACTCAGTACAAGATAAGGGTAGATAAAAAATGATGTTTCAAGGAATTCCAAGTGAGAGATGAAGTTATGGTTCACTTGAGAAAATAACGGTTTCTTGCTAAAACCTACAACAAGCTAAAAATGAAGAATTTTGGACCATGCAGAATCACAAAGAGACAAGATTTAGGAAATGCATATGAGGTAGAATTGCCAAGTGGGCTAAACATATCACCTGTGTTCAACATTTTTGATTTGGTAGAGTATTATGAAGGTGACAATAATGGCAGGCCAATTGCAAAATTATGGAGTATTCCAACATCTACTCCAGAGACAAAAGATATAGAAGAGATCCTAGATACCCGTGTAGGCAAAAATACAAGAAATATACAATATGTAGAGTATTGAATTAAGTGGAAGGACAGGCCTATTGAAGATTCATGTTGGTTGTCAAAGGCTGAGGTTGAACGCATTGGTTTTCTTCCAAAAATAGAGAAGTGAAGGTCACTTCTCAAATTAACCTAGGTTTCTCATGCAGGAGCATCCAGTGGTGTAAGAGTGATCTTGCATCACCCAAAAATTGCAATTGTTTAATTTTATTATAAAACAAGTAAAACTTGTAGGTGATTTTTGAAGTCCTCAGAGGCCAAATTTGAGTATTTTTAGTTATATGCAAGATTCAAGCCTTAGTATGAAGATCTAAGGTTTACCCCAATTATTTTATCTAGTGCAATTTCCAAAAATATGTTGTAATAGTCAATCGGGTCAATGAGCGTGAAGTTATGACCTCGGCAAGTTTCCCCCAAATTCAAATTTGAAATAGATGGTTTTAGGTGGGAAAAGGGAAAACTAGTTCAAAAGGGGGGAATTTCAAATTTGTAAGGGGTTAGTCTTTGTAAGATCCATTCTCCTAAGCAAGGAATATTAGAAAGCTTTTGGTATTTTCTTTGTTTTCTACTTTTCTATGGATTTTATGTGTTTTGGTTAATGCAACTCTGCTTCACATGAGAATAATATGGATGTAATTCTAATGATTCCACAAAAATTATATCATTATTAGTTATAATGAGTTACAAATCATCTAGGGGTATATCTTTGGCTAAATTTTGTGGTTGAATTGCAAATATCTAAGCTACTACCCCATGGAAATATTTTTTTAACACCTCCATACAACTTGAATTGATAATCTATGAAGATCCTAATGAAAAACCACAAAGATTGTAGGACCTACCATTATGTAAAAATTACATCCATAACTTTGCAAAGTTCCATGCTATTATTCCTAAGGTACCGATCCATTGAGATCCTAGCAAACAATACATCCTCCTAGTTGAAGATTAACCATATCATTTTTAAGTTCATAATCCCCTATCTTAAACTTAACATTATGATATTTACATTTACAATATAATGTTCCACTATATTCCACCATAACCTTAAAGGAGTTGCAAGCATATGTGTAGCAATTTGCTTGATTAGAAACTCAAGGATAAATAAAGTTATGGGTACATCTTGAATCAATGAGAATTGTAAGACATTATACTTTAAAAAATTTGACTACTTATATTATTTGAGGGGTATAAATTCCTACAAGGGCATGGACAGTTTTATTTGGTTATGGTTCTTATTGGGATTCACCCTTATCCTTATGTGGTTCCTTTTATGGTTCTACATCATCATCAAGTGGTTCACTACTTACTAATTCCTCTACATTTGACAAAAATAATACCTTTTGGATGAATTTATGCCCTAGTGAATACTTCTCATTATAATTATAACATAATCCTTGTGCTTGATGGACATCCATCTCTTAATATGTGCACTTATCAATTATTTTAGGGATTTGAATTAAAGGAGGAAGATCTTACCAAATAAGATGTCATCATAAAAGCTTTCAATAACGATCCCAAGAAGCTTGTGGTACTATAATCCTTCCCCTTAGAGTTGGACCCAAGGTCTTGGATACCTTATTTTATGTGATGTCTTACCCTACACATTACAAGCTACTTCTTGGATGCCCTTGGATTCATATGATGAGGGTTATCCCTTCCACCCTTCATCAACACTTGAAGTTCAGATTTGAAAATCAACTTGTCACCATCCATGGTGACCCAACACCATTTGGATGTTCTTCAATGATCGAATCACCAAATTCTCCACAGTCTACCTCTATATCATCATCATCATCTTCTATCAATTACTCTTCTTCATCTATGTCTGATAACCCTTGTTCACCACATAGCATTCATTCACATATTTCAAATATACTTCCACCATCTTATCAAGAATTGGAAGAGAGTGATGAGGATGAGGGACCTCCTTATCCCTTTAACATTTTATTTTATAAAATGATAATTTTTTCATACTATGATGGTAAATATTTTGATCCTTGAGAGGACCCTCCTTCACTATCTTACAAAGATCTCATAAAATTAGGGATTGAACCCCTTATGTTAAGAAAAATGGTTTTGTTCGAGAATACATATATATATATATATATATATATATATATATATATATATATATTTTATATCATCTTGTATATACCACCAATTCCATAATCAAAAGTAAAAAAATAAAATGAAACAAAAATTATGCATAGGTATTGCATCTCATTTAGTTTCCATTCCCATCATTGCATTCAATCATACCATTTTATGTCCCTTGACCTTGAATTTTATTTTTTATTTTTTATATCTCCCCAAGACAAGGGATATAGTTATTGTTTTGCTTCATTGGTCTTATTGACGCACTTTAATGTAAACCTCTATTGAGTAGTGCTTGCTTCGACAATATTAATCCCATTATCTTAGCACCCCATAGTGGATAACTTCATGGTCCCATTTAACCATTTGCAAGCATACATCCTAGAGGATATATCTCTTCTATTTTTGTCTATTAGCAAGTGCTACACTCATAAAATTCTTCACCACCTCTTATCTTTTTTTTCTGTTGGTATTTTGGATTTTTTGTTTTCATTTTCCTATGAATTTCATTCAGGTTTGCATATAATTCATCTAGTGCAACTATAATCTCCATATTATATTGCATAAACCATAATTTTCTATCATATAGTTACACTTTGCACCTCTTAAATCATGATTAGCCCAATTGCATATGAAATATGGTCACATTCGATTATTATGTTATTTAAAAGTTTAGATAGATGGTATTATATTCTTGGTTAATCTCGGTATTCTTAAATGATTAAGAGTTTATTTTGAACCAATCACTTGATTTACACTTTTATAAATATTTATTCTTTATATTTATTAAAAACATCTCTTGAACCAAATGAGATTTCCTCAATGAATATTATATTTTATGTATAAAAGGTTACATTATAGTTCTTCAGAAGAACTAGATAATAGCACATTATGGTTATAAAAGACTATTTTTCGTGGGAGTTCTAACTTAATCTAGATGACTTATTTACTATTTTAGTATTTCTAACTTATTTTTCTATATGCCCTCAAAGCCAAACTAACCTCTAACTTAGCAAAAGCTAATATAAATATTAACTTAATACTTAGATATTTAGGCCAATGTTGAATATTCCAACACTAAAACCACTATTTTTCACTAAGAAAATTTTGAGTTTTGGGAATTAATTCTGCCATACTTGAAAAAAAAAAATTATATTTATAAAAAAAATCTTACGTTAGAAAATATAACATCACAATTAGATTGAAACTTGAAATGAAAAGGTATTCTTGCTTGTCCCATTATGCACATAGTCCAACAATAAAATTAATTATATATATTTTAAAATTTTTTACAAAAATAAAAAGAGTGAGTTGTAAGGATAGACTTACACTTCCATCCCAATGGATATGTAATCCAAATCCTCAAATATTTACTTCTTTAAACAAAATAAAATAGATAATAATATTATTGCCAAGTAGTAAGGAAAAGGCCAAAATTCTCATCGAACTTATTGAGAATATGAATCTCCAAAGCTTGGTGACACAAAAAAAACTCCAAGTAGTAAGGATAGGATAAAAATTCTCATCGAACTTGTTGAGAATATGATTTCCCAAAGCTTGGAGACTCAAATAAACATACAATAAATAATTCAGATTAAATAATTGGACTATGGAGCTAACCTCCACCGAGGTTATAGATGATTGACTGATAGAGGAGTATGCTCACACATGGCAACACATCTCTCTTGAATATACCTCTGACCACACATAAGGACAAGCTAGCTTCTTGGTTCTTCCATCATCGGTTTAATATTACCTCATATAAGATGGGTAAACGAATTCATTTTATACACATAATACCTATTGATTGGATTGCATCATTATCTTACTCAAAATTGGTAAATTAATTTCATGAGCACACACATTGGTTCTCAATATATTTTATATCATAATCAAGTTCGAGATAAGAAATGAGCTCACAAATCACACACTGGTTCTTAATAAGCTTGATTTTCATTTTTGAATACCCAAGATTTTATATGAACTTTTACTAGCTCAAGTCACCATATTCTCATGGATTTATATGATCATTATCATAAGAAATTGGGGCCTAATAAATCATTAGTCTTGCATTTTATTATCATAATCAATTGAGACCAAATCAATAATTATCCTTGCATTCCATTGTCATAAGTAGTTGTAACTAAATCAACAATTAGTCTTGAATTTCATCTCCATCATATTAGCACCATAAATTTGCAATAATTGCTTCATAATAGAGCATGATTTCTTTCCATACCTAAATTTATATATTTTACTTGATCATGGAGACTTTGTAAATAATGGCACATAATGATGCTTAGTCAAATTTTACATGTACATATCTTATACTAGGATCATCTTACCTAGTAAATTACCTTATGGATAGAAATATACATTATTATTATATCCTAAAATTTTGTGAACACATAAAAATTAAATTTTTAAGGGTATGAATCATTCACCATTTATCTTTTTTTAAATCATCATTTTGATCAAAATTGGTGGTATACTTCTGACATCAACATAACAACAGACCTCACATAGGATCTGCTTCATGACCACTAGCAAGGGGTATCCTCCACTTAGGTCATATACAAGCATACATACATGAGAGTTACATTTGACAAGCTATCGTCATAAGATATACTACTCAACATACTTCAACTATCTCTATACACACATTATTGTTCATCATCATTTACCAAATCATAATTCATATTTGTACAAAATGCAACTTCATATAGCATGAAAGGTGCACATTAAATTTATTATAATCATAAGTATTAGTATAGTTTCTAAGGTGGAATGGTGCCAAAATAGTCTCTATTGTAAAATAGGGCATTGACAGGTTTTGTGCAACATATAAAAATCAGCCAGTTGTCACATTAAAGGAGCACCTTGAAGTAGTCAAAAAGGGTAAGAAAAAATGGTTGGAATGTGTTCATGAAGACCAAAGAAGACTTCTAACCCACTTGGATGCATTCCCACATGGTCTAAATGGACAACAATAGGGTATAACAACTACAAAGCAGGAACAATTGTGCAACCCATACAAATTCCAGCCACCTGTCATTATAAAGGATGGCATGGAATTTGTCAAACAAAACAAGAGGTAATGATTGGAAATAGTTGATAAGGGATAGGAAAGATGTCCTATCCACCTGGAATGACTTTCTCACATGTTTTGGTGTCATATGGGTGAAATATTCCTTTTCAACCTGATATTTCGGAGCTCTCTAGAATGACAGGGTAGACATGCTTGTTTCAGCCAAAATAAGCCCAACTGCATCCAATTTGCATGGAGGAAGGTGCATGGAGATAAGGACAGGTGTGATAAGCATTTTCCAACCAATCCTAGCTCATTCCCACCAATTTAGAAGTGTGAATGAATCAATAGACAACTACTGTAGCAGATTTTATCCTAAAATAGACTAAGTCTACTATAGCCAAACAACCAAATCATGCACAAACAATAGGGTAGTTGAATATGTAAATGCAGCATATGTAATAAAATAGTATAAATAGGTATCTCCCTCATTGGTTGAGCTAGGAAAATAGGAGTTGACTTAGTGAAAAGTAGCCAATAGAATAGTGGACATTGAAAAGTGTTTTTTGTAATAGTTCAATATGACTTGACAATCAAATAAAGTGTAATATTTTTCATATTTTTCTTGTGATTTGAGTGATTAGTTTTAGTAGTTAGGAGGTATTTTTCACCCTATTCTATATTGGAGAGCAAGGGCCACTCTCAGACCTAGAGGTAGGGGCTATTTAAACAGGTTTTATGACAACTTTTGCTGCAACAATTTATTGCCAGATTTCTTGTTAATTTGTTGTTTGTTGCTAATTAGACTAACCCTTGTTTTAGTTCATGTGATGTTTTATGCTCTCAAGTGTGGTTTATGCAAAGTGTGTTTGGTCAGCTGACAATAGTTATAGATTTGAATTCCCCTATTTTCTATTTTCTACCAACTGTCAAATTCAGCAATTTTATTTCTTGTCAGTTCCTGCAGCAGAAATCTGACAACCTTCTACAGCAGTGCACTGACATCTATTTGCAACTTTCCTTTAGCATGAATTAGACTAGAATGTTTCCAATTCAAGCATATTTTTCATTCTAGTTGTTTCAATTCTGCAATTGTAATTTAGGTTTCAATTCAGCAAGATTTGATTCTGTAATTTCATTTTCTACAAATTGTAGTTAATTGTCTTAGAAGCAGTTTTCAATTCTTGCAGTTAAAGTAGTTTCAATTCATGCACATTAGGATTTAAGTGACCTCAAAACCACCCCAACAACATCGGTTTCACCAATAAATCTTGTTATCTGAATGATTGATTTACAATCTGCTTGAACCTTCTATCGTATATAGCCTTGGACACCACCCTGGATTTGAAAAACATAAAATTAAATGATGATAATAATGACACTCATCATTTTTGGCACCATTTCCAGGGGACATAGGTGTTGTTAGAAGAGAAAAGTAGTCAAATAATTGTTAGTATGCTAAGTTGTGAACTTTAGAGTAAAATCTGAATGTAATAATTGGCATAAGTAATAGGTGTTGATAATTGCATTTCAGTCCATTTAGAAAACAAGCAAGTATGAATAGGTTAAGGGATGCAAAAGGACGATGTCTTAAAAACCCTTTGCCTACCACAGGAAGAAAAATTTCACGACAAGAGGTTGAAACTATGCCAAAGTTGTCTGAATTTATGATTCCCAAAATTATTGGAATTTTCAAAGAATCACAATCATCTATGTCAAGAAGTGTAGGATTCCTTGAGAAATCATTACAAGGAGGAAAAATCAGTAGTTCAACACCACCTTCTTTTGACAAATCCATACAATCAGGACAATTTAATAGGATGTATAATTGTTGTTGGGAACCCATAAGGGTAGGCTCACAAGAGAATCTAGGGAGAGCCAATAATGTGCTCCACCCTAGTGCATCTAGTACACCTACCAAAACTTTTCAAAACCCCATTCAATTAGATCCTAATCAAAACTCTCCCATGAAATTCATTTCACCTTCTATGTTACCAACTTTCAAGGGAGTAACATCTGAAGATCCTGATATGTTTTTATTTGAGTTTAAGATTGTATGTCAAGCTCATGATTACACTAATGACAATCAAAAGCTCAAATTATTTCCTTCCACTCTTAAAGAATCAACCCTATGATGGTTTATCACCTTAGCACCTGATTCAATTTGAACTTGGGATGAGATGGAAAATATATTTTTGGAGAGATACCAAGAATATTGTCAAGTCAAGAATCAAAATGATGAATTGCTTAGAATGAAACAAGAGGAAAATGAAATTTTAGAAGACTATCTAGATAGATTTTCTTTTGTTCATAAGAGATGTGGGGGTGTTGAATCTAAAATTTCCAAAACCATATTCTTGAGAGGACTACAAGATGAATCAAGAGATGTATTGGATATTATGGGAAGAGGAGATGCAAATACACTTGAATTCTAGGAAATCATTGAACTCTATAAAAATTATTCTCATTCAAGGCATAGAAAACATAAAACTGGTAATAACACAAATGATTTGAAAGAGTTCATGAAAGAGTTTTCTAATCTAAAAGCTAATATTTTAGTACATCTTGATAAAACATTAGATGAAAAGAATGAATCCACTGAATATTTAGCCATCTATTGTTCAAGATGTAAGAAGAAGCACTCTCTTCATGAATGTCCTTTGAACAAAACATTTATATCTGCTACATGTAGCATTTGTGAAAAAGGACACCCCACAAATCAATGTGATTTGTTACTAGAACTTAAAAGTGTCTTTGAAAAATAGTCTCAACCTATGAAAGAATTCAATTTTATAGGACAAAGACAAGGGGATAATTTTCTTAAGTTTCCATATCAAAATTCTTCTCAATTTCCTAAACATTGGGGAAATAATCCTTGGTATATGCCATGGTCTACTTCAGGTCCACTTCAACCACATTGGAGTCAACCACCATGGGCATATTCCCAAGAGTGGTCTCAACCTAGATGGATGAATCAACAATCAAATCAACAACATCCACCATGGTTGCAACCAAAAATGTAAGGACAACAATGGGAACAACAAAAAAAGCAAAACAACCTCCACTTTCAGTTCAACCTATGGCCAATCCAAATCATGTTAAATAGGCAACCCCTGTCTCTATGGTTGAATCAAAAAATACAACCATAATAAATGTTAGTGACTGTGATAACACTCAATTGTGTTCAAGAAAACCACTTCTTGAACCTATTCCACTTATCAATGTAGAAATGGGACTTGAAGAAAAGAAACATGAAAACCCATCTACATTGAAACATCAAAGAGAAAAAGAAAATCTCCCACAAGATGACTCATCAAAGAAAGTATCATATCTTGAACAATTTGAAATATCAAAACTAACATCTTTGAAATCAGATTTGGTAAAGGAATTAAAACATTTAAATGTTACAATCCCTTTACTACAAGCTATTAAAGATGTACCAATCATTAATAAGATTGTTCAAGAAATGTGTTTTAACAAACCAAGAAAAAAGAAGAAAATATATCCTAAAACCATACAAGTAGGTGGAAAATTAGTAGACTTGCTTGCAGGAAAACTTACTCCACCTAAGTATGATTGTCTAGGAAGCCCATGGTTTCTTGAATCACATAAGGAAAATGAAAAGAACATTTCAACTTTGGCCTCCATAGTTGTAAAGGATAATGTAGAAGGGTTGGATTCATCCAAAAGGTTTATTTTTGATGAAAATGTTAAATATGAACCAATTATTATTCAAAAATTACTATGGAATGATGAAAAACAAAATCTTAAACATTTGTCACCCATTCCAATACAAAATAGTTTCCTTCATTTACCACATGGATGGCATCATCATTTTTTCTCATCTTTTCATTGTCATTTATCAAATTTAATTCCTTCAAGAATTATTTTTGATAAGGATACACAAATTTTCCATTCTTTTCTACCACACCATTGCTCTCTTAATTCATTAATGCATAATTTTCAAAGAATCAATTCAATACATCCTGGTCCAAAACAAATTGAAACACAACCAAAACAACCTTTGAATATCAGTAGTTGGTTGACTAATGACCAAGAAGTAAAATTGTTTGATGCATTGATCCAACATCCTAATGCTTTACTAACACTTCATACATATTTAGAAGTTGGCATTGAGTTGTTGCAGGTACAAAACAAGAGAATTTTACAGTTGAATGCATTGGATGAACTTTGGTTGGAGGCACTTCACCAAATAGAGTTCATTCAAAAAAAATGGAAAATGTGGCATGATGATCACATTAGGAGCAGCAAGGATGAACCAAAAGTGTTTGAGAATGGAGTTGTTCAACTTTCTTCAGTTGATGATTTAAGGAGGACATTAGTGGTGAATGGACATCATTTATAATTGTACCATAAGCCACTAACAAAGGTGGAATTTGCTTGATATTTCACATAGTCAAACTTGCATATGATAGAAGAGGCTTCCTCTTCTGATAAATATTCCAAATGATCATATCTTTGAATCATGAAAAAAATAATAAAAAGAAAGAAAAAAGAAGAGGGAAAAGAGAAAGAGAGAAAAAGAGAAAAGAGAGAAAAAAATTGTAGCATAAGGCATGTTCCACAAAATACAGATGCATGAGGACATGCATCAATTTCAGTAAGGAGGAGGAACAATGAAGTCAATACTTCATTTTCAGTAATAAGGAGGCAATGATGACATAAGAATATTCTTACTACTCATATGGAAAGAAAGGTTGCATCATTGTTGCTACTTTCAGGCAGAAAAAGATGTTTTCATACAGAAAAGATCGATGTGATTTTTGTAGAATAAGGATTGTTCTTATCCAAATAAAAATGAGAGACATTATCTCTCATTGAAGCAGTTGAAAAAATATAGCCTCTTCTTAGTGAAAAAAAAATGAGAAATGAGAAAAATAAATAATTTAGTAGTGAAAACCTTTTCGGAGGTGCTGCTGAATTAAGGCTTACATGAAAATTGGTTTTCGGCATGTTTGCCTTCTTGATCTATCCATCACTATTCCACCATTGTACAAATCTCACCTACTGCACATGTGTTATGTTTTTGGTTTCAGATAATCTGCTAACAATCATCGGAAGTAGCGATTGTAAGGTGTATGATAAATTTTTAGGACAATAAGGTATGTGTTTCTTGCATTTAGTCATAGTAAGCATTTAGCATGTAATGTATGATAATCGGTATTTGGCATAAACTATTTATAAAATATTGGAAAATTAAAAAATGGAACATGTTCAAAATGTCAAGAAACACCCTATCCTATCCTTGGTTGCATGAAAAGTTTAGTCTAGTAGCATAACAACAGAGTTGTAGGTAAATTTCTAACACATCACTAGTAAAGTGCTTCACAATGTGTAGAATCATAGAATTGCTAAAAAAATGCAGTTGGTTTCAAAATTATAGTTGAAAAAAAATGTAAAAATTATAGTTGGAATAGATTTCTACTAAAAATGAGCCAAAGTAGGTAAAGGAAGTAGTTGCAGATAGGGTAGGGACCCTTGAATACAATGCTGATGAGAGGGTTATTCTAGAAACTGAAGAAACCCCTCATCCCCCCATGGTCCACCAGCTGCCAGAACAAGGGCACAAAGAAAGAGGAAATTTGAAAGTAGCCTTGCAAAACAACTAAAAAAAATCACTTTTAGTGATAAGGTTACTAAGATTGTTGCTCAGGTAGGAACATCTGCATAGTTAGAACCTTCAAATTCTATAACAACTAGTTCATTTGCTGAAATAGTAGATTCATCAAAAAAAGATAAAACTAGTTGTACGATAAGGTTTGTAGAAAAAAAATAGAGTACAACAGAAAAAACAAAGAAAATTTTGCAAGAATAAAGCAAACTAGTTAAGAAACAGGTACACAACAGCTACGAAGATCCACCAGGTTAAAAATAAATTCTATTGCAAAAAATATGGTTGAAAAAAAAAGTACATTCATCAGTTGTTGTAAGAAATGAGTGAATTAAAAGGGAAAATGGCACAAACTACAAAATCTACCTACAAATCCTAATTTTGGGAAGGAGATAGCAACAATTTTGTTTGAATTAGCAGAGTAATTTTTGGAAGGGGTAACACAAGAACACATTCCATAATTGCCTCATCAAATTGAGCAAGCCACGCTGGAGCAAGAGCTTGATATTTTTGTTTCTACCTTGGTTACTACTGCAGTAGAACAACAACATGCAAAAAAAGAGAGTACACCTCTAAAATAAATTGATAAGGGGATCATGGATGCTATAGGGAGTCCACATCAGAGAGAGGATACTCTGGAGATGGGCCAACAATAGTGTTTTCATAAAAAATTTAAAAAAAAGTCATTTTTACACTTTCGAATGCAGCTCTAGAATGAACAGAGATAGCTTCAAAATGAATAGAGATAGCTTTGGAATGAATAGAGACAACTCCAAAATGAATAAAAATTGTGCCAAAAAGCCCAGATATAGTACCAAAGTGACAAAAATGGTAAAGCACATCAAAAAGTGAGGTCCCTAAAGCTCAAGCAACCCCAATACAAGTAATTACATCCCCTCAAGAAAATTCAAAATCAATTTTTTGTCAGTTTTGTTTCAAAGGTGCAAACAACAAAAATAGGCATTCAAGTTGAAATGTTATCAGAACATAAAATTCCACTAGTAGTAGTGCATCTTCCAGATATGGTCCCATTAGAAAAACACAATGAGGCTATTGCAGGATGAATCACATGCTACCAAGCCTTTAAGTTGTGCCTTGCAACACTAAAAAAAATGGAAGTGCAAAAAAAGAGAAAACTGCAGGAATTGCAAAAACTACAACATTAAAGGATGAAAGTGCAAAAAATTGAAGAATTGCAAGTTGGTAGTGCAAAATTGAAAAAAATTGCAGTAATTTTCAGACTTACATCAATTTCAGATTTCAAGAAGTTTTTAGAAAATTACAGCAAAACTCAAAATTTTCAGAAATAACAGCAATTGCAACATATTTTAGAAATTACAGCAAATTCAGATTTCTCAACAGTTTTCAGAATATTTCAGAAATTTCAAGTTTTTTAAAAAAATTTTAGAAATTTTAGACATTGCAACAATTTTAGATTTTTAGCAATTTATACATTTTTTAATATTTTTCAAAAATTGCAACAATTTCAAAAATTGTAGCATCTTCAACATTTCTCAAAAATTGCAGCAATTTCCACACTTTCAACATTTTTCACAAATTGCAGTAATTTTGGCATTTCAACCATGATTAGCAATTTCAACATTTTTCATGTGGTTGATAGAGGATGTTGTTCAGAAGATTGGACCTGAGTACTGCTAGGATGCATGAGGGCATGCATCAGGTTAAGTTGGGGGGAATGATGAGGCCAAATAATGCCTCATCTTTGCACTATTTTTGACATATAAAAACTGCCATATTACAAAACATAACATAGTTAAAATGCCAAATAGTTGATTAAAATATGTTATTTACTAGTGTTTGCATGATTAATTTGTATAGAAGCATTATACCTTGTTTTGACTATTTTTCAGCATTATTACACTATTTTTGCATGATTAGTTAGTGAAAAATGCATAATAAAATTAGTAGTTGATAAGGAGTGCTATAGTTTATAATTACATTATGTTATTTGAATATTCTCCTACCTAAAATGAGTTTCTAAGGTGGAATGGTGCCAAAATAGTCTCTACTATAAACCAGGGCATTGATAGGTTTTGTGCAACATATAAAAATCAGCCAGTTGTCATAGTAAAGGAGCACCTTGAAGTAGTCAAAAAGGACAAGTAGGGAAAATGGTTGGAATGTGTTCACGAAGACCAAAGAAGACTTCTAACCCACTTGGATGCATTCCCATATGGTCTAAATGGATAGCAATAGGGCATAACAACTACAAAGCAAGAACAATTGTGCAACCCATACAAATTCCAACCACCTATCATTATAAAGGAGGGCATAGAATTTGTCAAACAAAACAAGAGGTAATAATTGGAAACAGTTGATAAGGGATAGGGAAGATGTCCTATCCACTTGGAATGACTTTATCACATGTTTTGGTGTCAACTGGGCTAAATATTTCTCTTTAGCCTGATATTTTGGAGCTCTCCGGAATGATAGGGTAGACAGGCCTATTTCAACCAAAATAAGCCCAATTGCATCCAATTTGCATGGAGGAAGGTGCATGGAGATAAGGATAGGTGTGAAAAGCATTTTCCAACCAATCCCAACTCGTTCCCACCAATTTAGAAGTATGAATGAATCAATAGATAATTGCTACAACATATTTTATCCTAAAATAGACTAAGTCTGCTACAGCCAAACAACCAAATCATGCACAAACAACATGGCAGTTGAATATGTAAATGCAACATATGTAATAAAATAGTATAAATAGGTAGCTCCCTCATTGGTTGAGCTAATAGGAGTTGACTTAGTGAAAAGTAGCCAATAGAATAGTGGATGTTGAAAAGTGTTTTTTGTAATCGTTTAGTATGACTTGACAATCAAATAAAGTGCAATATTTTTATATTTGTCTTGTGAGTTGAGTGATTAGTTTTAGTAGCTAGGAGGTTTTTTTCACCCTCTTCTAGATTGGAGAGCAAGGGCCACTCTCATACCTAGAGGCAGGGGCTATTTAAATAGGTTTTCTGATAACTTTTGTTGCAGCAATTTATTGCCAGATTTCTTGTTAATTTGTTGTTTGTTGCTAATTAGACTAACCCCTATTTTAGTTCATGTGATGTTTTATGCTCTCAAGTGTGGTTTATGCAAAGTGTGTTTGGTCAGCTGACAGTAGTTATAGATTTGAATTCCCCTATTTTCTATTTTCTGCCAATTATCAAATTTAACAATTTTATTTCTTGTTAGTTTCTGCAGTAGAAATTTGACAACCTTCTGCAGTAGTGCACTGACAAACTATTTGCAACTTTATTTTAGCATGAATTAGACTAGAATGTTTCCAATTCAAGCATATTTTTCATTCCAGTTGTTTCAATTCTACAATTGTAATTTAGGTTTCAATTCAACAAGATTTCAATTCTGTAATTTCATTTTTTGCAAATTGTAGTTTCAATTTCAAGTCTTAGAAGCAGTTTTCAATTCTTGCAGTTAAATTAGTTTCAATTCATGCACATTAGGATTTAAGTGACCTCAAAACCACCCCAAAAACATTGGTTTCACCAATAAATCCTGTTATCTGAATGACTGATTTACAATCTACTTGAACCTTCTATCGTATATAGCCTTGGACACCGCCCTGGATTTGACAAATCATAAAATTAAATGATGATAATAATGACACTCATCATGTTACCCCTGAATTGCCTTATCATCACTTCCTCAAACTCAAGTACCCTCACCTTTGGTGGATGACTCAACTTTGCTCACCTACGAGTGTACCTCATCCTACACATTTGGTAATTTGTTAGTAGTATCATGTTCTTCAATATAAACTAATATCACATAGTTGCTTAATTGCACAAATCCAAGTATTAAAGCACCATAAAATTAATAACTTATTTTGCATGTCACAAATTCCATTGAGGAGGGTCTTGAAATCCTACCATGTTGGAACTAAACACTATCTCATTATTTCTAGTTTTATAACCAACAACAAACAAAAGCAAATTATTACATTTAGAAATTTTCAAACAAGGGAAAATGTTTTTTCATATCCTCCACTTTTTTTCCAAGTCGAATTCCTCCCAAAGAAATGATTCCACTAGACCTTACATTGCTCAAGAGTTAGATTTCATAGTCCTAGAATGGAACTCAAGAATCTTTACTAACATCTCTTCAACTACTCCTAGATTTATAATCTATAAATTAGAAACACCCCACCCATGTTTAGGGTCAGCAATATATTTTCTAAGCAAATATATATGGAAGGTGTCATGGATTTTTGACATATTAGGAGGTAAAGCAAGTCGGTAAGCAATTAGATTGATATTTTTAGTGATCTCAATGGGTCCTAAAAACTTTGGATTTATCTTCATGGATTTAACCACATTTTTTATTGGTTGAACCCTTAGGAACACTTTGTCTCCCATTGAGTACTCACTCAGATTTCTTTTCAAATCAACATAACTCTTCTACCTATCGTCAATTTATTTGAGTCTTTTCATGATTATATTCAATTGATATTCTATTGCTATGACCATTTCTAGCCCAATCAGAACTCTATCTTCTAGTTTATCCCAATATAATGGTATTCTACACTTTAATCCATTCAAGGCATAAAAAGGTGCCATTCCTAGAGATGAGTGATACCCATTATTGTAGGTAAAATCTACCAGATATAGATTATCTTCCCAATATGACTTATGATCCATGAAGCACATGTAGAGCACATAATCTAGTACTTGGTTGACCTATTCTATTTTACCATCTATATCAGGATGGTATATTGAACTCATATTAAGTTTCATGGCTATAGCATGATGAAGGGCTTCCCAAAATTTAGAACTAAAATTGGAATCCCTGTTTGAGATGATTACCTCAAGAAACCCATGCAATAGAAACATTTATTTGGAAAATATATTAGCCACCATATTAGCATTGTCCTTGGTAATACAAGATATAAAATGTGCAACCTTAGTCAAGTTTTCAACTACTACAAGGATTGTATCATGTTGATACTGTGTCTTAGGTAAACCTACTATAAAATCCATAGATATGACATACCATTTTTGCATAGGTACATCATGTGGAAATAACTGTCCTACAAGATGATTACATTCTACCTTAACCTTATGATATTGAAGGTACTGAGTAACAAAATTGCTAGTATCCTTCTTCATTCCCACCAAGAAGAAAGTCCTTTTCATGTTTCCCCTCATTTTGACCTCAATTGGGGTGAGAAAAATAAGGATATCTATGGGTTTATTGCACTAATAGATTCCTGAAATTACCCATTTTTGGTATGATGATCCTACCTTTGTAGCAAAAAATGTTATCTATATTTCCAATCTCCTTATTACCCTCAAGGTCTTTGTCCATTCTAGCTCGAATTTCTAGGTAATACTCACATCAATATTTCTCTTGTCTTACTTGATCCATCAACTTCATGTGACTTCTAGTTATGGCTTCTATGTGTCTCCTTTTTCTCAAGGCATCAACAACATTATTCTTTTTCCCCTTTATGTACTCAATTTCAAAGTCATACTCAGTGAGAAAATCAATCCATATTTTTTGTCTCATATTGAGTATTGGTTAGGTAAATATTTACCTTAGACTTTGGTGGTCATATTTCAATTCAAAAGGTCTCCCCACGAAATAGTGACACCAAACCTTTAGAGAATGCACCATAACAACTAGCTCTAAATCATTTGTAGCATAATTAACTTCATACTTTTTAATATTTATTGAAGTATAAGCTATGATTGAATATTCTTGCATGAGTATGCCTCCTAACCCTTCTAGTGATGCATCAATGCATACTAAAAAATATCCTTGAGGGTCCAAAATTTTCAATATTGGTGTAGTAGTGAGTTTTTGTTTGTGTAATGTGAAGGTAACTTCACACTTTTCTATCCATTTGAATTCCTTCTCTTTCTTCTGAATTTTAGTTGTTACCATAACAACCTTGGAGAAATAATTTATATAATGTCTATGGTAGCCTGTTAACCCCATGAAGCTTCGTATCTTAGTAATATTAGTAGGGGATGACCAGTTTAATATGGCTTCAATATTATTTGGATCCACAACAATTCCTTCTACTGATATTATATGTCCTAGATATCACACCTATGAAACATAGACTTTTATCTTGGCTAGATTCCCATAGAGTTTGTTTTCCCTTAACAATTCTAAAATTATATCGAGATGTTTATTATGTTATTTCTTTTTTCAAGAGTAAATTAGGATATCTAGAAATACAAGGACAAACTGGTCTACGTGTCTTTGAATATACTTTTTATTAAATTTATAAAGGTGACTAAGGTGTTATTGAGTCCAAAGGGTAGGACTGTGAACTCATAGTTCCCATACATAGCCTTGAATATTATCTTATGAGTATCCTCCTCATGTATTATTAACTGGTGATACCTTTATCTCAATTTGATCTTAGTAAATACCATGGCATAGCTCAGTTGATCGAATAAATATTTGATTCTAGGTAGGGGATATTGGTTCTTGATTGTAGCTTTATTCAACATTATGTAGTTGATACATAGTCTTAAAGAGCCATATTTATTTTTCATAAATAAAATTGGTGTACCCAAGGTGATATGCTTGGTTTTATTAACCCTTTTTTCTAATAGCCCTTTTAGTTGTAATTGTAATTCTTACATCTCAATATGGATCATCCTATATGGATATCTATGTATAGGTTCCGCTCTTGGCATAAGATCAATAGTAAAATTAAATTCCCGCACAAGGGAGAGCCTAGGTAAATTTTCAAGAAATACATCCTTGAAATATTATAAAATTGAGTGTGATTCCAACACTTATTTTTTTTTCTTCTCCAAATTCATTTATCTTAATCACATAAACTATCCCTCCCTTATTGAGGGATTCCTTTAATTACATAGCTGAAAACATCTAGGGTTTGAATGCCCCTGCTCACTATGAATTCTTAGTCTTTTCTTTCCTTCTTTATAATACTCAATTCATATATCTTAGAATTTTATTATGACTTTATGGGTCTATAACCAATCCATCCCTAGGATCACATCAAAGGCATGAAGTGGAGCCACATATAAGCAAACTTCCATGGTACCACTACCTAGAGAAACTTATGCCATAGAAAAACACTGGTTTACTGAGTAGGTTTATCCAAAACTATACTCAACCTTCCATCGATGAGCCAATTATCCAGGTCTTTCCAACACATATTTTTCTAAATTACAAGAAACAAATTAAGAACACAAGCTTATACTAAGAGGGGGGTGAACATTATAAGACCATTTTTTACTTTTCTTTTCAATTAAATATTATGTAAATTATAGATAGTAGTGTCAATAGTAATAATCAAATCAATGCACAAAAAACCATCCATAAAAGTGACACAACAATTTACGTGGTTCACCCAATGCGGTCTACTCCACGGAGAAAATATTTTGCTAAAAATTTCTCAATAAATCTCTTGGTAATATTTCCCAATTACAATGTTTATGGAACTATGTCCAAAGGATATGTTGATCCCCTAAATATCAATTTCATGGATCTCTTCCATAGGATAACTCTTTCCCCTTCTACTCTGGCTAGTGATCTTCTAGAAGACTCTGTCTCTCTGCTATAATGACTTATGGATCTCTCTCCACTTGAAGACTCCTCACTCAAATCTATCTTCAATTGTCATGGTTGTTGGATATCTATCCATTGAGATTTTGTCCTCTATACTCTATCAACTCCAAAGCTCTATCAATATGTTCAATCAGAACCTTCTAAAATTTTCTCAAGAGGTCCACTCAAAAACAAATGAAGAACATAAGCTTATACTGAGAGGGGTATACCAAAAATGTTGTATGGTAAGTTTATTTTTGATAACAGGCTATGTACTTTACCGGATGTAATGGCTTTGGCAACATGTAGATTTTACATATATAGGATCCTTAGTAAGGATATGTTCATCAATAACCTTGGACTAATTTTTGTTTAAGATTTTGGGTCAACCTATAAAACTTGGTATTAATGCTATAGTATCTTATCTACCAAAACAAAATTTTCTCAATAGGTGCACTCAAAAACTACTCAAATTTTCTCAATAGGCTCACTCAAAACCTACTCAAATATGCTCAATCGGTTCACTCAAAACCTGCTCAAATATGCTCAATAGGTCCACTCATAACCTACTCAAATCTTCTCAATAGGTTCACTCAGAACCTTCTCAAATATTCTTAATAGGCCCACTCAGAACCTGATCAAATATGCTCAACAAGCTCACTCAGAACTTGCTCAAATATGCTCAATAGGCCCACTCAGAACCTACTCAAATCTTCTCAACAAGCTCACCCGTAACTTGCTCAAATCTTCTCAATAGGTCCACTCAAAACCTACTCAAATCTACTCAACAATCTCACTCAGAACTTTCTCAAATATTCTCAATAGGCTCACTCAGAACCTGCTCAAATCTTCACAATAAGTCCTCTCTAGGACTTGCTCAAAATATGCTCAACAAGCTTTCACAAAAGCTTACACAAAATCAGTCCACAAGCCTTCTCAAAGACTTGCCTCAAATCATATTAACAATTAAACTCATAACTTATCTAATAGAATCATAAATATAATTTATAGAGACTCAATATGTTCATACTCAATGCTCAATATCTCAATTCATTCTCATAGAAGCATAAAGAGAATTGTTAGAGACTCAATTATTTTCTCTACTTAAATCCCAATCTCAAATTAAATCAATCTCAACTTAGCTAAATCTTATAGAAGCATAAAGAGAATTGTTAGAGACTCAATATGTTCTATTCTCAAGGCTCAATCTCAACTCAAATTAGAATTATAGAATAGTTTGTTTTATGGAACTTGAACAACCACTTCATACAATCACTTGACTAGGCTCAATCAACTCAACTCAACCAAACACCACAAGGAACAATTCTTTTTCACAAACCCTAGTCCAAGTATGAATCAACCAACTCAAAATGTCTTCAACAATACTCAATCAACAACTCTCACATAACAATGATACTCATGTTCTTTTCTAACTCAATTTCAAGTTCTTTGCACAACAACTTACTTCAACAACAATGCTTATAAAACAAGTTTTAATCACAACTCTCAACTCAGAAAACCTTGAAGCATTAAACCAATTATTTTGAATAGGAAACCACAATGAATCCTTTTCACTCCAATGATATTTCAGAAATCAACCACCATAATCAATCAATAGGAGAATGTGCCCATACCTTTTATGAAGATGAAGAAACCTCTTTGGAAATCTGCCACACTCAACACATTTTCTTTTTCCAATCTTAACAAGGGTTAGAGGTCTTGAGTAATAACACAACAATAAAAATAATATCTCAATAACACCTTATTACTCCTACTCAATAACATGCACCAAACCCTCTTATGCAAGTAATAAACCCTCAAAATAATGAAGCAAACTTACTTTTGTAACTCCTTGACAAAATCAGAAATATCTTCTTGCACACACCTTATTTCTCCCTAAAAGTAATTTAAACAAGTAGCTCTCAAAAATAGCTTTCCAACGATATATAATATGATATACTTCCAAAAATAAAATCAGTAGTAATATTTATTTTTCCTAGGGCATACCATAACCTTATTTCTCCTTAGGCAACCTTGGCAGAAATAAAAAAAATATTAAACAAAAATTAATTTTACTTGCCTTGCCCTCGACGGGATTAGATCCCTCGACCAACTACTTCCTAAAATCTCATCCATAGCCAAGTCGTCGTTGGCCCATGCGTTGTGATGTGTCTAAAAGGGCATGCCCACCATGCAATATCCTCGAACAATGAACCTTTGCAAAATAACAAGCACATAGAGCACTTCTTCCTTGCAGTAAAAAATAGACCTCATGTGAATCAAACTCAGAACCTCCTCCTTAGCATCGAACCAACATACCACTAGGCCACGCTTGCCTTTGTGCTTAGGGCTTCCGAATCTCCACCACTTTAGCCTTCACGAAAATTTGTAAGGCTTTCGAACCATTAATTTATTTCGCATGCACTTCGAAAACAATGGCAAGGGTACTTCGTAAATGAATTTGTTTGGCATTTATATAATGCCTTTTGCCTTCCTTAGTATCACGTCGATGCTTTGAAGATTTCGACATCGGCGTGATTTAATTTATAATTAATTTAAATTTAATTTTAAATTTAAATATTATAAATTAAAACAACCTTAGGTTAAAATAATTAAACCTTTAAAATTAAATTTCTTCATCACCGGGGCACCTTTTTCGATGAAAAGAATATCCAACTTGGGTTTTAAGAAAAACCCATTTCAAATATACCATCCATGGTTTCAAATAAAAACCTTTTGCTAAGCTTCCCTTGAAGCTCCTTTTGGAACCAAATGCCATGCAACCCTTCTTGAACCTTTGATCAAAAGCCTTTGCTTCTCACAAACATAGTGCTTGCTTACATAGATCCTTTTGACATCAATGACAACTCTTAGCTTAGGGACTCAAAATATCCAAAAATCTCCCTCTTTGTCATTGATGGCAACCCATATCCTTTTACTGAAATATAACCTTCTTTTTTGATCCCCTTGGGAATTTGCTCCCCCTGGCTCTCTCTCAAATATCAAATCTCTCCCCATATCAAAACTTTCCTTAATATACACAAATCTCTCCCCATTTGAAATCAATGGAAAAGGGTCACATTTGGGGCTCGGGGCTAAGAATGAGCCTCTTAGCTTAGTCCCTCCCCCACCTCCTCATGAGGTGGTTAATTATGGGGTGGAAGTATTTCTACTCCCCCAAAGCACTGCTCTTTACCTTTATCTTTCTCTCTTCCTTTTTGAGTTTTTTGAATCCTCTAATTATTTCTTTCCAAGTCATCATCCCTGTTTTTGTCATCACTTATATTCTTGTTCCTGTTCTTGTTCTCATCCATATTCTTGTTCCTATTTTTGTTCTCATCCAAGTTCCTATTTCTATTCCTATTCCTATTCCTGTTCTCATCCATGTTCTTTTTCCTGTTCATACATGCTTCTGGAATATTTTCTCTACACCATATTTTTGTGTGTCCATCATTATTGCACTTATAACACTTAATTTTATTATTCCTTTGAGGTGCAAATGTCTTAGGATACCTCCTAGTGAAGCCATATCCTCTTCTATCATGAACCTTGAAATTCATTTCTTTTTGACCATACTCATTGCATGAGTAGAAATACCCATGGAAAAGCTATCCTTTCCCATATTCTTGTCTTTCATATATCCTACACTGTGAAGCCATGTGCCCAAACCTATGACATGAGAAGCATCTCCCATTGAAAATTTCTTGTCTAGACCTCATTGGTCTCCTATTTTGATTGTTGTTCCATATGTATCTTCTTTGTGCATTGTTCCTATATTTGTTGAACTCTTTGTTGTCCAACTCATCCTCTGATGTCTCATTCCAACTTACACTATCATTTTATGAAGTATCTTCTTTTGAAATTCTTTCTTCTTCAAGTACTTGAAGTAGACTTTTCTTCCCATTTAATTTGAGTCTGTTTGGAATCAAGACTTGTCTTGTTGGTTTCTCCTCTTTGTATCTTGATCAATTTGTCTACACTCTTTGCACTATTTACATACTTGTACAAATTTTTCTTGGAATCCTCTAAATATTCCTTTAGTAGTGCCACTTATTGTGTTAACTTTCCACACTCCAAAATATTTGCTTCTAACTTATCCTTGAACTTACTTGCCTTGGCATTTGACTTCTCTAAGTCCTTTATGAGCAATAATCTTTCTTCATCACATTATTGAAACTGACTTTCAAGCTTAGAGTTTTTCTTTCTTACCTTCTTTACTATGTCAAGGGCATGGATAAGTTCTCCCTTGAGATCATAACCATTCTCTATTGAGTAATCCTCTATTTTTTTGCCTTTGTCCTTATCATTACCTCATTTTGGCTTATCTTCTATAGGATCACTTACTTCATATTCTAAATATATTAGAAGATTCTCATCTAGTCTTTCAAGTCCATCTTCAAAACCATCATCATTGAAACTATAGCCATCCCTAGTGCAGTTATCTTCAATATGTCTAAATGTAGCACATATAAAATATTTGAGAATAACTAGAGTCCTTTTATCTCTAACCATAAATAGGACTTCATCTCTATCATTTTCTGAAAAACTAGCATCACTATCAATTGAGTACTTACTTGAATTATCTACATAGTAGCTTTTCTTTTACCTTTGGAAGAACTTATTTCCTTGTTTGTTCTACCCATCCTTGCCTTTATTCTAGTACCTGTGTATTTTTTATTCCCTGTACTTGTGATCCTATTTTTCTTCATCACTGTTGTACTTTGGATTTTTGCACTCTATTGCATAATGTCCATACTTTCCACAATTGAAGCACTTAATAGATCTAACATCTATGAATCTTTTGGAACCTTTATCTCTTCTACCATAGTTAGCTTCTTCATCACTAGATGACTCATTGCTTGATTCTATATTCTTTCCCTTTTTCTCTTTGTCCACTTTGAAAGTAGCTTATTTTGGAGGAATAGGATCTTTTGTTCTTATCTCAAAAGTAGTAAGCATGCAAAGCAAACAATTCCTTGTCAAAGAATCACTATCAATCGATGTTTCTATAGTAGAAACATTTTCACTATACCTTTTTGAAAAAGATCTCAATATCTTATCACATGCATCAGATTCATCAAACTTCATTCCAAGACCTCTCATCTCATGTACAAGTTCATCAATATTAATAAGATAATCATGAATATTTTCATCATCTCTCATTCTTAAGTTCTCAAATTCTCCTTTGAGATTTTTGATCTTAGCTTTACTAAAACCTTTATCACCCTCATATATATCATGCAGTAGATTTAAGTCCTAAAATCTAGCCTGGTCCCATATATATTTTGATGTTTTACAATCCACAACCTTCATAGATTCTGATCTACCCAATCCTCTTATAATTGCATTCATAGCTCTTGAATTTGCATGCATTAGAAGCTTACCTTCCTTATCTATCGAAGGATTGACTGCTGAATTATATCCAAGTTCCACTCCATCCCAAACTTCATTTCCAAATACCATCAGGTAAAATCTCATCAACACACACCAATACAAGAAGTCACTTCCATCAAAGACTAATACTGCATTATTGAATAACCCATCCTTTTGATCCTTGTGATCCATTATGTTCTTAGACCGCTTTTCCTTCAAGCTGTCAAACTCTTCTGAAGGAATCCACTATGATACCAATTGAAGAACATAATCTTATACTGAGATGGGGAGTGAACATTATAAGACCACTTTTTACTTTTATTTTCAATTCAATATTATGTAGTGTATAGATAGCAATATCAATAGTAATAATCAAAGAAATGCACAAAACACCATCCATAAAAGTGACACCATAATTTACATGGTTCACCCAATGTAGGCTACTCCACGGAGAAAATATTTTGCTAAAAATTTCTCAATCAATCTCTTGGGAATACTTCCAAATTACAATACTTATGGACCTCTATCCAAAGGAGATGTTGATCCCCTAAATATCAAGTTCGTGAATCTCTTCCATAGGAGAACTCTTTCCCTTCTAATATAGCTAGTGATCTTCTAGAAGAATCTATCTCTATGCTACAATGACTTGTGGATCTATCTCCACTTGAATAATCCTCACTCATATATATCTTCAATTGTCTTGGCTACTACATCTCTATCCATTGAGACTATATCCTCTATACTCTGCCACCTCCAAAGCTCTATCAATAGGTTCAATCAAAACCTTCAAATCTACTCAATAGGTCCACTCAGAACCTACTCAAAATTTCTCAATAGGCTCACTCAAAACCTACTCAAATCTTCTCAATAGGTTCACTTAGAACCTACTAAAATCTACTCAATAGGTCCACTTTAAAACCTACTCAAATATGCTCAATAGGTTCACTCAGAACCTGCTCAAATCTGCTCAATAGGTCCACACATAACCTGCTCAAATCTTCCAAAACTCTTATCTGCTCAATAGGTCCACTCAAAACCTCTCTAATCTACTCAACAAGCTCACTCAGAACTTGTTTAAATTTTCTCAATAGGTCCACTCAGAACCTACTCAAATCTTCTCAACAAGCTCACTCAGAACTTATTCAAATATGCTCAATAGGTCCACTCAAAACCTACTCAAATATGCTCAACAAGCTCACTCAAAACTTGTTCAAATCTTCTCAATAAGTCCTCTCTATGACTTGCTCAAATTTGCATAACAATATTTCACAAAATCTTGCACAAAATTAGTCCTCAAGCCTTCTCAAAGACTTGTCTCAAATCATCTTAACAAGTCCACACAGAATTTGTCCAATAGAATCATAAAGAGAATTGTTAGAGACTCAATATGTTCTATACTCAATGCTCAATATCTCAATTCAATCTCATAGAAGAATAAAGAGAATTGTTATAGACTCAATTATGTTCTATACTTAAATCCCAATCTCAACTCAAATAAATCTCAACCTAGCTCAATATTATAGAAGAATAAAGAGAATTTTTAGAGACTCAATATGTTCTATTCTCAAGGCTAAATCTCAACTCAAATAAGAATTATAGAATAGTTTGTTTTATGGAACTTGAACAACCACTTCATAAAATCACTTGACTAGGCTCAATCAACTCAAATCAACCAAACACCACAATGAACAATTTTTTTCACAAACCCTAGTCCAAGTATATATCAAACAACTCAAAATATCTTCAACAATACTCAATCAACAACTCTCACATAACAATGATACTCATGTTCTTTTCTAACTCAAGTTCAAGTTCTTTGCACAACAACTCACTTCAACAACAATGCTTATAAAACAAGGTTTAATCACAACTCTCAACTCAGAAAACCTTGAAGCATTAAAAAAATTATTTAGAATATGAAACCACAATCAATCCTTTTCACTCCAATGATATTTTAGAAATCAACCACCATAATCAATCAATAGGAGAATATGCCCATACCTTTTATGAAGATGAAGAAACCTCTTTGGAAATCTGCCACACTCAACACATTTTCTTTTTCCAATATTAACAAGGGTTAGAGGTCTTGAGTAATAACACAACAATCAAAATAATATCTCAATAACACCTTATTACTCCTACTCAATAGCATGCACCAAAACCTCTTATGCAAGTAATAAACCCTCAAAATAATGAAGTAAACTTAATTTTGGAACTCCTTGACAAAATCAGAAATATCTTCTTACACACACCTTATTTCTCCCTCAAAGCAATTTAAACAAGTATCTCTCAAAAATGTCTTTCCAATGATATATAATATGATATACTTCCAAAAATAAAATCAGCACTAATATTTATTTTTCCTAGGGCATACCATATGCTTATTTCTCCTTAGGCAACCTTGGCAAAAATAAAAAATATTAAACAAAAATTAATTTTACTTGCCTTGCCCTCGAAAGGATTCTATCCCATGACCAACTGCTTCCCAATGTCTCAACCACAACCAAGATGTCGTTGGACCATGCACTGTGATGTGTCTAAAAGGGCACGTCCACCATGCAATATCCTCAAACAACAAACCTCTAAAAAATAACAAGCATGTAGAGCGCTTCTTCCTTGTAGTCAAAAATAGACCTCATGCGAATCGAACTCAAAATATCCTCCTTAAAATTGAACCAACATACCACTAGGCCACACTTGCCTTTGTGCTCAGGGCTTTCAAATCTTCACTAATTTATCCTTCATGAAAATTCGTAAGGCTTTCGAACCATTAATTTATTTTTTATGCACTTTGAAAACAATGGCAAGGGTTCTTTGTAAATGAATTTCTTTAGGATTTATATAATGCCTTTTACCTTCCTTAGTATCAAGTCGACGCTTTGAATATTTCGACGTCGGCATGATTTAATTTATAATTAATTTAAATTTAAATATTATAAATTAAAGCAACCTTAGATTTACAAATTAAACCTTTAAAATTAAATTTCTTCATCACTGGGGCACCTTTTTCGATGAAACAAAAATCCAACTTGGGTTTTAAGAAAAACCCATTTCAAATCTGCCATCCATGGTTTCAAATAAAAATATTTTGCTAAGCTTCCCTTGAAGCTCCTTGTGGAACCAAATGCTATGCAACCCTTCTTGAACCTTTGATCAAAATACTTTGTTTCTCACATACATTGTGCTTGCTTACATAGATCCTTTTGACATCAATGAAAAATCTTAGCTTAGGGACTCAAAATATCCAAAAATGAAGCTATCAATGGCCCCACTATCAATTAAAATATTCACTTGCTTATTGAAAATATTACCTTTAACAATCATAGAAGTAGTTTTCCCTTCAAGCTTCTAACTCCTAATTTTAGCATAGATTTGGTGTGCAAGTTTCTTTTCCTTAGCACTAGATGTGCTAGGTCCTAAGTGGTGTGAACATTGTGTGGCATAATGTAGGCCTTTGCAATGGTAACACCCATATTTGGATCCTTACTAATTTTTTGACTTTTTTTTCTATCCTTTGATTTTTGGAGCTGAAGTTTACGGTTACAACGGTTGAGGCTTAACATTATTGGTGTTGTTGCCTTTCTTATAAATGTTCTTAAATTTTTTTATTTCTATTAAAATTTCTTCTTACAATTTTATGGGTTTTTAGTCTTTTGACCTTAATGCCTGCCGATATTGCTCGGATAAGGTGTTCACTCTACTTTATTTTCTAGGTCATACACCTTTTGTAAAAACTTAGGCTCATGCATGTCCACATCATGCTTTACCCTAGATTTCAACCCATGAGTAAACTTATGAACCCTCATTTTCTCATCATAAGTAGGTACATACTTCAACAATCTTACCAATATTTTGTAGCATATCTCCTCATTTTTGTTCCTCACCTCAAACTGGTAAACTCAAATTTTAGGGCATAGAAATGCTTGATAAGGAACCTATTTTTGATTATGACTATGAATTCCTTCCATCATATGTCTATTAGTTTTCTCATAATGAGTTTCCCACCAATGTAGAGTGGTCACTTCAATGTAAATTATAGCCCAAATAGTTTAGGATCCTATAGAATATTCCTTTACCATGATGTAAAATTCCAATACCCTCAACGAAATCTCAACTACATCTCCTTATCATTATCCATAAAACTTGGAGATACAAATATTATTTATGTCTCTTATATTTCATTTTCAATAAGGGTTCTAGCTTGTAACTGTTATGCAGTCAATCCTTTAGCTTGGTTAACCTATGAGCCTCTAGTTTGTAAATATTTATTTATAATGGTTTCTAAAACTTGTTTCATATGATATTGCATGGAAACAACTATAGTAGTGAGATATTCCACTCCCCTATTAAAATTTCATGGATCCTCATTCTAGAACCTTTATTTGATATTACTTTTCCAAGTCTATATAAGTGGAGGTGTATGCCTCTATTTTCTAGCCTTGGGTGGCATCTTGACCTGGTTGCAACCAAGAAAATGATTAGGCTATAACTTCACCTTAAATTGTAATATTAATTAAAGCTACAATATAGAGTTCTTATTGCCACAAGTATCAACAATATAACTAGTATAATATTTCGAGATTATGATGCATCATTAATACCAAAGCCTATACTTAAGATATCATAACATTCATACACTCTTGGCATTAGTTCCCATTAGATTATAGCATGCAAATATTTTAGGTCATTCCAAATTTAACATAATATTTTTAAGTAAGACTTCATTGGAGATATATAAATCTCTTTAGTATATAAGAAGGTCTATGCCCTTGTACCTAGAGCTATGATACCAAATGTAAAAACCCTATAAAATACAAGAGAAAAGAAACACGTAGAAAAAAAAATTGACTAAGGAGAGGGGTTCATAAACCCCTAACCGACCTTAGATTAACTTAATGTTTTAACAAAATACCCTATGTTCCCCAAAGAGCTACATATCATAAAATTTCCTCACACAAGTCCATATCCATAGATATATCCTTATGTCATGCAAATAAGATTTCATCCAAATCGATGAGCTAAAATTATCACTTTAAATTAAATGAAGGTAGATACATGCATCCTGATACTCTACACAAGCTAGTCTGTGTAGGTAAGCTATGTGTATTGTGCGTTAAATTATCAATATAATCTTTCAACAAGCTATCTTGACTCAGATATAGTCTTTCTATAAACTTAGTTGTCATTCTCCCTAAAGGGTCTTAATCCCTTAAGTTCACTATGTTATTCCTAAGGGGTTCTCATTCCCTTAGGTTATCCTCTAAGTTCACCCTAGAACTTCTTACTTATTATAATTATTAGTAAGGAAAACAAGAATAGATCTAGATACTAAATCTAACATAACATAACCCATAAAATATGCAAAGGATACTAGAAAGAAAGCAACATTTAAGAAGATAAACATTATCTTGAAAGGATTCAAATATAGAACATACATAATCAGATAGTAATTTAAATTTACATCTTCTAACAATTAAAATTCTATTAGGTTAGCAAGTCTAGAAAATCTTCCATACTCTCAAAGAATAATATATTACATCAATTTTACTAGGGAAATATCCCAACAATTGTAGTATACTTGAGCATAAGTAAAAAAATTGAAAGACAAACTGATGCAAGTGATCTCATTGTTGTCTTTGGTCAACCACCTCTTTCCATCGATAAATTAAGGATATAAGGGGATCATGACACTCATGGTTCAAGATAGACATACCTATAAATGCATTTACCTTTTTTACTTTGCCAAATTGCAACTATACAAATTTAATCAAATTTCTAACCATCTAATGCATAGTTGATTTCATAAAGAATCCCTCCTTTATTTTCCCCTCTCAAATCCCTTTAGATATTCATTCAACATGCACAATTTAGAACATGGTTTTTACTTTAATCAAATCATTCTCTTTTCAATGAATTAAAGTCCCATACCCTTAATCATTAAAATGATAGATTTCTTTATTCCCAAGAATCAAATCCTAGACTCAATTCATAAAGTAACCCACTTTTCTCTTTTATTTCATAAACCAAAGTCCCATTAATTTAATCTATAAAATAATCATTTTGTTTACTTACTAAACTAAATTTTCACTTACTTTAATTAAAACCTTTTCTCTTTCCATATGTTAATAAAGTAACGTTTATTAAATCAACATAAAACTATATATATTTATTTTCTTTATATTAATCAAATAACTTCATATTTAATCAACATAAACCATCTATATTTCTTTTCTTTATATTAATCAAATAAACTCATATTTAATTAACATAAAACTATATATATTTATTTTTTTATATTAATCAAATAAACTCATATTTAATTAACATGAAACCACACTTTTAATACCAGGGTGTACACAAAGGGGATCATAGGAAAAATGACCTCTAACTTTGCCACACATGGTCATTAATAAGTTATGCCCTCCTTCAGACCTGTGGAAGGTGTCAATGGTAGAAGACGCATCCCTCAAGCATGAGAGCCAAGAAAAAGGTGGTTATAAAATGATCTACTTGGGATCCCTAATCTAGTCACACAAACACACCAACACATACAATGACATGCGCTCATAAGAAACCAAAGTAGCATCCAAGGAATGTATACCAAAACTCCTCTACATTCTAAGGTACTAACATAGCAAAGGAGGAGACATAAAGGTTTGGTCTAAGGTGGCTGCACTCTTCCACTATCTCGAATAGTGAGTGACACTACCATGACAAACCTAATAATGGGAGGAAGGCATACAATTTTACAAATGAGGCTCACTATCAAAAAGTGACTGACAATAATTTCATAATTTTATAATTTTAGGCATCAGAGTGGCTGGAAAAGAGTGACTGACAATAATTTCATAATTTTAGGCATCAAAATATATACAAACATAAGCATATTTATACTCATTAGAAAGCTCATTTTGAGCTCGATCTAATGGTGATTTTTTTTAATGAATTTTCAATATGATTTAATATATCAAAAGGAGCCTCAAAAATAGTGGTGAGGAAGTAATATCATTTTGGGGTAGATTTTGTCCTATTAAATCATCTCAAAACTTCGTAAAAACACCACTATTCGATCAGGATAAAAAAAAGCTTTACAATGAGTACAAATATACCTATTTTTTGATATGTATTGATGCCTAAAACTATGAAATTATTGTGAGTAACCCTCTACTAGTCACTTTGTGTCAGTTGAATTGGGACGGTTGCCTTGTATCAATCACCTTGTGAAAGTAATTATAAATTTGAGGTGAATCAAGATGAATCATGTATAAACTTCGAAGCGAATTTTTCAAAATATGGTAAATTTTCAAAAAAATTACACATAAATTATTAAATTATTTGAGTGTAATTTTGAATGATTAAATCATCCTAAAACTTCATAAAAACACCACCATTATATTGGTCTTGAAAAGAGATTTCCAACGAGTACAAATATACCTATGTTTGGATATATATTGATGGCTAAAACTATGAAATTATTGTTAGTCGCCCTCTGCAAATCGCCTTGTGTCAGTCGCATTATGACAGTCACCTTGTGTCAGTAACCATTTGATAGTCACCATGTGGTAATGATACAAAGTGATTGTCACAAGGTGACTGACACAAGGTGACTGATAGAGAGTGAATGACAATAATTTCATAGTTTTAGGCATCAATATATATCCAAACATAGGTATATTTGTACTCATTGAAAACATCCTTTCAAGAAAGATCTAATGGTGGTGATTGTATGAAGTTTTAGGATAATTTAATAGTTCAAAAGTTTCCCCAAAATATTTTATAATTTATGTGCAAAATGTTTGAAAATTTGCCATATTTTGATAAATGTTTTGTAAAATTTTAAAAAATTCACCCCAAAGTTTATACATGATTCACCTTGATTCACCTTAAATTTATAATTACTTTTTTAGTACTACCCCTTATGCATAACCCTAACAAGAAGATGACACAAGAGTATAAGGAGTTTAAAAAAAATATAAAACCAAACAATCTTTAACTTAACCAACCAGAGGGCTGGATCAATTTTTACCAACTTGGATATCACTTTGCAAGGGGTGTTCTTTCCTTCTTGAAGACTATCAATGTTGGTTCTTTCCTCTAGTTTTTCTTCTGCTACTTCACCTTCTTTTATTGATCTCCAAACTCATAACAATAATAAAAATATCCCCTCATCTCTTTTAAAGAACCAAGTCTTGTTGCAATATCCATAGACTTGCTTAATTACCATCATCCCTCTTACCTACCAAAATTTATGTCCCTCTTATCCAAGTGATATAATTAGGATTTTAAACACATTATTTCCTTTTTACAAAATCTAACATAACTCACCACCCACTTGAAGGTGACAACCGATCATTCTTCTTATTTTAAAATCTTATTTGCAAGATTTGCCATGGGGTCTTTTAAATAAAATACCTTTATTTAATGAACAATGCATGTTCATTTACTTTAAATAAAGTTGTATTACAAGCAATCTTTATTAGCGAATACTCCACTATTATTTGGAAATAACACTTCTATTGAAATCAAAATCCATTATTGTCTTAGAATAAAATTTCTATTATTTATAAAATGAAACTCTATTATCATTTTAAAATAATATTTCTAATAAAATGAAAATCCATTATCATTTTGAAATAAAATTCCTATTATTTATAAAATGAAACTCTATTATCATTTTAAAATAATATTTCTAATAAAATGAAAATCCATTATCATTTTAAAATATAACTTCTATTATTCATAGTAAGAGGTTTTAATCAAGACAAGAAGCTTTCAAATGCATTCTACTTATTCATGCTTTTATTTTCTAAGCCATCAATGTAGATAGTGATGAAGTAAAAGATAATCAAACATATACAACAAACAAAGAGGGAATATTTCCATCAACCTAATCACCCAAAGAATTCATGGTAGCTACTAGGCTATCAACTGAGGCTCAAGGTAACTAGATATTGATGATTATACCTACCAATAATGCATGCCTATATAAATGTATCCATCTATGGTATGCCTGAACTACCTTATCATGACTTTACCAACCTCAAGTACCCCCACCTTTGGTGGATGACTCAACTTTTCCCATGTACGAGCGTACCTAATCCTATACATTTGGAAAATTTTTAGCAATATTATGTTCTTTAATATCAACTAACATCACATAATTGCTTAATTGCATAAAACTAATTATTAAAGCACCATAAAATTAATACATTATTTTCCATGTCACAAATTCCATGGGGGAGGGTCATGACACAAGTGAATTTCACTATACAATTTACAAGAAGGTAAGTTAAAAATCTGATAAAATATATATATATATATACATATAGATTATGAAAATACCTCGAGATGCAATTAAGATGGAAGGTGGTTGAAAACTAGAAATGGAGGCACCTTATAAGAAAAAATAAGAGAAAATAAAATGAAAAGAAAAGAAAAATAAAAGAAAAGCACAATAATAGTCAAATATTCAAAAAGCAAGAAAGGATAAAAATGCATACAGACAAAGATGAGTTAGCAATCAACTATGTATAAAGCTAAAAATACATGCAAAGGAGGCTGAGGTGGTGAATTTTTATGCAAAGGACATCAACATATAAAAAGGAGGGTGCAATGCATATTTTTGTTTACTAATTTAAAAAATCACATGAAGGAAACAATGAATTTCAGAGTATTCAGGATTAAGAAGTGTGCAACTGAATGAAATTGTTCTCACATGGGTATGCAAACATGATAGTATACCTAAAGTTCATTACCCATCATGACTTTGCATTAGGGATTCTTCTTGTTTTCAAAAAAGCTAGTCAGGTTTAGAGGAAAAGTTGCCAAATTAGCATTTTACTCTGAAAAAGTTAAATTGTTTTACAAAAAATAAATTGGAGGGAAAATTTTAGATGGGAAGAGTTAGGTTTTTAAGCAAAACATAGTAGAAAAAAATCTCATGGCAAAAAATGTGGCTAGAGTTTGAGTTTATTCTAAAAAAGCAAGTTGAATGAAATATTACAAACCCTAGGGCAAGGAAATTCAACAAGTGGAAAAGTGAAGGCATATCAACAATTACATATGGAAAATATAAAATAGAGGGTCATACAATAGTTACACTTATAAAAAAATAATATGTATTGGTGAAAATTTGCATCAGGAGAAGAGAAAAATTGCAAAGGGTACTGGAAACACATCAAAAAAGGGGATTTACAAAAACAAAATAAAGATATTGGTAGAAATAAAGTAAGCTTGAAGATTTTATGGTAAGTGAAGGTCTAAAATATATTTTTTATGATTTAGGAATGGAATTATATGATTTGGAGGAAAATTATATAGTTTTAGAGTAATATTGTGCAAATCGAATCCCAAATTGAATAATTCTTATGCAATAGTATGATTTTGAGTGTAATTGTATACATTTTGGTGCAATTGTATAGAGTAGAAGTATACCTATATGATTTAGAGATTTTGTATGATTTCACAGTTTAGTTGTATGATTTGAAGTTTATATTGTATGTTTTGGGAGAATCGTACGAATTTAGACTGTAGTTGTATGATGTTTGACACAACTATACAATTTGGAGAGTGGTGTATGATTTCCTAGAGCACATGTATGATTTTAGATAAACATTGTATGATTTTTGGAAATATATATCTATTTTCAAAAGTAGTTTTATATTTTTGAAGTAGATTGTGTGGTTGGTTATGTAGTTGTCATGAATTACTAGATTGTAAAATATTGGTAGTGATGTGGTTCTAAAATGAAGAATGATGAAGAATGAGCACCAAGAGGGAGTTTTGAGCTCATTTATAGTGTATTACAACAACTAGAGTTGATCATTCATCAAAACCATTACACCAAAAGGATTCCTAACCTAGGTGAGGAGTGAACTACCTAGTTCAAGACCAATGATGAGAGTTTTAGCCATAAGAAGAATGCAACTACTTGACTTGGAGAGGGAGAGGTTATTAGCCATGGAGATGAACCAAGATCTATCATGGTGGTGGAGGAAGGGCACAACCACAATTTTGTGAAGAGCAAATGGAACCACCTAGGGTACACCATCGAGAACTTCATAGCAAAGTGCTTAGAGAAGTTACCCATGAAGAAAAAACAAGTGAGGATGAAGGAGTATAAGTATATATTAAGGATATATCCTTTGTACAACCCATAGGATATTTTTTTCAAAAATGGTGGAGCAAGAATGAAGATAAGCACCCATTGAAACTTGCATTGAAACAAGCAGGAGTGAGCACAATAGTGCAAATTCCACCACAGGTTAATATATTCTATAATGAGTACTTATTGAAAATGATAAAATTATATGTACTTAATAATAATTACACCTATGTACAAGTGGGAAATCACCATATTAACGTTGAATTATCGATTGATATTTTTTATGAACATTCAGGTTATCAAAGACAAGACAAACCATTAAGAAGAAGATTTTGGACCATATTGAGACCCATAGGTTGATTACATCACTCACCAAGCTCACATCTCTATCAGTTATGAAGGATTTTAGTCTAGGTAGAAGAGGGATCAAGCAAAGTATGTAAAATACTAAAAAGATAGCTTGTGTAATGATTGTTGTTATCTCGATTATGGAGAGAAGCACACTCTTTTGAGATACCTATTTGTATGGCACAATGTGTAGGAATTTCTAAGGGAGTATAGTATGATTGAGAAATATACTTGGCACAACATATTCAGAGGTTATTTGTGAAGAGAATTAATACCTTTGCCATGACCCTCCATGACATAGCACTTACGCTATATGTTGTTTCCCAAGTTGGTATTACATTTCCTAGGCTTATACTATCACATGATTTGCCACAAGATCAACCTTCTATAATGATATGGGTAAAGGTTGTACCCATCTAGAAAAATATATAAAAAATCAAGATAGAAGAAGAGCACAAAAACACCAACACCTCCCATGATTAATAAAGGATAGACATAATTAGATTAGTAAGTCCACCCTCAAAGGAAGATACGTAGACAACTGCACTTGGATACTAGTTTAGAGTAGTAGACACCTGCGTATGGTAGCAAGAGGAGACACCATATTAGGAGGAGGAGATAGTTGCACCAATATCCAATCTAGTGTGGATCAAACATGTAAGCAATAAAAGAGATAAAGTAGAGAGAGAACTCTTGTGTATAAGGAGAAACCATAACCTATACCTGCTAATATAGACAATGTGACTTTGGATTTGGATGAATTGGATTTGATGTATATCAATGTACCAATTGAAATAGAACAGTAGGAAGAAACAATGGAATCTCCTATATTACTTCAAGATTGATTTTGAAGTGTTGACGTAATCTAAGGATTGGATGGATCGAGTAAGATCACCATTAAAAACCAAAGCTATGGAAGTTATGGTAGTCCAATTAGAGGGAAAGAAGAAGCCTCAAATATGAATTGTGATGTAAGGAGGTAAAAATAATTTAGAGGAGGAAAACACATGACCATCACAAGAATGATATAATCCAATTATGATAACCATAATAGTGATGGTAGTACAATTGTATCCTAGGATGAAATATTGGTATATAAGCAATAGGAAGAATTGCCAAGACCACAAGAGGAAGTTCAAGCACCTATAGAGAAGTAGCAACTTCTAAAATAAGTCATCAATATCAAGGAGATCAGACCAACTAAATAAGAGAAAACTAATATTGTAGCTCACATTTTACTATAGGAAGAGCATGAAATTGTTGCAATAAAACAGTTTGGAGGAAGTTCACTTCCATGGGAGGAAGAGAAATAAAAGACCCCACAACACAAAAGGGAGGAAAGACTTCGCAAAAGTTTTATGATTGAAGTACCTTATTTTGGTGTCTCAGAGGGATATGGTGAAGACACAGAGGAATAGGTAGATCACTTCCTCAAACAATTTTATGATATGTTCACTAGCACTAGGTTGCAATTCCATCAAGGTGGCATGGGATAATTGAAGACGTGGATGGAGAAGACCTTCACTGAATTGGAAAATATTATGGAGTGGGTGTGTAGTGAAGATCATACAAGATAAATAGCCTAGATTCATGCACAACACCCATGGCTATTACCAAGAGGAGAGGTAACAACAATGTTGGTAATTATATATTTTCTAGAAGGTATGAAGACGAATTATAGAGAGTATCCATAAGTGTACTTGCATATGAGCACAAATTTGAGATATCCATCAAACACACTGGATATAGAATTTTGAAGAGCACCTTCGAAATTAGTCTTCATCCTTCAAAAGTTGAATTTATTGAAACATTGGATCGAGTGGCTAAACTTAGGCCTTGAAAAAATTTATCAAGCCAAGAAAGCACAAAAGGAAGAAGTTGATGCTACTCAAAAGGAGGTATCTATGATTGAAGAAGAACCAGAACATAACAAGATTGAGATTAAGAAGTTAAAGAAGAAAAAATTTTAACTGGATGCAATTAAGCTTGCTTACGAGGATAAGCTATGCTTACAGTGATAGGAAATGTATTTTGTGGTCTAGTATGTTAAAGAGAAAAAGAATCAATTGGAAGAGCATGAAGCATGGTTGAAATAATATGCAACATAAATCAAATAATAGGAGTAGTTGAAGGCTTTTGAGAAATACCTAAAACTCAAGGATTGCAATATTGAGGAATCAATGAGAGATGCTGAAAAATACAATGATTTTATCATGGACCATAAGGTACAATTATAGGTTAAAGAAGAGCATATATATGTCTATTAAGTAGACTTACAACAACATCTCAAAATTATTAAGTAGAAAGATGAAACATTGGTCGTTACCACCAGGATGGAGGTAGCATTGAATGAGAAAATATGCAAGGGTACATCTGAGTGTAAAAAGGAGTTAGTTCAACTCTTGGATATTGTAGAAGGGAAGGCCAACAAGTATGGAGTAAAGGATATGTAACTCAACCATTATGTATCCAGGTTACAAAATGAATGTGTTATCCATCGTGTTGAGCTTGATGATTTTAAGCAAGACCAATCAACGAAGACTAACACAACCGGGTCAGTGAGGACACCACCTGATGTAAATGGGAGTGTAGATGTAGGCAATAAATCCACCTCTTAGAAGAAGAAGTGAAAATTAGATATGCAAAATTTTGTTAAGTTTTGCCAATTTTGTTAAATATATGGTTTGTCAAAACATACACATGTAGGATTTTGTCTAATTATACAATGTTATAGAATGTATAAGTGTAATTGTACAAACTTATAAAATGTACAATTAGAAATTATGTGAAATTTAGTGAAATATGCATTGAATATTAATTTGATAATAACCAAATTAGACTTAGGATAACCTTAATGCAAGTGGATTGTCTTATGGGGTAGTATTTGTAAATAGTGGTTGTCCTAGGAACCACTTTTGAATAGACTAAGCAAGCTTTATAAGGACCCCCCATTTAATTTTGATTGTGATTCATTCATGTTGATCAATATTTGTTCATACTTACGGAAGATTGTCCATGGAGGATTGTTGTTGATGTATTTTTCATGATAGTTTTTCATTGTGATTGTTCATTGATAATTGTACAAACATATTAAACCATAATAATAACAATAATATTGTAGATTATGAGTTATTGTGAATTATCTTATGCATCTGGATGGTAATTCCAAATTGTGTGTACTATGCAAGTATGGCTAGAATTATATGGAAGATGGATTTTATGGTAATGGAATTGCATTACTTATGGTCTCTTAACCTTGGAGAATGCTGGAGAATTAACTATATGAATTATTATTACTGTAAAATAATTTTATTTTATTGTTGTATTATTTTGAAAATTTCCGTAATGATATTAATTCCAATACAATGAATTAGGGTTTGCATGTTATAAAATTATGTTGGTAATTGCACTAGAATGATAACCCAAATATTTCTTGGAAGAGAGTTCATGTAAAAATTGGAAAATCTATAAGAGAATAATTTAGCAAGGGTTTGGTGAAACTATACACCCAGACCACAAAACCATACAAATGATAATTTACCCAATTTGGAAGTGTAATTGTGTAGCTTTAGCTTACCAATATAGAAAAATTAAGGTTTTTTAAGAAGAACAATTACAAAACTGATTGATTTGATTTAAAAAATACATTTTAGAAAATTTAACAAGTGGTAAATCATACATGCTATCTTGTTGTATGATTTAGATCATACAACTGTACAATTTGGAGACTATACAAGTAGTCTTGTAAAGTTACAAATTGTTCAAGTGCAAATTGTACACTTGTATGATTTGGTCAAAAGCTATTCTAGAACATGGGAATCCATATCTCAATCTCCAAAATCACCTTCCCATTTGGAAATATTCTCCCATGTGCTACAAATTCATCCTATTCAATTTAATATTGTATTCCTCCTTTTTACTATGCTTATCAATAATATATATGCAAACTACAATCTAATAAATAATTAAGTGGTACACAATAAGTGTTAAATATTGTATTAAATGACTCATTTTAAAGCCTCATCACTCCCCCAAGCCTAAAATAATACATTATTTTTCTCTATATTTTCATTGATATCAAATTCTCATTCAAAGTACTTTCAGAATGTTGTTGTCCATAACTTTGAGTGTTATGGTACACTATTTTTCTCCCTTCTCCTCCCATTTTTTTGATGACATAAAATATGTATTGAAGACTACCATATTATGCTTGTCAGATCCCATCATCCTATCATATTAATTTTTCTTGAATCACAACCATAGAATCTCATTGTTGGACACCAGAGAGTTCTAATGCTTAATACAATGTATCCTCTTGTGTTGCATAGCTTTTCCCATTTCTACATAACTCTCCTTAGATATGAGAAGAGAGGTATCAAAGGTCTCTAGTTCTATATATTTTTTATGAAATTACATTAGATATAAAAATAAATTATACCCATGATACAAGAATCCCCTTTTTGTCCACAAAACCAATGGACTAACTATATTTATGAAAAATATTCAGATTAAGGCATGTAAGAAAGAAAAAAACATATACCTTATTGAAAGAGATGATGTATGATACTTTTAAGAAGATAAAAAACCTAAAAATACATCAATGTAGGAGGATTACAATTTCAACAAGACTAAAAATGATCATGCACCAATTATTTCTTCTTCTTTTTCAATAGAAGGGATTGTCATTTCTAGTTTTCAATCCTCTCTTTCCTTGGTTGTGTCCACAAGGAATTTTCACAACCATTTTTATTTTTACAAGGCTAGAATGTAAAAAAATAATTTTCATGTTGGCCTTGGTCCAATAGTGCATAAAAATAGGTTTTCACTATTTTTTAGACTTTTTTTTATTTGTTTTAAAACAATGGCAATGGATCCCTCCATGAAAAATAAAAATCCCTTTTAGAATGTGTGAATCAAATAGACTTAAAAAGTGTTGTAAATACCTCCTCAATTGGTGGTTAATTGCAATAAATGCTTGTTGATGTATGTAACCAACAAAATTGCATCTATGACCAAAAATTTGTGTATCTTAGATGGTGGTAGCCATTTGGTGTACAAATTTCTCCATCTTTTTATTCTATTTTTTTCACTTATTTTCTCTCTTTTATTTTTTACTTTTTTATCTTCTCTATATCTCTCCCTCTATTTTTTTAAACCATACTCGTGCAATTATGGTAGGCTCACTAGAATTCCAAGTTAAAAATATTTTTGGTGCTTTATGCTCTAGAGCCAAAAGGCACCACCATAAGATGATAATGTCCAACACTAAAAGGTTTTGGTGCTTAACCTTTTAGTGCTTAAATGTCAAGCTATTAATTTTTTTTTCAAGGCTATACTAGTGCCACAAGATACCACATACCAAATAGATATCTCCCCATGCCTATATAGCCTTTATGGTGGGGAGAATCAAAGAGTTTTTGCTAACCATTCTTAATAGAAATGAGCACAAAAATATTTTGAATCTACCTAATCACTTGCAAAGACTTGTTATTCCACATATAACAACATAAATCAAAATTATATCCTATCATCCTAAAAGTAATATATAATTTAATTTATTTGAAGGATAAACTTTGTGGAATGGATCAAGCATTTTTCTTGAGCACATTCAAATATTTCCATAGTCAATAATGCCACTTGTTTCAATGATATAGGGAAGTAGTACTTGTATATATTTATTTATATCAGCCATGGGTGATATGGGAAGTAGAGGTTATATGACTTATCATAGATAATTTTTCTATGAGGAAAGCCTCATGGAATTGAGGCCTATTTCCTTTGGTTCATGAGGGATTTTAATGAATGAATCTCTTTGTTGTTCTCATAGTTTCAAGTTTAACAAACCTTTGTTAAAATTAAATGTGAAAATCCTAAAATCTAATTCATCCAATACCTACTACATCCCAATACCATAATATTTTTTTAGGTTTAACCTATAATTATTCTTCCATTGATTTGGAAAAAATATAGGATCATTTAGTATCATAGGTCAGTACAAAAATGATGACAACCAACTTGGTTGGAAACCAATCCAACTATTTTTATCCAAAGAAGATGACAACTAAGTTAGTTGGAAATAAATACAACTAATTATATCAGAGAGAACAACACCCAAATTAGTTGGAAATAAATCCAACTAATTTTATTTAAAGAATATAACAACTAAATTAGTTGGTAATGATTATAACTAATTTGGACCTATTAAAATTAGCTAGAAATAAATATCAATAAATTCAACCAATTTAGATTCAACCCAAAAATTATATTTTTTGCTAGCATATCACCATGTCCAATGTTAGCTGGTGTTGCTGTCATCCATTTTCCAAAATTAAATTCATCCACTATCTAGCACTAACTATGTGAAGTTGCATCTAGTTCATGTTCTATATTATTTTAAGAGTTGGTTGTTCTATGCTATTCTAGAGCTATTGTCTAACATTGTCTAGTGTTGTTTTAGGTTGCTTCAAACTTGTAAAATTCCAATCCTCCATTCCATTCCATAATATCCATTAATTACATGTTAAATTTTTTATTTTTTATCTCCATAAATAAATAAATGCATCCTATTCAATTTAGTACTATATTCCTCCTTTTTACTATGCTTAACTATAATATATATGCAAACTATCGTCTAATCCATAGTTAAGTGGCACAAAAGAAGAGTTAAAGACCACTATAATGAGGCATTTTAGAGACTCATCATGTAGGAACATCTAATTTGGTATTTTCTTCATCAATACCATTGGATATATGTTTTGACACAAGTATTTATCCTTGGTTGTGTAATATCTAAGGAAATCCTACAATCATCAACTATTACATCTCCTTTATTACGTTGTTATCAATAAAGGCTTCAAATTCATTGAGATATGCAAAATATACCTTCATACATGTGATATCAACATGTACTTGATCCCATAAGAACTTAATTTCCATATTTTATATTTTTGTCTCTAGTTTCTCACTTGTCTTCTATAGATGCAAAAATTCCTCATCAAGTTGAAGTTCTAAGTCTAGTTTCTTCTTTTTGAACTAATGCTTCAACTAACATTTCTCTTATGCTAGCTTCAATTTTAGTTTGAGTAGTTATTTTTCTATTTCCTCTTTTTATGCTACCTATTCCCTCAGATCATTACTCTCAAATTTTAGTGTATATATATTCTATTATAAATATGTTGCTTGACTCCGGTTTGCCTCCACTAATTATTTAAATGCTTATCCACTATCTTGGGATTTCTTCTTATACCTTTCTACTTCATCAATTGCTTGTACATATTTGATAACCATGGATTAATATAACATTAATGTTAATTGTATCATCTAGAAGGGGATAATCCTTGATAGTTCTAATTCTAATAATGTAGTTAATTTGAGCAACGACCAACCTACTTGGATCTATTAGAGGTGCTTTGGCAATCAATAAATATATTCTTCCTTTTTTATTTTTTATAATATGATAAAGGCCCTACAACATCCTTTTGAATTATCAACCTTTCTAAAAATGACACATGGATTGAATCCACTATTATCTACTTTTGATATTGTATTGCCCAAAAATGACAACATCATTAAAGTGGAAACAATAAGTATAATATGAATATGAGGAGGGTCAACCACTCAAGATCTCTTTATCTTCTTATTTTTATGATATTTGTCTCATGGCCTTGTTGTAGCCAAAATTGAGATAACATAAATGTACCCATAATTTAATTTTTTTGAAGGTCTTGAATAAAGTGTATGTTTTATGATATGCTGATATGGAAGTCAATTTTAATTAATTGTATCAAAACATTTTCATGGAACCAATGCCTTCAAAATACCTACGATAACATCTTTATCGTCATGGCCATTTTTGACTCTTAAGTAGCTCAAATTTTTACTTCTAATAAAAAACTTAAGGTGTTCCTTGCCTACTCCTCTATATAATCGTAACTTTTTACCCTAATCAACCAAATAGAAAAGTAGTGCATTTCTTGCTTTATTTGACTATTAAAAAATCACTATCGAAATAAAGAACATTTAAGGTTGAGTAAGACTTATTAGCCGATAGTAAATAAATATTGGTGAACCAATGATCATTTGTGCTAAGGAACAAAAAAGTTTTTGATCAAAAACCATAACGAATGGGCTGACAAAATTTTAAAGAAAAGATATATTTTTACCATCGATAAGGAAGCTTCAGCTAACCACTCAGTCTAAATAGCCAAAACAAAAGGAAAGCAAAATCCTAAGTTGATCAACAAAGAGAAAATTATTGTCAAAATTTTTTAATGATAAAAATAAATGACCTGTACCTATCAAAATTATTGGTTGAATCAACATCCGTATATTGACCGATGAGCATAAAATTATAGTTGAAGATAAATTATATTCAGTTTATGGGAAATAAACAACAGTTGACTAATAGGTTGATCGATCACAAAGGTAAAAAATTTTTAGGTCAACTATAGTAACAAATTAATTGAAATCTTGATTGACTAAACATAGAGCATTTTTCTCGATGGAAATCACATCGTCGACTGAAATAAGTAAGGGGTCAACTGAAATTCAAATGGTAAAACAAGTTTTTTTGTTGATAGATAACACAAGTTGGCCATCCAGTGCCAAAATAAAATATCGCTTGGCTAAGGAAAAGAATTGGTCGACCAAATAGTTATGAGGGTTGATCAACCCAAGTAAATGAAGTGGTTAAAGCACATATATTAGAATATTCCTGACCAAAAAATATAAGTGTTAGATATCAATGATCGAATACATCACAACCATCAAAATATCATTGACCTAACCAAAATTAATGATGGAGATCTATCAAGATGAATAAAGATAAAATAAATGAAAATAAAGGTACACCAATATTTAATTTTGCATGCATCAAATCTTCATTAAAATATTATTATCATGACTAATATCCTTGATTAATGCTATCCAAAAATTTTAAATACAATGCATATGAAATTACCCTAAGCCATTCAGTCGAATAATGACATCTAGTGGCTGAAATCTTTGTTTAAGCAAAATCAAAATGATTTTACAACCAAAATATGATAGGATAAAAGGCTAACTGGTAGAGCATCTAATCAAAAATCCTAAAATATTCATCCAAATTAAAGCATCGATATCTAATCAATCATCAACAACATCCAAAGTGTAAAAAGATAAAATTTGTGGATCTTCGTTCAAGGAAAGCTGATGTGATACTTAAACCAATGATGATTTTTGTTGACTCCACCAAATCACTGTGGGTGTAACAAGCACACAAGCCAACTATAGATCTTGACATCGAATATCTCCAGACATTTTATTTTAAATAATGTGCAACCATAAAATGACTCAAGGTATGACATGTGTATAATCAAGTTGTTAGTTACACAAATTAAATAGATGATTATGATTCATGATCAGCTGACCATTATAGAATATTGAGTTTGTGAGCCAAGAATAGCAATAATGCAATGATAGTTGGTATAAAATTAATGATGCTTCATACACAAATCATTTTAAACACGTGGTAATTATGATGAGCAACTCACTGTGCCTATAGTATTATTAAACTATTTGAGAGTTGAGAATACCAGTAGTAGAGACTAGAGCAATGGCCTCCTCCAACAAAGAGATCCTCAAGATAAGAGTCAAAGCGTTAGATGAGAGGAAGCTATTCAAAAGGTGAAAACTAAAAATCTTAGAGAACAAGTATGGGGTGAATATGAACTCATCAAGTTCTATTTCCAATCTAGCATAGAGTATTGGTGATACCCACATACCTGTTAAAGACCATCTTCAACAAGGCATATGAAGACAAAGATAAGAGGTCTCCCCACAAAAACAAATGGAGAACTATTTTGTCAAAGCTCTTGTGCCCAAGGGTCTATTTATCCCTTGAATTATTATTTTGGCTAGCCATATCATATGATCCAAGAACTAGAGCTACTATTAATGGTTGAAAAAAGCCCATTTACATGATTACACTAAAAAATATCAAACATGTATTTGTGCAAGAAATTGCCAAACAATTCTATGATGCAAAAGTAATTTTAAATCAGGCTTGGCACATGATCGACACCATCTACAATAATATATTTTATTACAATAAATCAATGTTAACAGATTTTCCTATTCACAAGTCTCAATTCCATAAATGGGTGAGAGACTATGTTGACATGATTCACGTAGTGCTAGGAGTCAAGGACCTCAACTTGGTTAGTGTCGAAGTTATGTACTTGATAGTGCAGTGTAATAAAACCTAGAAGATACCAACGTATAGGTCATAAGATGTAATATGTGAAATAATAGATCAAGAATTTAAATAATTGTAGGACGTACTAAAGAAGGATAGAGATTATATGCCCTGTTTCTCACACTACTCGTTCCTTGTCCACCTGATCATTGGGTAGTTCAAATATGATGCCATCCAATATCTTGGAGGTATACCAGGAGAAATTATCCAAGATAGACTGCCTAGTATCTACGATGGCACTTCCCCTTATTCAAAATTTTATGGAATATTTTTGGCATCCATGTACCACATACTCACAGAAAAAGAACCCCCTAGGATGAGTCTAGGTATAATAAAATATCTTCAAGAAATGGAAGTTGGTGATTACTTCCTCGATGAACATTTCAACTTTATCAAAACCTACAAAGGCAAATTACCACCAAAAGCCTTGCCCACCTTATGTCCAAAGTCACTAACTGCCTTAGATATAATAAGGTGATCTATAGAAGAAGCCAGATTAAGATGGAAGAAGAAGAAGACTAGGGTTCCTTGGCTCACAACACCAAGGAAAATAGGATAGTATGTGTACAGAGGGTATCCTACAATGTTGAAAGCTTTGCCCATTATGGAATCCTACTAATTTATAAAAATTAGCTAGAGACCATACGATCCCAAGGATTGTTATAAAAAAATTACTTTGGAGTCTAAGACAATGGAGCATAGAGATGATAAGTTTGATAATAATGTTTTGTGGGCACAAAAAAAATAAATTAGTATAGAAGTATAGAAAAATTAGAACCTGACAAAGGTGCATATGCAAACATAAATGGTTGGGAACTACTCCATGGATTTGAGGATGGTAAGAAAATATATAGTGGATAAAATCACACCACAAGTAACCATCATTCCACTAGAGGATTTTGCAGATCCTATTGTAGAAGTTATGAGTTTAGATCTTAAAAAAATCAAAATCATAGCTAAGGTAAGGGATCAAGTGTTAGAATAAATAACTGGTACTTATTTTACCTCTTAGTATCCTGATGCAAGTAAATGAAAAGAAATTGTACCTATCCCTACTGCCCCTAGACGTTTCACTGTCAAAATTTTTGGAGTGAATTTGATGGCCTCGTAGCACCTAAAAAAAATGGCAACAGGTTCACCTCAGGTAGTACTAGTAGCCTTTATGGTAAACAACAAAGAAATTATAATCTCTATCATATCATGGGAGAAAATAAAGAAAGCTGGAGGATTTAATGATATTTTAAGAGATTAGAAGGTGGTAACACTTGGTACTCTAATATTTCCTCCTCACATGAGAGTAATAATTAGAATGGGCATCAATAAGCCTATGAGTATCACTCTAGAAAAAAATAATACTTTATAGAATTTATTGCTAAAGAAGAAGAGTAGATTGAGGCAATAATGGAGGATAGGGTGATAGAAGTTTGGGATAGAAGCAAAGTCCACAATCCACCTCCATCAAGTTTAGAGCCTACTTCCAAGGCCACCATCACCATTCCCACTGAAGGAGTACAATCACTCCAAATAAATCCTAGCATAGGTGATGCAGAGATAGAAGGAGACTTAGTCTCATTATTAAAATATGGAGTGCAAGTCCATGCACATACTGCACTAGCCATTGAGAAGGAAGTGATAACCTAGAGATCTAAGGCAGAATTGTTGCAATAAAAAAATGAGAAGCTAAAGGCTAAAATTAATAAGAGTCAGGAGCAAGTGCCTTTTGAAAATAGTTCATTACAGGTTCTAAAACTTGCAACCAAATTCAAAGAAAAGATGATCAAAATCATTGAGAAAGAAGCAAAAATTATTGAGGTTTGTTGCAAAATTTTTGGGATGATAATAGAGATAAATAAAAAAATAAAATCCCTATTAGAAAGTATAGACAAGAAGGTGGCAACTATTTCACCAGTATATGAAAGATGCAAAGCCACATACGAGCAGATCATATCTAGACAAGTAGTCACCATTTATGGTAAAACTCATAATTGCCAGGTAGAGTATGAGAAAGTTGCAAGTTTCAAGGCAAAAACACCTAGATGGAATAACTCGGTCAAAGAGTTAGAAAAAGTGGAGAAGGATAAAGTGATCCGACTGAAGCATCTCAATATATATCTCCACAAATTATTTAGTGCCAAAGGTTTTTTCCAGTCAAACATCAAGGATATGAAAGAATTCCCATGCGAAGAGGCTGATGAATATTAAATTTTAGACCAACTCATATCCTTAAAGACACTCACTCTAGAAATAGTCGGATTCTTCCAGAGTAGACAATAATTCATAAAATAATAGAAATGGAATCAAAGTGTTGGATAGGATTTGCATGATCAGTGAAATCACTAAAAAAAATTGGATTCTTATAGTCAATTCTATTGGTGCGAGTCAAGATGAGAATGATGCAATTAAGAAAAATTAAAATGCATCTAAGTTAGCAAGCAGTATGGGGTTCACAATGATAGAAAATGGAAATGAGAAGGTGAGTGACAACTAGGCTGAGCTTAAACCAGTTTTTGATGACAGTTTTGAGGCAATTAAAATAATAAACTGTCCAATATCTGATCAATGACAAGGTAGGATATGGCACTAGGTAAAAAATCCAGATGAAAGTAGTTTAGGAATTTACAGAGTTGCCACAACTATAATTAGGACATCCACAACCAAAATAAGAATTTATCTTTGATATAGCATATTTTTACTAAGAGATATACTCGAGTGTCCGTTCTTTGTTGTTGTATTCCCTTTGTTTATTTTATTTTTTTCCATACCTTCATTATTCCCATTGCTGCATAGGTTTTGATAGGAAAGTGCCCAAGAAGTTGATATTATTTCTAGACTATTGAGCCAGAGGTCTAGAGACTCAATTGTTATGATATTCAAATGAGAGAGTGAAAGGTCCTTGTTATAACATTCAAATGAGGATCTTTATTGTATTAATCATTCTAAGAGTTAAATGGTAATTCCAAGCCAAATATTCATGTAATATTTTTCAATATTAATACAATTTTGGGCTTCTTTCCTATTATTTTTCTATGTTTAGTTTTGTGTGTGTCTTCATTATGGGTTACATTATTTGAACTCATATTGAATGCTTCTTTTGTTGGTCAATTGTTACGTTTATTACAATATTTGAATGAATGTAATTGCATCAATTATCTCTTCTCTCTTTATTTATATTTTTATTGAATTGTTATTAAATCTTGCTATAATATCCCAAAGGATTAAAGCACCAATCATACATAAGGCATATTAGAACTTTTATTGTTTTAGCTCGAACACAATTTATAATTGTTAAATCATCACCATAAATCTAGAAGAGAACTTACTAATTTCTTTACCCACATGTTGTAGGTGAGTTAGAGAGGGTAGGGTAATTATCTAAGAGAGGTCCTTGGTTCGAATCTCCACCCTACCAAATGCACATTGAGTACCCAAAATACAATTGATAAAGGTTATGCGGTCAGGATCGAGAGTGACTCCCAAGTGATTTTGATGGTGTAGAACACCCTAGTTATGGTTTCTCAGACCAAGGTAGCCTCACAAGGGGTTTTTTGCTAAATTAAAAAAAATATGGAGGATCAAGAACTTACAGAATTTAAGCTCACCTCAAGGGTATCCTTACCATATTTGGTCTATATAGAAAATATTAAAGAACTATATTCCCAAGTCAAAGAGGTAGGTCGACCAAAGCCTGTATTTTCTCATTGGAAGTAGGTTTTCCTATAGCATGACAACTTATATTAAGGATGTAGGAAAAATCCCCAACAGTTTATTGGCACCATTGTCAAGCACCAAATGTGTAATTTTAATTATGGTTTGGAACCTAACGATAAATATTTAATGGCAAAAATTAGCTTAAAGAAGGAATCAGAATATCAATTTATCTTTAAATATTTTCAAATCTATTTTCCTTCCATGCTTGTAGTTTCCAATTTTTCTTTTTCAAGAATGAATAGTTATATTTTTTTCTTGATTCTCTTGAGTTTCTTTATTTTCTTAATTCTTGAAAATTTTTATACCCTGAGTGATCAAGAGTGTTAAAAGTTAAGCAATATCAACTAGATATTAATTACTTCTACATGCATTGTGTTGGTGACTCTGACAGGAAAGATCCAAAAATATCATAAAGATTAAAATAATAAGAAAAACATGTTGGGACAAATGAGAAGAACCGCTCAAGAGCTGTATCCAAAATTCTTAGATCCAAAGGTATTTTTCAGAATCAATCCTTCTAGTTCATCTTCCAAATAATTTGACACATAAACTGTTACAATAGAGAGTTCATTTAAAATACCTCCCACTGTCCCCAGTGGAATTATTACTACACCTCCTACTGTAATCTAAACACCTCCATTAGTTAGCATGGATAATCCACCACCTATTTAGTTATGGAGGACTAATATATATATATCTATATATATATATATATATATATATATATATATATATATATATATATATATATATATATATAGTTACCAATACCTTTACATGATCTCCCCAACAAGGCTCATAAGTATTTACCTAAATTTTAAGGAAACAATGTAGTTATCGAGGAAGATCACATTAAAATATTCTTGTATGCTTTAGACAATCTAGAAGTAGAACATGAAGATGTAGTATTAAAAATATTTTTACAAAATGTAGAGAAAGATACTAGAGAATGGTTTAATACTCTTCCTAAAAATGACATTGTCAATTTTGCCAAAATGGAAACTATCTTTTTAAATAAGTTTGGTGAAAGAAAGAATGAAAAAGAATTATTGATAAACCTAGAAACAATGAAAAAGAAAGAAAAAAATAAGTAAATGATTTCAATAGAAGGTTTTCTAAATCCAAAAATAATATTCCCACTGCTCTAAGGCAAAATGATATCCAATCCATCTATTTTTATAAAAACACTTTCCCTAGAGAATTTAACTATGAGTTACGACAAGTAGAATATGCTAAAACAATAGATTAGTGCATGGAGAAAGCTATAGATATTTAAATAAATGTGTTAGATAATGTAAAAATGAAAACATACTCTCTAGGGGATAATCATCCTGATAGGAAGTCTAAGAAGGTAGGATTTAACCTACAAAAGAGAGATGAATATGATCCCATGGAAAAAATAGCTAATCAAATGATAGAAATGTTTAACACAATGAAAAATAGGTTGGCTAGAATAGAAAGAAATAAATAGAGCAATGGTGGAAGTTCTCACCCTTAGGTTGATAGACAACAAGGTGACAACAGACCATATTTTCGAATAAATTTCAATACAAATTAGACTAATAATAATCATGATGAAATAAATAGAAATAATTGAAAATAGAGAGAGACAGAGAAGGACTTTGATTTAGTTCCAAATACTATACCTAATTTCAACTTGGCAAACAATTTTCCTTATTATTGTTCATCCTATGATGTTCCTCATTATTTAGATTGGTGTGGTATCTATCTAGGTATCCATCATCCTATAGACTTAGAAGAAGAATCTGAAGAAGAAATTGGAATTAATGCTTACTAGACCTTTGATGATGAATATAGAGAAATATTTTTTTAAGAAGATATGGATTTATATACTTCGAATCACCATACAAAAATTCTAGTTGTAAAAAACACAAAAATATTGCAAACAGGACAATAAATTAGGTATGATAAAATGAAACAAGGAAAACTAGTTTTAACAATACAAGAGGTGGAAGAACTAGAAGAAAATACCCTAAACTTGAGAAATAGGATCATTCCTAACAAAATAATAAGATTTTAAACAAAGAGAGTAGAGAATAGCCCACTGAAAAATATCAAAATAAAAAGGTTCCTAAAAATACAAGAATAAATGAACCACCACCTCATGAGGAATGCTATAAGGCTTTAGATATTAAGAAGATGAAATTTGATGTTGGTTCAGAGTTGAGTAAACCAAAGGTCAACATTACCTTCATTGAGTTAATGAATATTAAAAAGTATAGAGAACAATTCTATAAGGATTTTGGCTTAATTGAACAAAAAAGAACTCAGTCCTGTAATGTTGTTAAACCTTCCCATCAAATGTCAAACTATTTTATGTGTCGCTTAGATATAACTTAGATGAAGTAGAAATATATGTCACTCACAACTGTATGCTAGATAGTGGTTCATCCTATAACATCATTCCCAAATAAATAGCTGCTCAACTAGGATTAATTTACACTAGGGAGTCTTCCCCTGTATCAATAATACACAGTAGGTAGATACCTTGTGTAGGTATTATCACTGGCTTATTAGTATACTTAGATTAGCATCCTAATAAAGGTATAGTCATGGATATTGTAGTGGTTAATTTAGACCATTTATTCTCATTACTATAAGGCAAACACTAGGCAAAACAATTAGGTGGCTCCATACAATTAGATTGATCTTATACCACATATCTATTTCAGAAAATGAAAATTTTACCTTAAGGAGAGTACCATTTAAAAAGTACTCAATGGAACTGGTAAGACCATATGATACCATGGTTAATTTGGTTAGTTCCATAGAAGAAAAATAAATAGGAGTATACTTGGTTTGGCATAACCCTTTCCTAGGTGAATTCTCTGAAGCAAAATATATGGACCTTGAAACCAGAGATCTAGTAGATATAGAATCTGATAGGATTCTTACCCAGGAAATGTGGACCATACCCTTTGATGGGGCTAAGTCTAAAACAATAATAGGTGCTCATGTGAATTTAATATATATTAAGGGAAACTATCTAGGGATCCCTTATAGATTAGAATTTCAAAGCACCAATGATGTATCTAAGCATGACGCCTGACTGTTAGGTCTAAGAAAAGCTAAAGAACAAGGGAGAAATTTATTGACTATTTCTAGAGACATTGAGTTGATTATACAACAGGGCAAAGGTAAGTATTAGACAAAACATCCCAAATTAAAACAATAAAAACTTTTAGTTCTAGTTGAAATTGAAAAATTTGTAGTCTTCAATATCTCATACATTTTTAGAGAATAGAATCACATTGCAAACATGTAAGCTATCAATAATTTATGTGCATATTTTCTAAAAATTAACAATAAGTACATGGATAGGTTCTCAACTATATCTATATAAAAACCTTCTGTGCTAGACAATGTTGTATATCTGTAAGTTTTTCAAGATCATGTGGATATCAAAGACTTCAGAACCCTCCAAAATATGTATTCAAATGTCATAAGTGAGTATAAGGATGAAGAAAAAATGAAAAAATATTTTTGGAGATACAATTGAAGTAATTCAAATCAAAATCAATAGAATCCCTAAAGGGTTAATTTCTTTAGAAATATTGTTTTATGATTTTAATAAATATTTAAAACCACTTCTCAAAGAAATAGAAACTGATGATGTAAACATTGGAAAAAAATAGGAGCCCAGGTTTTTAAAAATTGATAAAGCTTTACCAAAAGAAGAAAAAGAACAACACATTAGCTTTTAGAAGAAAAATACAAAATCTCTTTCTTGGAGTTATAACGACTTAAAAACATTTAAAATAGATATCATGAATCACATCATTACCTTTAAGGAATATGTTAAGCCTTTTAGGCATAAGCAAAGGAAATTTAATCCCACATTGCATCCATTTATGCAGAAAGAAGTTTAGAAATTACTGGATGCCAAGATAGTAAGAAAAGTGAGGTTTTCTTCCTGTATAGCAAACTTAGTACTAGTAAGGAAGAAAAATGGAGAAATAAGGCTTTGTGGTGACTTTAAAAATTTGAATAAAATTTCTCTCAAGGATAATTATCCCTTTCTCAACATGGAAAAACTGCTACAAGTAGTAGTGGGCTCATCCAAAATTTCATTACTAGATGTATTCTAAGTATATAATTATATTCAGGTAAATCTTGAAGACAGATACAAAACTGCTTTTACTACCCCTTAGGATACCTTTGAATACCTGAAAATACCATTTGGATTAATGAATGAAGAATCCACCTTCCAAAGGGCCATGAAATTTGATTTTAAAAGACTAATATTTAAAATAGTAGTTGTTGATTTGGATGACATAACAATGTTTTCAAAAAATCCTTAAGACCACTTTGAACATTTAGCTACAGTTTTTGCTAGATGCAAGGAATATGGAATATCCTTGAATCCCAAAAAATGTATATTCAAAGCAACACAAACAAAATTTGGGCCACATAGTATCTGAAAAAGGAATTAGCATTGACCCATCAAGGATAGAGGCCATTGCCAAGATACCTCCCCCCAAAAATATGAAAGGAGTCAGATCGTTCTTTGGTAAGATTAATTTTGTAAGAAGTTTTGTGCCAAATTTTGCTGAAATAGCTCAACCTATAAATAACATGATTAAAAGGAATACCGATATCAAATGGACTATAGATAATATTGAATATTTTTAGAGAATAAAATATGCTATCACTACTACCCCAATATTGAATTTCTCTAACTACTCAAAGAATTTCAATATATATTTATTCACATTTGAACATACCATTGTTGTAGTTATTTCCCAAAAGGATGATGAAGAGAATGAGATACCTATAGATTTAATGAGTCTAGGACTCAAAGGAGCCCAAATGAGATTCAGAATGGTTTAAAATAGGCTTACACTATTATTCAAGCTCTGGAACATTTTAAATGCATCTTTGGTTCAAACAAGATTATGTGTTGTATCCCTTTCACTACTGTGAAAGATATTTTCATCCAATCTGAACCAATAGGAAAACCTGACAGGTGGATGGTCAAATTGTTGTAGTACTATGTAGATTTTAGAGTTCTACAAATAATCATAGGATAAGCTCTAGATAAATATTTAGCTAACAAATAAGGATAAGACATGTAGAACATTGCCATAGTTGATGACATTATTGATATCATAAGAACATACAATATTTAATGCAAATGGTATGATAATATTATGTTGCATTTGCAAACCCTATCATTTAATAGAGGTATATCTATAAATAAAATGAGATCAATAAAACATCAATCACAAAAATATTACACCCAAGAAGGTAAAATTTATTGGAAATATCCATATGGTGTCTTATTACTGTTCTTGTTTGAAAAGGACATTAGAAGTGACAGAAGAATTTTATGATGAAATATTTGAGGTAACTTTACTGTAAATGCTTCTACAAATAATATTATGAGAGCAGGTTATTACTGGTCTTTCTTATTCAAAGATGTTTATAAATACGTAAGAAGCTACCATAACTGTCAAGTGTTTGAAAGAAAAAAATTAGCGGTGATGCCTCTCTAACCAGTGATTATAGAAGCACCTTTCACACAACGGGAAATTGAAATTATTAGGGAAATAAAACTAAAATCCTCAAGCTAACACAAATGGATTATCATGGTAATAAATTATTTCACCAAGTGGGTGGAAGCAGCTCCTCTGAGAAACTCAACAACTGAATTAGTCATCAATTTCTTGGAGGAAAACATCTTGACTATATTTGGAGTCCCAAATAATTTGGTAATAGACAATGGAAAATACTTTGCCTCATTTGAAATGATAGAGTTCTATGCAAATTATACAATCGAACTATCTCATTTAGCAAACTACTATCCTCAAGGAATGGTCTTGCCGAATCATAAAATAAGAATTTGATTATTAGAATTAAAAGGTCACAGGGAAAGAATACAAAAGGATGGGATAGTGGGTTAAAAGTTTTCTTTATGGGTAGATAGATTATCTATCAAAAGGAACATAGGTAAAACTCCTTATGAGATTGTGTTTGGAGAAAAATCCCTCCTACCTCCTCGAACAAAAATAATAGCACTATCTTTGTTACTACAAGATCATGAAAGTCCTAATGCCTTATAGAGGAGATTATATCACATTGCACATTTCCAAGGAGAAATAAGGAATGCACTAGATAATATGTTTGAATGGACTCATAAAATCATGTATCTCCTTAACAAGAAATCCAAGGGAACTCCATTCCTTGAAGGAGATATAGTCTTATATTGAGACCTTAAGAATGATAAATATGGAGAGAATGGTAATCTTGAACCTAGATGGATAGGTCCTTACCAAATAATGTAGATATTTGGCCCAAATATTTATATATTTCAAGCCTTGCAGGGATATCTCATGGAAATCCTAATAAACAACCTATACCTAAAGTTATATCACCCCTGTTGGGAAACAAAAAAAAAACAAAATCTATGTGTTTTCTATTAGATTTTTTTCCTTTCTAAGATAGGTTTGTTTGCTTATTTGTTCATAGATTCTAGAATATTAGAATTTTGTTAAGTCTTCTTGTTATGATTTTACTTTTCTATGAGATATTTATCTTTAATCATTTAAAATAAGAGAATTTGGGATTAAATACAAATAAGCCGACAAAAATTAGGAAGTAGAGTTCTGGTAAGCATCTCATAAAATTTTGGAATACACCAGAATAAAATTGAAAGCATTGACACATCAAGCCAAATCCATAAAATATCATGACCCCAAATTAATTCCACAAATTAGGGAATCTAATCAACCTTGGTAAGGCAATTGGGTTAAATACAAATACACTCAATACTATAGCCTTACAGATCTTTAACCTAGAAAGCACACTCTAAAAAAATTGTAATTTATAAAAATTCTTCCTAGAAAGAAGAAAAATATCTATAATGCAAATTTAGAAAGTGCTTAGGACAACCTGCATAATCTCTACCGGGACTACCGAACCTATAAATGCTTGATTTAAAATGGAGCAATGACAAGGCAAAAATATTTAAAATAGTGAAATCATTAATAAGCCTAACTCCTTCCAAGCTAACAAAAATTGTATATGATCTGAGAAATAAATAAAAGAACACATAAGTACACACCCTGAGCCTAGGTTTTATTTGGTAGTTATTTTTATTTATTTTATTCAAAACCACAGTAAAAGATATTACTAGAACATCTAACCTTTAGGAGTGAAAAGTTCATTTTATTTTAAAACCATAGTCTCTTATTTTATCTTGATTAAATATTTCTCTTTTTAGACTGGTTGAATGCTTTACTTGTTATTTTTTTTTACAGTTTCACCTAGTAAATAAAGATCATAGTTATTTCATTTGAAGCCTTGTCAATAGCCAGAGATTCTAGAGTTCTCAAATACCTCATGTTTTTGCCATATGTCCCAGTTAGAGCCTATGTTGTAGCCAAAATTGATACAACATGAATGTACCCATAATTTAAAAATTTTGAAGGTCTTGAATAAAGTGCATGTTTTATGATATATATTTTTATGGAACCAATGTCTTCAAAATACTTAAGATAAAAATTTTGTCACCATGGCCATCTTTAACTCTTCAGTAGCTCAAATTTTCTCTTCTAATAAAAACTTAAGAGGTTCCTCATCTGCTCCTCTATAGAATAACAATTTTTTGCCTGAATCATCCAAACAAAAAACAATGCATTTCTTGCTTCGGTTGACTATTAAAAAATCACTATCAAAATTAAAAACATTGAAGGTTTAGAAAGATTATTTTGTTTGATCATAAAGAAATATCAACTGACCAATAATCGTTCGTGCTAGGGAACATAATTTTTTGATTGACAACCATAATGAATGGGCTGACCAAATTTTAAAGCAAAGAGAAATTTCAGCCATCTGTAAGGAATCTTCGACCGACAACTCAGTCCAAATAGCCAAAACAAAAGTAAAACAAAATCCTAAATCAATCGACAGAGAGAAAATTACCACTAAAAATATTTGGTCGACAAAAATAAATAGACTGTGTAGATCAAAATTATCAGTTGAATCAACATCCGTCTACCGGTCAACAAGCATAAAATTATAGCCAAAGACAAAAAAAATTTGGCCAACGATAAATGAACATCCGACTAATCGGTCGACTGATCGTAAAGGTAATAATTTTTTTGGTCGACTACAGTAACAAATAAACCAAAATCTTGATCAATCGAACATAGAATATTTTTCTTGATGGAAATCATGTCATCGATTGAAATAAGGGGTCAACCAAAAGTCAAATGGTCAAAAAAATATTTTGGTTGACGGATAACATATGTCGGTTGCCCAGCGCTAGAATAAAAGATCATTCAGTCAAGGAAAAATATTGATTGACCGAATAGTTATGAGGGTTGGCTAACCCAAGTAAATGAAGCGGTTAAAGCATAGATATCAGAATATTCCTAGCTAAAAAAAGATAAATGTTAGTTATTAGTGGTCAAACACATCTCAATCATTGAAATATCATCAGCATAATAAAAATCAATGGTGGAGATCTACCAAGCCAAATAAAGGTAAAATTAGTGAAAATCAAGGTATGCCAACATTAAATTTCTTATAGATCAAATCTTAATTAATATATTATTATCATAAGCTATCATAATATTTTAAGCCATTCAGTCAAATAATGGCATCCAACGGCTGAAATATTCGTTCATGTAGAACCAAAAGGATTCACCAACTAAAATATAACAAGAAAAAAATGCTAATTGACTGAGCATCCAATCAACAAGCCCAAAATATTTGGCTAAATTAAAGAGTTAATCGGTTTATCAGTCATCAATAATTGAACTATAAAAAGCCAAAAGTTGTGGACCTTCACCAGAGAAAAGCTGATGTGACACTTAAACCAATGATTATTTTTGTTGTCTCCACCAAATTAATTTGGGTATTATGGGTACATAAGTCAACTAAATATCTTGATCTCAGATCTTTCTAAGCACATTATTTGAAACAACATGTGTTGATGAAATGGCTCAGGATATGACATGTGTATAATCAAGTGATCAGTTACACAAACTAAATAGATGACAATGATTCATGATTGGATGACCATTATAAAAAATTTAGGTGATGATCTAATAATAACAATAATGCAATGACACTTAGTACAATATTAATGACACCTCATACATGAATCAATTTAAATACATGATAATGATGACAAGAAACTCATTGTGCCTATAGTATTCTTCAATTGTTTGAGAGTCGATAAGACCATTAGTAGATACTAGAGAAATAAACTCCTCCAACAAAGTTATCCTCAAGATAATAGTCAAGGCATTATACAAGAAGAATCCATTCAAAAAAGTGAAAATCAGAAAGCCTAGATAACAAGTATGGGGTGAAGATGAACTTACCAAGTACTATTTCTAGTCTAGGATAGAGGAATGGTGATGTCTGTAATACCTATTAAATAACATCTTCAACAAGGCATATGAAGACAAAGATAAGAGGGCTCCCTACAAAAACAAATGGAGAACCAATTTGGTGAAGCTCTTGTGCCCAAGAGTACATTTCTCCCCTGAGTTATTATCATGGCTAGCCATCTCGTATGATCCGAGAACTAGAGCTATTGTTAATTGCTGAAACAAGCCCATTTACATGATTTCACAAGAAATTATCGAATAGGTATTTGGACTAGAAATAATCAAACAATGCTATGACATGAAAGTAATTTTAAAGTAGGCCCAACACATGATCGGCACCACCTTCTACGAGAAGTTGTTTGATTATGACAAACCAGTGTCAAAATATTTTCCTATTCACAAGTCTCAATTCCACAAATGGGTGAGAGACTATGCTAACATGATTCATGTAGTTCTAGGAGTCAAGGACCTCAACTTGGTTAGTGTCGAAGTTATGTACTTGATAGTGCAATGTAAAAAAACCTAAACGATACCAATGTATAGTTGGTAAGATGTAATACATGAAACAATAGACATGGGATTTAAATAATTTCAAGACATAATAAATAAGGATAGATATATTATACCCAGCTTCTCACACTACTCTTTCCTTGTCCACTTGATCATTGGGCAATTCAAAGATGATGTCATCCAGTAGCTTGGAGATATACTAGGAGAAATTATCCTAGAAAAATTGTCTTGTATCTATGATGACACTTCCTCTTATTCAAAATTTTGTTGAATATTTTTGGCATCCATGTACCACGTACTAATAAAAATAACCCTCTAGGAAGAGTCTAGGTATAATCAAATATCCTCAAGAAATGAAAGTTTTTGATTACTTTATCGATGAACATTTTAGTTTTATCAGAACCTACAAAGGCAAATTGCCACCAAAAGCCTTACCCACCTTCTATCCAAAGTCACTGGCTACCTTAGAGATAGTAAGGTAATCTATAGAAGAATATAGATTAATATGGAAGAAGAAGAATACTAGGATTCCTTGGCTCATAACACTAGGAAAAATAGGATAGTATGTGTACAAAGGGTATCTTGCAATATTGAAAGATTTGCTCATGAAGGAATCCTACTGATTCACAAAAATAACCTGAAGATCATAAGATTCCAAGGGTTGTTACAAGGAAATTGATCTAGAGTCTAAGCCAATGGAGCACATGGATGATGAATTTGAGAATACACTCTTCTATGGGTACAAAACAATGAAATTAAAATCGAAGAAATATGTAAAAACAAAAACCTAACAAAGGCACATATGCAAACATAAATGGTTGGGAACTACTTTATGGATTTAAGGATGGTAATAAAGATATAGTGGATAAAATAACATCGTAAGTAGCCATTATTCCACCAGAGGATTTTATAGATTCTATTGTAGAATTTATGAGTTTAGATCCTGAACAAATCAAAATTTTAGCTGAGGTAAAGGGTCAAGTATTATAAGAAATAGCTGGTACTTCTTCTACCTCTCTATCTCCTAGTGTAAGTAAAGAAAAATAAATTGTGCCTACTCCTGCTATCCCAAGACGTTTCACAACTAAAAGTCTAGTAGTAAATTTTATGGCCTTGTAGCACCTACAACAAACGGTCATATGTTCACCTTAGGAAGTACCAGTAGCCTTTATAGTAAATAACAAAGAAATTAGATTCTCTACCATATTTTAGGAGAAAATAAAGAAAACTGGAGGATTCAATAATATTTTCAGATATTATCAGGTGGTAACACTCGGTACTCCAAGCTCTCCTCCTCACAAGAGATCAAGGATTGAAATGGGCACCAATGAGCCTATGAGTATCACTCTAGTAAAAAAATAAAGCTTTATAGAATTTATTTCTAAAGAAGAAGAGCAAATTGAGGTAATAATTGAGGATAGAGTGGAATTAGTTTGGAATAGGAGCAAAGTCCACAATTTTCTTCCATCATATTCATAACCTACTTCCAAGGTCACCATAACCTTTCCCATTGAAGGAGTATAGTCACTCTGAATAAATCCTTGTACATGTGATGCAGAGATAGAAGGAAACTCAATATCATTTTTAAAACATGGAGTGCAAGTTCATGTATAGACTACACTAGCCATTGTGAAGGAAGTGAAAACCTGGAGATATAAGTCCAAATTATTACAATAAAAAAATGAGAAGCTAAAGGTTAAAATTAATAAGATTCTAAAGCAAGTTTCGTATGAATATAGTTCATTATAGGTTCTAAAACTTGTAATCAAATTCAATGAAAAGATGATAAAATCATTGAGAAGGAAGCATAAATGACTGGGTTTTGTTGCAAATTTTTTTGGATTATAATAGAGACAAATTAAAAAATAAAATTCCTATTAGAAAATGTAGACAAGAAGGTGGTAGTTATTTCACCAGGTTATGAAATATACAAAGCCATGTACAAGCATATCAGATCCAAATAAGTAGTCACCATTGATGGTAAAACTCATAGCTACCAGGTAGAGTATGAGAAAGTTGTAAGTTTCAAGGTAGAAAGACCCAGATGGAATAACTCAATCAAAGAGTTAGAAAAAGTGGAGAAAGATATAGTGATCCAGTTGAAGCATCTCAATATAGATTTTTATAAATTATTTAGTGCAGAAGGTTTTTGTCAATCAATCATCAAGGATATCAAAGAATTCCTATGCAAAGATATTTATGAAGATAAAATTGTTGACCAACTGATCTCCTTGATGGCACTCACTCTAAACATAGTTATATTATTCTAAAGTAGATAACCATTAATAAAATAAGATAAAATCAAGGGAATAAGAGCATTGGATAGGATTCACATGAGCAGTGAAATCAATGAACAAATTTAGATTTTTATAGCCGATTTCATTGGTACAATTTAATATGAGAATAAGGCAATTAAGAAAAGTCAAAATGCATTTGAGTTAGCAAGTAGTATAGGGCCCACAATTTTAGAAAATGGAAAGGAGAAGGTAAGTGACAACTAGGCTGGACTTAGGCCAATTTTGATGATATATTTTTGAGGTAGTTAAAATAACAAACTATTGGAAATCTGGCCGACCATACATTAAAATAAAAATTTGAGATATTGGATGATGTTTTAAGACTTGGAAAGCATGTCCTCTTAGAGGAGATAAAATAAAATCATAGAGCTTTGAAATATATGCAATCTAAAAAAATAGGCTCAAATGGACACCCGAGTCAAAATTTATGGCCAAAATACTAAGACATGTAATAAAAACTATCGATGTAGATCTGACGGATGTGATTTGCTAGGATTAGGGTTTGATTTATTTTTTCTTACTTAAGGTAGTTTTAGGGTTTCTTTTAAGAAGAAGAATATTGCATTGTAGCATATGTGTGAGCTCTTCTAGATTCTGAGAGGATATTGTAATAGAGTACTAAAACTCTGCTATAATTATTCTAGATAATAAGAAGATAATATTTGCTCCAATTTTGTTTTATTGTATTATTGTAAATTATTCATTTGATATCAGAGTGAGGCAATCAAGAAATTGGATTCAAGTAACTGTGGGATTTCTGTTACAAGTTTTACAAAAGCTTCTTGGAGATCTTAGTTTGTGTTGAAGGGAGCTATTATGGCCAACAACACCGATTCAATTTTGATCCTAGAATTTGATGGTTCCAACTACAAATATTGGAGCATTCGGATGAGGATGATTTTGGAGGCAAAACAATCTTGGGCCGTCAATGAAACTAGGTTCATTGAACAAAAATACTAGAGTGCATTGACTACAGATTAAAAAAAGGAGATGCAAGAGAAAGAGAAAGAAAATAATTTGGCTTTGGCTTTCATCTAGTCAGCCCTAGACAAGAGTCTCTTTCCCTAAATTTCTACCTGTGTTTTAGCTCAAGAAGCTTGGAAGGCATTGAAGGAGAATTACCAGGGGAGTGCCCAATTTAAGGAGGTGAAGTTGTAAACATTATGAAGAGATTTTAAAAATATCAAATAGGAGGAGAATGAAACTGCAGGAGATTACTGTGTTCGATTAAAAATAGTAGTAAATAAAATGGCCACACTTGGAGATATCATAGAGCAAAATATAGTAATTAAAAAAGTTTTAAGAACCTTGACAGACAAGTTTGATAGTGCAACCCTTATCATAGAATAAATGAAATACCTATAAAAAATGGATATATATTTATTAATTGGATCTCTCATATCTCATGAAGAGAGAATTTCCAAGAGGAATAAGGATAAAGAATGAGGTTCTAAAAAAAATAGAATGATGGAGGAAGAGGTCACGATAGGGGTTCCAAAGAAAGAGGAAGAAATGGAAGAGGAGGTAGAAGAGGCTCCTACAATGGTATAGGTTGAGGAAGATCTCATGATTTAGACAATGACCAAGCTCTTGTTGCAATAGGAGGATCTAATGCAAGAGGAAGAGGTAAAGGCCAATATATGATAAATGTGCAGTGTTAAAATTTTAACAAATATGGCCATTATGAGAGGTATTACAGGCTGAAAAAATCAGCACATTATGGAGAAGAGGATTCCTATGAGGATGATACTTTTTTCTGTATGATTGAAGAAAAAGTGGATCAAGCAGCTTTCCTCTCTACACAAAATATCATAAAGGAGACATGAATCCTGGACAGTGGGTGCGCAAACTATATGACTGGTAAGAGGGATGTATTTTCATATTTTTATTCTTCTTATCAATCTTGTATTAGTCTTGGGGATGAGAAGATCTTGGAGTTGGTTGCAAAAGGAGAAATGGAGGTTCCTAGCAGGAAAGGAAAAATAATTAAGGTAAAATATATTTACTATGCATCCCATTTTAAGCATTCGTTAATGATTATTGGTCAAATATTGGAAAAGGATTATAAGTTAGTGTTTGAGGATAGAAGGTGCAAAATTTATTATTAGAGGAGAAAATTGATTACCACTATAAATATGACCAAGAATAGGTTCTTCCCATTATAATTTATAGATCAAGGGGGAGCTCTAGAATTTTTTGGTGTAGAAGGTAAGGAGAGGCTATGACATTTACGATTTGGGAATTTAAATTATAAGAGTTTGAAGATGCTTTCACCACTTGTCTATGGGTTGCAAAAAATTGAATACTCCATGAAGGTTTGTGAAGGCTATGCACTTGGCAAACATGCAAGGGGGAATTTTTTTACATGGTGAAGCATATAGGGCCTAAAATCCATTGCAATTGGTTCATAGGGAAATTTGTGGACCAAATGTAGACACAGAGTATGGGTAAAGCTTCTTACTTTCTGAATTTTATTGATAATTTCTCTAGATATTGCTGGGTTTATTTTATTAAGCATAAGGATGAGACATTCAATTGCTTCAAGAATTTTAAGGCTCTCGTCAAAAATGAAAGTGGTCATTATATAAAATGTTTAAGGATAGATAGATGAGGTGAGTTTTAATCTCATGAATTTGATGATTTTTGTAGTGAGTTTAGGATTTAAATTCAGAAAACAAGTCCTTACACACCTCAATAGAATGGGGTGGCTGAAAGAAATAATAGGACTTTGGTGGAGATGGTACGGTGCATGATATAAGAAAAAGGTATGAGTAATTTTTATTGGGCTGAAGCAATTAGGACTACTAATTACATTTTAAACATAAGTCATACTAAGAGTCTTGAGAATATTACCCCTTATGAATGTTGGTATAGTAAGAAGCCAAATGTAGTCATTTTAGAGTTTTTGGATGTGTGGCTTTTGTGTATGTTACTAGTGAGAATAGGAATAAGTTGGATGCAAAGAGTGAAAATGTATTTTTATTATGTATAGTGAGCAATCTAAGACTTACAAGTTTATTAATCTTATTTCACATAAAATAATTGTATCTAAAGATGCAATTTTTGATGAAGGGGGAAGTTGGGTATCACAAAAATTGTTTGTTGAGGATGTTTTTGGTGAAGAGAAGGTGGAACCAAGCCATGTTTTAGTTTAGCCCAGCCATAAAAAGTTTCCAGTTCATCTTCTACAAGTGCACCTTCAAGTCCAAGAGAAGGTTCTTACAGTAGTTCTCAATATCCATCACCACCGACCAAAGGAAAAGGTAAAATATTGTTGAAGGATCACCCATAATCTCAAGTTCTCAATAAGAATTTTCATAACAGGGTGACAAGGAGTCAGCATACAAAGATGAATACAGTAATAGAGATGTTAGATAACCTCCATATTTATGGAGATGATGATAGTGGAGATCCCAAAGGTGATGTTGTAAATTATGCACTTGTTTCACAATTTTCTAAAGTTTCAAAAGTTGTTGTTGATGATTTTGAGCCTTAATGTTTTGAGCATGCTAATACTAACAAAGTGTGGATGAAGGCTATGAAATAATAAATGCATTCTATTGAAAAGAATGATACTTGGGAGTTGTGTGATTTTCCCAAGGATAGGAAATGTGTAGGATGCAAGTGGGTCTACAAGATCAAGAAGAACAATTATGGATCCATTGAGAGGTATAAGGTATGGTTTGTAGCAAAGTGTTTCACTCAAAAATATAGTTTGTACTATGAGGAAACATTTGCTCCAATGGAAAGGTAAGAAACAATAAGGATGTTGCTATCATTGGTAGCTCATAAAAGTTGGAAGGTGCATCATATGGATGTCAAAACTGTATTTCTCAATGGGTATTTATATGAAGAAGTATATGTGGAACAACCACAAGGTTTTCTTGTCCAAGTAAAAGAAGATCAAGTCTATAGATTGAAGAAGGCTCTATATGGGCTGAAGGAAGCTCTAAGAGATTTGGTATGCTAGAATCCATGACTACTTTCTATAGTGTAATTTTGAAAGGAGTAAGAGTGATCCCACTTTGTACTACAAAAGGGAAGGTGATATATTATTATTGTATGCATTTTGGTTGATGATATGTTATTTACACAGAGTAGTTTTTATTTGAATAATTATTTTAAACATGATATGAAGAAGGAGTTTGAAATGTCTGATTTGGATGAGTTACTTTCTTGGGATGGAAGTACATCAAAATAGTAATGATATTTTTGTTTATCAATACAAATATGTAAGGGATATTCTGAAGAGATTTGGTTTGAGTGAATGTAAACCTGTAGCAACACCCATTGCACACGGATAGATCTTGAGTTTGGAGGATGGAGCTAAAAGGGCAAAAAAAATATAGTATAAGAGTATTATTGGTAGACTTATGTTCCTTTGTAACACTAGGCCGAATATATGCTTTATTATTTTATAATTTTATAGGTATATGGCTAATCCATCACAATTATATTTGAAGGTAGAAAAATGGATTTTGAGGTATGTTCGTGGAAAATATGATTATGGGATCCTCTACTCACAGGAAAAGAATTTTAAGTTAGTGGTATTCAGTGACAGTGATTGGGGCAGTAATATTGATGATAAGAAATCCATGAGTGGGCACTAATTTTATCTTGGTTCAGGTTTTGTGACATGGAGTTCCAAGAAACAAGCCACAATGGCATTGTCTTCTACTGAAGCAGAGTTTATTGCACTTACTTCAGCAAGTGCACAAGCATTGCGGGTTTGAAAGGTGTTATGAGATATTGGGGAGAATAAAGAGACTCCAACTAATTTATTTTATGATAATTAGATTGCCATTAAGTTGTCACATAATCCTATCCACCATACCAGGTCCGAGCATCTCGATATCAAGTACCACTTCATTCAGGACATGGTATATAAGGAACAAGTTAAAATGAGGTATTGCTCCACACATAATCAAGTATTAGATATTTTTAATAAGGGAGTAGTAAAAACTTAATTTTAGCTACTAAGGGAGTTGATAGTCAGTCCCCTGTCAACAAGGACGAGAATGTTGGATATCTGGCCAACCATACATTAAAATGAAAATTCGAGCTGCTAGATGATGTTTTCAACCTTGGAAAGCATGTCCTCTTAGAGGAGACAAAATTAAATCATAGAGCTTTGAAATCTATGCAATATGGAAAAACAAGGTCTCAAATAGACACCCAAGTCAAAATTTATGGCTGAAATACTAAGACATGTAATAAACACCGTCGATGTAGATCCGACGGATGTGATTTTCTAGGGTTAGGGTTTGATTATTTTTCTTAGTAAGACAATTTTACGTTTTATTTTTAAGAATAAAAATATTACATTGTAGCATGTGTGTGAGCTCTTCTAGAGCCTATGAGGAGATTGTACAAAGTACTGAAACTCTGTCAGAATGTTTTTAAATAAGGGGTAAAAATTTATTGATAAAATTTTTGGATTACATAGTACAATTGAGCTTCCAACTAGGACTCAAATAAATAGCCAAATAGGCTAAAATCACTAGAATAGAATGACACCCAAAAATACAACAAGAACAAACCACATTAAATTTGTACATCCTTGTGGATCAACTCCCATAGGCGTTGAGAGTGCCCAGATGGGAGACTCTCTCAATTATCGATACTCCAAGGATCTAGTGGCTCAGAAGCCCTTTTGGCCAGGTAATCAACAACCACATTCCATTCCCTTGGAATGTGCACAAAGGATATAAATTCAAACTCTTCACTCATTCTAAGAATCTGAATGGCTACAGAGGCCAACTGCCAATTAACTTCGTCCACCCTTTTACTATTTAAAATATTAACCACAATTTGAGAGTCAGAATTGCATATAATCCTATGCCAACCAAGAGAAAACCCCCTATGCAAGGCCTCAAGAATTGCAAGAGCTTCCATAAAATTGTTGGAGTGAACACATTTATAAATAGAAAAGAAAAAACTAACACCACCTTTAAAACTCCTCTAGGGGGTGGCCTCCACCTACCATTTCTCCTAACCTTATTACTGAGCTGAGGAACCCTACTAGGGCTAAAAGTGTTCACACCATCCCAAAAGAGACCAAGGGCTTGATGTACCTTCTCCTCCCTAGAATCCAAAAGAGGGTCCACATCACATTTGCTATGGATGGTTTCCTAAACCATATACAAGATCCTTTTCCAGATCTGTTGAATAGCCAAATAACTACCCTAAAATATGTGTTGGTTCCATTCGAGCCAAATTTGATAGATGATGCAAGAAGGGCCCAAATTCCAAGCCACCCAAAGGAAGGGGGCCTTGGTTAGAGGTCTACCCAAACTACTCCAAAACTCCACCAGGGACAACACATGAAAACATGGATGGTTCCAAGAGCTCCACCAACGGTGCCAAATATCTTTGGTAAAGGAGCATTGTAAAAATAAATGAGAGGAGTCATCCTAATTCTTATTGGAAAGGACAAAAAAAGAGGGGCTGTAAAATCCCCTCTTCCTCAATTTATCCCAAGTAAGGCATTTATTAAGATCTACCAACCAGAGAAAGAAGTTACATTTTGGCCAAAAAAATTTGTTCCACACCTTTTTCCACCAAGTGACACGAAGACTCCCATACTTTTGCTTATCAAGAACTTGATAACCATAGGCTATCGATTAGGTTCCCTTAGGATCAGGGTTCCAAGCTAGAATATCTTTACCCCTCAATTAAGAATGAGGCCTTCCCGTAATAATAAGAGCAAGAACCTCTCTGTCCTTTACCAGTACCCCTTGGAGCCATTCTTGTGGATCTTTCCACTTGTACATCTCCATATTTCCAAAAGACTGGATTTTTTTTAAGTCCTCCACATGAGACCAGTCTACTTTCAAGAAAAAAATTCTTAGGGAATGTAACCTAGGATATTGATTCAAGATAGGAGGGTGACCATCCTAAGAATCCTCATAAAAAAGAGCATTTGATCCCTGATTGCAAATCTAGAACAAATCCTGCTTGATTAAATTAGCTCCTCTTTTTAGAGTGTCCTAGATAACTGAACCTTTCACAACCAAGCTGACTCTAGGGATATCAGACTCAGAAATACCTCTAAAGTATTTACAAGATACTATTTTAGCCAAAATATGATCTTGAGAGGTACACCATCTCCAATAAAGTTTTGCAGCCAAAGCCTGCCCAAAAAGAGTTGTCTGTTGCAACCCAAGGCCTCCCTCTTGCATCAACATACATATCGAATCCCACCTAACCAAACTCCATTTAGATTTATCAAGTTTTCTAGACCATAAAAACTGTCTTTGACAAAGCATCCATGTTCTTGATGAAGTGAGAGGGAGCTATTTGTACAAAACATCTATAAATAGGTAAATCTTGAACAAAATATTTTAAAAGCAACACTCTACCTATAATGGATAGCCATCTAAAAGTCTAGTGATTCACCTTCCTTCTAAACTTATCAAGCATAGACTGCCAAGAAGATCTAGGTAGAGGATGAGATGAAATTGGAATACCAAGATAAATGAAGGGGGGAGTCCCAACCTGGAATCTTAGAATGCGAGCAATCCTGGATTGAATAAGAGGAGGGGTATTGAAGAAGAAAATAGAAGACTTGTCCTCATTAATCAACTGTCTAGAAGCACCAATATATATGTCAAGAGACTATCTCATATTGCGAGCTTCCCTGATAGTGGCAACTTCTAACAAAGCAGTATCTTCAACAAATTGAAGGTGGGAAAGAGGTGGAAAACTACTATCCCACTTCCACCCTTGAATGAGACCCTGCATGACTTGAGACTTGAGCAATATTCCCAACCCTTTTGCCATAATAATAAACAAATAAGGAGATAAAGGATCTCCTTGTCTCAATCCCCTTGAGGCCTCAAATAGATCTGATGGCTCATTATTAACAAGAACAAAGAATGAGGAAGAAGAAACACAACTCATCATCCATCTAATCCATTCCTCCTCAAATCCAAAAGCAGCAAGAAATTTCTAAAGAAAGGACCATCTGACCCGATCATAGGCTTTGGTCATGTCCAACTTAATGAACATAGTTTTCTCCTTAGAAGTTTCCATCGAGTGAATAGCTTATGTAGCAATAAAAACCCCATCCAAGATTTGTCAGCCAGAAAAAAACCCTCGCTCCTCAGAGATGATTTTTCTCAACCATATCTTCAACTTCTCAGCAATAATTTTTGTGATGATCTTATACACAACATTGCGGAGAGCAATAGGCATGAAAATATCCAAGGAATTTGCTCCCTCTTTTTTGGATATAAGCACAAAAAAGGTAGCATTTAGGGCCCTTAGCATCTATTTGTTCTTTTGGGAGTCATGGGCCACCTCCAAAAGATCAAATTTGTTTAAATCCCAAAAATGTTGATAAAACACAATCAAGAATCCATTTGGGCTTGGGGATTTTTATTTTTTCATCTTGAATACAACATTTTACAAATCCTCAAGGGAAATTGGACCCATAAATTGCTCATTCATATCTCTAGAAATAATCGTTGGAATATAGTTTAGAATAATATTTTCATTCTCATCATCTAATAGGGATTCCTCCTTGAAGAAAGAGGAAAAATACCTCTTAGTATCTTCTAAAATATCCCTGAAAGAAGAAAGAAGGGCACCCTGAGAATTCACAAGAGAGGTAATCAGGTTACCATTACAGTGAGAATTAACTAAGTTATAAAAGAAGGCTGTGTTCCCATACCATTCCTGAAGCCAATCTACTCAAGATTTTTGTTTCAAAAAAATTTCTTCCCTTAGTTCCCATTCAACAAGGTCTTTTGCAGCCTCAGATTCCTCAACAAGAAGCTCCTTCATGAATCCTTGATCTCTAATATTTCTTGATGCTTCTTCCATCCTACTAAGAGCTACCAGCTTAGCCAAGGAAAGGTTCCCAAAATTTAGTCTATTCCATCTCTTCAATTTATGTTTTAAAAATTATAGTCGCTTCATAAAGGAATACACAGCAGTGCCATGAGGAGGTTTTCCAGTGGTCCACCAGCCTCGCATGAAATCATAAATCTTAGGATCATGAAGCCACATAAGTTGAAACTTAAAGGAGGGATTATTTTTTAGCCCTAACTCCAAAGTAGAGAGTTTGATAGGCCAATGATCAGATCCCCTACCATCCAAAATTACAAAACTAGTACTTCTGTTATTACCCATCCAATAACTAGATATCAAAAACCTATCTAGTTTCTCTGATATGGAAGCTTCCCCACACCTTATATTATGCCAAGTAAATATCCCATTATCTGGTTTGATGTCAACCAAGTTTAGGGCCTAGATATGAGCACTGAAGACAGAAGAAAAAGGCTCAAGACGGTCCACCCCACCACGTTTCTCCTCCATACAAGTGATAGAGTTGAAGTCTCTAGCAAAAATCCATGTGTACAGGGGAACCAAACTTCTCACAAAGCAAATGTGCTCCCACAAATTCACTTTACTATTGTAATAAATAGGAGCATACACATTTATAAGTAGGATGGTTTCACTAGATTCATTATCATGCCCGACCATAGAAATAGACCATCTACTGGAAATCCAAGTAAGAGGGGATATCTTAACAGGATCCCATAAACAAGCAACACCACCAGCATATCCATATGCACTAATACACTAGCATTGCCCCCTTCTCCACAACTTGGGAGAAATATTCAACATACTATCAATAGCCATTTTAGTCTCCTAAATAAACACCACATGTGGAGAATGCACATTAACCAAATCATGAACATATTTTTTTCTGGAGATGTTGTTCAACCCCCTTACATTCCATGAGAGGATAATATTTTTTGGGGATTATAAAAATGGGAGTCCAATATTTTTACCAATCCTGACTCCACCAAAGTCTCCCACATTAACTTAATTTTATCCTAGTCCTTCTTCTGACCCACCTTCAGATTCTTATCTGAAAAACTTTTTTAATTATTTTTTGCTGTAATCCCAACACCGTAGGAGTTTTGCAGTCCAAGGATGACTGCATCAGTGCTTGAGTAGGAGAGGGCATAACTAAATCTATACCACTTTCCAAAATATTTTTCCTTATAGGGATAGACCCAACCATATCCCCTTGTATCGCTCCAAATTTTTTGCATCCCTACCTTCAGGCTATAGGATCCGCGCCCGGAAGGAGGATGGGAAAAGGATGATGCGGTACCTCGGACGAGAGGACTTTGCGAAGGTCCCGCCTCTCAAGGGAGGTGTATTTTGGTGATTTTTCGACGGATGGTGGGTTCACCAGGAAACATTTAATGGCAGTTTCCACGCCTAGGTTTTTGGAATGTGTTTAATGAGTTCGTTTTAACCTTAAACATTCATCCTAGGTTTGGCCGAATGAAACTAAATTAAACTATATGAAAATGCAATTTTTCATGAATACAGCAGACAGATTTGAAAGCAAAAAACAGAGAATTTACAGGAGGAAAACGAGGAATACCTGATCCGGATGTCTGAAGAAGATTCTGATTTTGAAGCAGTCCCGATCGTCTGAGATTCGACAGAATCGTCTGCAATCAGACGAGATCGTCTGAGATCTGACGAATTCGTCAGAAACCTGCAAAACAAAGAATAGATGCAAAATGCAAGAAATAACACTATGCTAATAGAGGCAAATTACACCAAATGATAATATGAATGCTGAACACTATTCAAGAACAGAAATTAATGCAAATTACTGTACTTAAATGGCAGATCATAAACTTAGCATGCAATCTAAGCTAAATGGGTGAACTCCAGATGCAAAATAGGATAAAAACTGAATATATTATCTAATTTGCAAAACAAAATAACAGAGACAAAGTTGAGAAAAGCAAACTCCAGGTACTGATTTGAATAGGTTCATCGACGACGATGGGTGCTGGCTCCGGTTGAAAATCAATGATATACCCGCATCAAAATTGCTATGGGACTAATGCAAAAATAAGATTATGATGTTTTAGCGCAGAAGGATTCAATTTGCAGATAAATTCAGCCAGGGGTTGGGGAGGGAAAATCCTAGAAGTTAAATAGGCTTAGGGGGAGTTGTTGGGAGGTTGGAGATCATCCCAATTTGGGAGATCTCCAACGGGGAGGGTCCCAACGGTGTAGAAACGCTTCTACCCGGATTGGAGACCCGTTGGAACAGATTCCAACTATGCAAATTTAGTTTTGCGACAAGATCGTCCGGACGTCCTAGTCCAGACAAAATCGTCAAATCTAGGGCGATATCGTCTGATCGGCGACGATATCGTCAAACGGTCAAAACAACCTCTAAAAGGCGCGAAAAAGGGGAAACGGATTTCTCGGCGGTTAACGGGCGGTTTGGGAGGTTAAATTTGATTTTTAAATTATTTACTAAGGTGAATGTAATTATTATAATTTTGACTGCGCCAATTTTAGGGTGCTACATTTTGCCCCCTCTTTAGCGAATTTTTCGAAGAAAATGCGTTAAAGATGAGTTCTTCTCGATCTACGAGAAAGCAAAAAATTATACCCATTTTTAGGCGACGATTCTTGGTCGAATCATACGACAGCTTACTATGGTGCCCCCTCCGTGTTTTTACCCAAATCGAACGTTTGAGGTAAAAACGCGAAAAAGCAAAAAAATTATTGTGTTTTTAATTGTTTTTGATATGATGTACATATATTGTTGAGATATATAGATGAGATATTTTTGATCATATGACTTGTCTTATGTGATGTTTATGATGCTTTTATGTTTGATTGATTGATTTCATGTGATTATGTCGGTGGATATATTATAATTGGAATGTCATGCTTGTAATATTTGAAATGAAATAATCTGATGTAACAATTTGGTTGTTTGTAATGAAAATGTGATAAAAATAAAAAAGAGACTTCTAACAATAATTTCAAAGGACATTGTCGCTATTATAGACCATTTCATGGAGTCGCTGCTCACTCGGTCGTCAAGCTAGTCCCATTTATAGAAATATTGTTAAAAGTAAAAAGAGTGCTTAAGAGACTGTCTTAAGACTTTGGTGCAATAGTGCAAATGATGATGATGATGATGATTTGTTTTCAGATTTCCATGAAAATATTATGCATGAAATATTTTTAAAATGATTTTTGCTAGGCATAAATTCCTAAGTGTGATAAAATTTGTGAATAATTCCTTAGGAATTATACCATCATTGCAAAGTTGAAGGTTGACATAATGACATAAAAATAGTGAAAAAATGGGTTTGCTTTTGAAAAGCATAATTTGTGTAAAATGAAGTCATATGGTTTTCATGATTTTTGAATAAATGGGGAATAAAAATTGGTACAATGGTTTGCGCTAGGCATAGAATATGTAGGTATAGACTTATACCATCATCGCGAAAATCAAAGAAAAATAGATAGTTTTATTGCATGGTTGATTTTTTGATGAATAGAAAAGATGAAAATGAGGACTTGCGCTAGGCATAAAATTCCAATTTTGGTTTTGGAACTATACCATCGTCGCGAAAGTCGACACGATATATATGATATGTTTTGAAAGAAATTTTTGATTTTTCTATTATATAGTTGTCTTTGTGGTAAACAACTGTACTTGATTTATTCCAAACAAGTTGCAAAAAAATAATATTTCAAAGTATTTTGAAGACAAAAAGTTAGATTTATAAGGAATCCCATGTGCATATGTGCATTCATTTCCGATCTTGATTTATCATAATGATAGACAAAATCTCTCAAATACAAATGTGTGTGCAATTGCATTGTTCATTTACCAGTTTTGAGCAAGATACTATGATACAAGTGATTTGAAGAAACCAAATAAGTGTTCATTAACCATGATGTAGATGCATATAACCATATTAGACCACTATGTAGATCGGATTATCAAGAGCTAGCTAATCCATAAGCGAGACATAGGTCTGTACAAAAGAAGGTCGCTAATGTGACGGACATATCGCCACGCTAGGAGTTACCCAAGGCCAAGCAGGTTGGGCACAAACCACCTGTTATGGGGCTTACCTCACGATTTCGAATAATTGAGAATTCCAGGGATTCAAGCTCATCAACCCTTCTTTTCTTTTCAAAGGGTAGGGAAAGGGATTTTATTGCTTTCTTGCTTTCTTTTGAACTTTGCTTATTTTTCTTTTTGTATTTCTTTTGCTTGATAATGCTTGGAACATTGCTATAATGATAAAAGAAAATTTTTTTCTTTTCTCTTTTTTTTCTGAATTTTTCTTCTCTTTTTCTTTGCTAGGGATACTTGCTCGGATTAGGTCTGTAGAGCAAGGGATTTTTATTCGGGTAGGGGTGAGCTTGTCCTTTTGCCAATTCTCAAAGATTCTAGACCATGTGCATGATAGGATAGCAGGGGAAACTTTTCACTCAAGAAATCACTTCTACTATGTAGCAAAACATGGAAATTACAAATATAATCATTTTATTGTGAAAAGATGTGCTTGGTTTAAGTAAATAACAAGATCAATTCTCTGTGCTCAAACTTTATTTAATTGAATTTTGTGGACTTTGATATAAGAGAGATTAGTAATCATGCCAGATAAAATCAAGATATTTATTTTTTTGTGAGTGTGCAAGTGAGGGATTCAAAATAAATGCTAATTTTATCCAAAATAAGTTGAAACATATAACTGCAATAATTGTAAGAAAATATATATAAACATTTTTGAGAAGTTTTGAGAATGTTGACTCTCTCTTTCTTCTGTATATTGTTTTGGTTTCGAAAGAGTCAAGCATATAGCTGTTTTTAGATTTTGATTTTTGATTTTAGTTTTTGAGCAAACAATTTAACAAGTGCTTTAAATAAATGCAATAGATAGTTTTTGAAGATTTTTGGAGATTTATGAATGTTTTTGGTGTTTTTGAATAATTTGAAAGAAATACAAGATAGTAATTTTGAACAAATATATACATGGATGAAATGACCAAATTTATGCATAGTAACGTTTAAGATGCAAAATATTCATGGGTTCTTTAAGTTCTTTACCATCTAAGGTAGATAATTTGTATGCTCCTGATTCAAATTTAGCAGTAATAATGTATGGTCCAAGCCAATTGGGCTCAAATTTACCTTTAAGGTCCTTAGTTGCATTTGTATTTTTTTGAAGATTTTGAGGATTTTGATTTTTTTGTATTTTGATTTTAATTTATGAATTGAAATTGGTGGTATATACAAGATGATCTATATACACTATACAAGGTTATTTGAGTATAGCATGTCTAAGGTTGCTTCAAAATCAAAGGAGGTTTTGAAGGATAATCTGGTTGAGGTGAAGGTAAGAATAGAAGGTGATGAATAAAAGGTAGTGATAACAAAAGCTTTGTTATAATGTAGAATAATGTAGAAAAAGATTTGACTTTTATATGTGGAAAATTGATCATGTTACAAAATAAAATGTAGGAAGGATAAGAAGGTTCTTCATTCTTATTATTATATTCCAAGTCTTGATAAGATGGAGAAAGTATATGTGAAAGATATGCATGAGTGTTATTTGGTAAACAAGGATGATCATATATGGATGAAGAAAAGTGATGGATAGAAGATAATTGTGACAATAGAGAATGTATAGAACTTGATGTTTCAATCGTTAAATATTCTTCAAATGGTTTTGGGTCACCATGTATGGTAACAATTTTATTTGTAAGTTCAAACTTCAAACATTGGTGAAGAGTGGAAGGGACAACCCTCATCGTATGAATCCAAGGACTCTGGAGAAGTAGTTTGTAAGGTGAAGGACAATATCCTACATAGAATAAAGTATCCAGGATCTTGGATCCAATATTAAGGGGAATAATTATAGTACCTTGAGGTTCTTGAATTTCATTGTTAAAAGATTTTATAATAACATTTGATTCATTACTATCTTCTTCCTTTAATTTGTGTTTTTGAAATAATTGATAAGTGCATAAATTAAGAGAAGAGTCATTATCTACCATGATAGTTCTAACAAGTGTTTCTTTACGAGATCCGATAATGTAAAGATAGGAGTCTTCTTGTGGAGTAGAGGAAGGAATATCCTCATCATAGAATGAAATATGGTTAACCTCAAGAGGGTTTATACCATTAATTATGTTCTTAGAGAAAATATGATGAGGAACAAATTGTTGGCTAGGTATTTTGAACAAAATTTCCTTGTGATAAATTTGTAATACTTCTAAAAGGGATATCTTTGCTTGAGGATTAATCACTTGTTGTTGGTTATCAAAGTGGATTTCAGATTGAGATTTTGATTCTAAAGATGAGCTTTCTATGCTTACATTCCATTTTGGATCATTCTCTAGAGCCAAAGATAGTTTTGAAGGTTGGTCAAATGAGGAATCCATCTCTTGAATATCAGATTGAGTTGATTGAACTTGAGGTTGCTCATTTGTAGTTTTTGTTACAATATTAATAATATCATCATGATGGGACACATTAACATGCAATATTTGATTGGTTTCTTGTTGTTGATAATTGAGTAGGGGTTCTTGGGAGATCCCCATGTCTTGATTGATTATTGGTATTTGTTGTGTAGGAGTTTGATAGTTTATTGGAGATTTATAATCGGTTGTAGATTGTAATTCCTTTATATTAAAAAGATCCTTATCAATCAAATCTTGAATTGCACATCTTAAATCTTTACAATTTTGTGTCATATGTCCATCTACTCTATGATATTCACAATGTAGCTCAGGTTTAAACCAATCTGATGTGGTATCAGGTTGTCTTATGGAAGGAAGTTCAATAATATTTGTGTCAAGTAAATACTTGAGAATTATATCCATTGGTTGATTAAGCCTAGTAAATTTACGTGATGAAGGTTTTTGAGAGGTTTTTGATAAATGCCTTAGGAATTTCGTCATAAAAGGACCTAATGGTTTCTCACCTCTACTTTCTTTATTATGGGTAGAATGATGATAGGAAGATTGCGATGTAGGAGGTGAGTGCATGGTAGAATTGGAAGAATAAGTATTTTCTTGTTGAAATGGATGTGTTGTATTGAAAGAAGAGTTTTGAAAAGGTGGAGGAGGATTATATGTGGATTGATAGACATAATATGGATATATGGGAGAATAGATAATATCATTATGAAGAGGATTGGAAAAGGGATTGTTTTGTTGGGTTATGGATGAAAAATAAGAAGAGTGTGATGGAGGTGGTGTTGAATAGGGATGAGGTTGGTCATAATCAACAAATGTATTTGGCTGAATTCTTCCAACATTACTGATGGACTCATATTGATTTGAGTAAAAACTCATGGTTTCTTTAGTACTTCTAAAAGTAATATTTAGCATCTACTATTTAGGATTGAATATAAAACATACAAACTTGAAATGATGATTTTGTTTTTGTTTTTCTTGTATATATATATTTTTTTGTTTTTGTTTTCAAAAGGTTTACAATGCATTCACGTCGGGTTCACCAAAATGTATCGCTCCAAATTTTTCGCATCCCTACCTTCAGGCTATAGGATCCGCGCCGGAAGGAGGATGGGAAAAGGATGATGCGGTACCTCGGACGAGAGGACTTTGCGAAGGTCCCGCCTCTCAAGGGAGGTGTATTTTGGTGATTTTTCGATGGATGGTGGGTTCACCAGGAAACATTTAATGGCAGTTTCCATGCCTAGGTTTTTGGAATGTGTTTAATGAGTTTGTTTTAACCTTAAACATTCATCCTAGGTTTGGCCGAATGAAACTAAATTAAACTATATGAAAATGCAATTTTTCATGAATACAACAGACAGATTTGAAAGCAAAAAATAGAGAATTTACAGGAGGAAAATGGGGAATACCTGATCCGGATGTCTGAAGAAGATTCTAATTTTGAAGCAGTCCCGATCGTCTGAGATTCGACAGAATCATCTGCAATCAGACGAGATCGTCTGAGATCTGACGAATTCGTTTGACAAATTCGTCAGAGACCTGCAAAACAAAAAATAGATGCAAAATGCAAGAAATAACACTATGCTAATAGAGGAAAATTACACCAAATGATAATATGAATGCTGAACACTATTCAAGAACAAAAATTAATGCAAATTACTGTACTTAAATGGCAGATCATAAACTTAGCATGCAATCTAAGCTAAATGGGTGAACTCCAGATGCAAAATAGGATAAAAACTGAATATATTATCTAATTTGCAAAACAAAATAACAGAGACAAAGTTGAGAAAAGCAAACTCCAGGCACTGATTGCCTCGATGTGGGCTGCAGTCGAGATCGTCTCGCATCAGTACGAAATCGTCTCGAATTTGATAGGATCGCCTCCGATCTGGACAGGTTCGTCGACGACGATGGGTGCTGGCTCCAGTTGAAAATCAATGATATACCTGCATCAAAATTGCTATGGGACTAATGCAAAAATAAGATTATGATGTTTTAGCGCAGAAGGATTCAATTTGCAGATAAATTCAGCCAGGGGTTGGGGAGGGAAAATCCTAGAAGTTAAATAGGCTTAGGGGGAGTTGTTGGGAGGTTGGAGATCATCCCAATTTGGGAGATCTCCAACGGGGAGAGGGTCCCAATGGCGCAGACACGCTTCTACCCAGATTGGAGACCCGTTGGAACAGATTCCAACTATGCAAATTCAGTTTTGCGACAAGATCGTCTGGACGTCCTAGTCCAGACGAAATCGTCAAATATGGGGCGATATCGTCTGATCGACGACGATATCGTCAAATGGTCAAAACAACCTCTAAAAATGGCACGGAAAAGGGGGAAACGGATTTCCCGACGGTTAACGGGCGGTTTGGGAGGTTAAATTTGATTTTTAAATTATTTACTAAGGTGAATGTAATTATTATAATTTTGACTGCACCAATTTTAGGGTGCTACACCCCTATACTCAGATCCAAAGCCCTTTGTTCTTCATTTAAACCCTCTAGATCTGATTCCTTAAGTTCTCCCTTAAGAAGAGACATCTGATTCGACCTTATTATATTTACAACAGGTAGCAACATTTCAAGTATCTCCATGCATTGATCAAGATAATCTAATATTTCAAAACGGTTGAGTAGAACATCTGGCTGACTATCCTTAAGGTCTTTGTTTGCCCTTCATCCTCTATTTTGGGCTTTTACCAAAACAAAATATTCCTTATCCCATTCCCCTTCATTTATTGGGGATTTTCCTTTATCCAGATGGAGAGGGCCTAGGATTTGAAGCCATAGGCAGGAAAAACTTAGGGAATTTTCTTTGTAGGTGGTCATATTCATGATAAATCCAGCAACAAAATAGAAGAGCTTCATGGTCAATTTTTTGAACCAATGTAGTTGATCCAAATTGTATTTCAATAGAATCTGGAATAGGATTATTTAAGTCAATTTCAACACAAATACGAGCAAAAGAGATTACATTTTTATCCATTGTCTATTGTGACGGTCCAATCGGCTTCCCAAGTAGAAGGACAATCTTATGCAAGATATCAGTTGTCCAGAATTCCAACAGGAGTCATGGAAGCTACACCCATACTGGAACCCACAAAGACCACTCCTTTGATGGGTTGAAACCCACATGTCAGGGTTTAAGAAAGAGTCCCACTTGGTTATAGAAATACAGACCCCTTAAAATACTTTGTTATGATCTGCAATACAAGAGAAAACCATCATAAAATAGTTGTTCGCACTCAACATCACCTCCACATCGCCTTCAGGATTCCAAGTCTTCCTGACCCAAGACTCCACAAAGGGAGAGAGATTCGGATGCCCAAAATTTTTCCAATAAGGGCATGTTTGGTTAGATACTCCACATCTTCTACCACCGAGTCTGGTTGAACCACTAGAATTGGCTTGGCTTCACATCATTCCAAACATCCATTGTTCTTTAACAATCGATTCTTGAAATGCATTGGAAAATCCTGTTCCTTCCAATAATTTTAAGATGAGAAAACATCACGAGCATGCACTCTTTGTGCTGGACCCGATGTCATCACGCTATTTCTACAATTTTTTAGACCTCCTCCTAAAGCTGCTACCATCCCCACAAAGCAATTTTTCTTCATCAAACCCCAGGAGATTAGTTTTTCCTCATCAAACCCTAGTAAATCCCTCTCTAGTCCCTAAAGAATTACTTTTTTTTTTCACTTAGAAATAGAATAATTTTTTTTGAAACTCTACCAAAATTATTCCAGATAATAAGAAGATAATATTTGCTCCAATTTTATTTTATTGTATTATTGTAAATTATTCATAAACTATCCAATATCCAACCGATGACATGGTAGGAGATGACACCAAGTGGATGATCAAGATGAAAGCAGTCTAGATAGTTATAGAGCCACCATAGCTATACGAAAAGGCAGAATAAGGATCGATCTTTGACATAGCATATTTTTTCTAAGAGGTATACTCAAGTTCTTGTTCTTTGCTATTGTATTCCCTTTGTTTCCTTTTTTATTTTCCATCCCCTCATTCTTCCCATTGTTGTGCAGGTTTTTATAGGAAAGTGCCTAAGAAGCTAATATTATTTCCAAACTATTGAGCTAGAGGTCTAGAGACTCAATTGTTACGATATTTGAATGGGAGAGTGAAAGGTCCTTGTTACGACATTCGAATGGGGATATTTATTGTATTAATCATTTTAAGAGTTAAATGGTAATTCCAATCCAACTCTTCATGTAATATTTTCAATATTAATACAATTCTAGATTTTTTTCCTATTATTTGTTTGTGTTTAGTTTTGTCTTTGTTACGGGTTACATTATTTGAACGCATAGTGAACACTTATTTTGTTTGTATTTATTATGGTCAACTATTATGTTTATTACAATATTCAAATGAATGTAATTTCACCGATTATCTCTTCTCTCTTTATTTATTTTTAATGAAATTGTTATTAAATCTTGCTACAATAGCCCAAAGGATTAAAGCACTAGTCATACACAATGTATATTACAACTATTATTATTTTAGTTCGGTCACAATTTATAATTGTTAAATCATCACCATAAATTTGGAAGACCATGAACTTAAAGAACTTAAGCTCATCTCAAGGGTATCCTTACCATACTTGGTCTGTCTATGAAATATTAAAGAACTCTATTCCCAAGTTAAAGAGGTAGGTTGAATAGATCTTGTAGTTGCTCATTGGTAGTAAGTTTTTCTATAGCATGACAACTTATATTAAGGATGCAGGAAAAATATCCAACAAACCCAAAAATTTCATCATGAAATGATCCTTAAGACATTATGTATTTCATGGTGCTTGTATTATATTTTATTTTTCTCCAAGCCAACATCTATTCTTGTGGCCATTTTTCTCCTTTGGAGTGAATCTATAATATAAGGGTTGACTCTAGAGTCCAGTCAAAATATATTTTGACCCTAATGTTTGTTCTTCTAGTCCAGGATGATCCAAATTAGGTATGAAAAGAAATTAAGCTATTTAGTAATCTTAAATTTTTTCAATTTATGGTCAATATAACTTGTGATGTAAGTGATACATGCAATAGTTGATAATACTCTAGGTAATATTGAATCATATACAACATGACAATGTGATTCTATCATGTAAGTTCATTAATCATCTTCTCTAGACCTATTACTATGTCCAATAATACCATTTGGATATTTTCCTTAAATTATCATATTTTTAGGGTTAACTTTAATCCTTAGGTCTCTTTGGACTTTTCTAGTTTTCTAGACAAAACTCCACTCAACATGTACCCGCTAAACTTGTAATAATCTATCTAGGCTTAGAGAATGCATGAGATATAATGCATTGATTTGTTCTTCATGCAGATAGTATTATTTATATTTTTTGTTATGATGAATATTTGTGTCTCTTCCCATGACTATATCTAGATGGTGTGGTGAATTTTATTGTACTTACTAGCATATACCCTATTGTGATAATCTACTTAGTCTTATGAAATGAATGAGATCCAATGCATCAATTCATTCTCTATGCACATAATCTTCCTTATCTATTTTTTGTAATGAATATTTTTATCACTTATCATATTGTGTCTAGATGGTGTGATGGTTTTTTTTTAGTTCTTATCATAGGTCTTGATGTTTTCAAGGCAATACCAAACTTGTGGCACAAATAATATTCCAAACCCTAAGGTCTCTCCATGATTTATGCTCGAGGATTCTATAGTTAAACTTACCGAAAATTTCCTTAGTGCTTCCTTTTGTACATTTATAGGTGTTTAAATTTTTCTATTACCTTGCAATATGGGTTGTTGACCAACTTTTTTGTTGTTTTACTTCGATCCTTTTGTGCCTAAATTTATTTCCTTTTTTGATGGTTGTTAAGTACCTAAGAATACAACCTTGGATTATGTAATTGTTGTTGTAGTAGGAGGGTTAACAATTATTTTATCCGCAATTATATCATTACTAGATGAATTACAAGTATCCATTTCAAGTATGGATGTTTTCTTATTTAGAATAAACTATTCATCAAGTCTTGTGAGATGTGATTCACTCTTTTAGTTCACTATATTAAAAGTGTGATTTTCCATTTCTTTAAATTGAGAAGTTTTTCTTTTTCAAGTGGAAAAACAATTTTAATTTTTGGAGCGATTCACTTTTTTTAAGCCATCAACACTTTACCACTCTCACAACCTTCTTACTAAAGGCTATTCAAACCACATGGGGAAGTCATTTTATCTTCAATATCATTGGATTTTCCATTGCTATTTTATGTAAGTCAATATTCCTCTATGATCAAGTTGCTCTTATGGAGAGATGAGAAACTTGTAATATTTTGGCATGGCTTTGATAAACCTCATGATGATAAGGTTCCATAAAATTTTTATTTTGTAGTGGCAAGATTTGTTAACTTCAAGGAGATAAACGTTGTATGGAGATGAAATAATATTGATTTACGAAAACATCTTGAAGGTGCTAACTCAAATAATAGAGTTTATAGACTCTTTATTTATCAAGGAAAATTAGGTAGGATCTAAAATCATCTAACCTTCATGGCTAAAAAATATGGATTCTTGAGGCCCCTTTCTATTATCATCATTTTCTCCTCCATATATATATATATATATGTGAAGAATAAATGGAACAAATGTCATAAGAGGGATAAAATTTCTCTTACATATGCCACCAAACTATAAATTTATATTTTTTATGAATTTATAGTGATTCACTTCCTTTATTTGGGTGATTCTCTCATTTCCCATTATCAACAAATAGCCCCATTCGATTATATTTGTCGTTATATAAAAATATCTAGTTCACTCTTATATAATAAGTGAATCACTCTTTTATTTATTGTAATTTTTATATCTTTTTTTGGCATATAGATTGAATCTCTATTTATAAAAAATTTTAAATCATTTTTCACCTCACATGGAATTTTTTTCTCAAAATCTTCAACTCTGGGAAATATACTTTTTTCCTATAGAAACAATAAAAAAAAATGGAGGTATACATGTATTTTAAAATACTTTTACCCAAATGAGGAAGAACATTTTTATTTTTCTCTTATTCATTTTATATACTTTTAATATTTTTCTTGAAAATGAAGAGAGAAAATATTTTTTTCAAGAGGATAAGGGAAAGGTACAACTATGTACATATTTATAAGTAATAGTTTTTATTTTTCTAATCTTAACTATGTCAAGTGTTGTCCATTCATACATAAAGGCAATGTCCTTCCTTCCAAATTTATCAACCTTATAAGCACTTGCCCCTTAACATTGTTACTTGGATAGGGCCCACTGAATAATAAGTTAAAATTTTTATCTTCACCTAGCTTACCTTTGTATTCATCCAATTTGAGCACAAGGTCATATTAATTGAACTCCACATTCCTTGATTTATTATTAAACTATTTTTTTATAGCCATTTGGTGATAATCTAGTTTATTGAATACCTTATATTGTTCTCATTATAGATATGATAGGGCATTTATCCTAGCAGACATCAACACAATATATTTATCTTACAATTGTAATTGTTGAGACATTTGGAGTGAAGGGAGCTAAATATTAATTGGTAACACTTTTTATTTATCAAATATACTTTAATATGGTCAATGCCAATAGAATATTTGGGGCTTACTCTACTTATTTAAAGAGAATTTTTTATCTTGGTATTCCAATCCTTTTATGAATTGGAAATTATTCTTATCAAGATGTTGATAACATTCTTCATTTTGGATTCTATGAAACCATTTCATTGGGGGTAATAGTTGGAATATTTATTCAAACTGAAATAATTTTCATAGGCAAATGGATACAAATTTTCTAATGTACATAGTGCATTATCTATAATTTTTATTTATGGGGTCCTACATCTAGTGATTATATCTTCTTGAGATGTATAACTATTTCTTGGTTGGAAAATTTTGTTGGAATGGAATTTGTCTACCTAGTAAAAGTATTAGATGCAATAAAAATCCATCCATTCCTTGAACTAGAAAATGGGTTAAATTTGCTTGCGAAGTATAATCACCACTATTTAAATGGTTCTATTTTAATTATAGTCTAGAGTGGTTTGAATTCTCTCTTCCATTACCTATAATTATACAACCATGTTTGTACTTATTTACTCACTAAAACAACTAATATCATGGCCTTAAAATCTTGTATTGTTGTATGGTTTGAATAATAGCCAGATTCATCATGATACTCTTATAGCTAAAATTTTACTCTATCTTTTCCATTGCATATTAGAAGTACGAAAACATATCCTTTGTGGAAAAAAAACATCAACTAGTATATCATTATTATTTTATCTAAAATGAACCATTTCTTTAGGTATTATATATTTTGGCACATGTATTATCTCCACATATCTTTTGATGACATCCATCCATCCATTATATGCATCTAGCTCAACTTCTTATAAAAACATTATTTTTTTCACAAAAGTGGGATATTGTTAGATTTTCACATATTGATCATCCTCTTACTATATAGGAAGGGTCAATTTCTATGTCAAGTGCAATAATTTTGCTAACACATCTAGCCCTCTTTTCTCCTAAGTCACCATACAAATGCTATATATGATATTAGGTTGAACCATAAAGACTATTCTCTTGCTTTAAGAAAAGTATTATCTATTTTTTCTTAATATCTTCAACATATAAAATACCTATTTTTTAACAAATGAATACTTTTCCTATTAATTATTAAGTGTATTTCTTGTGAAGAGTATAAGGTGTTCCTCATTTTTATCATCTTTAATGTAATAATTATCACAATTTTGACATCTTTCCAAAAAATATATAATTGAAAATATTTAGAGAATTTAAGGTTTATTAGTGTTGGGGCTTTTGTTATTACATATTTTACCTTTGAAAATCCTATTTACCCTCTTTATTCCATGTGAAATTAGTAGATTTCTTAAAATTTCTAGTGATTTTCCTAGCCAATTCTATAAACTTAGTGATAAATTTGGTTACAAATTGAATTTGGCCTACAAAGGACCTAATCCCTTTATCAATTATGAAAAAGTAGTTCTTTGATAACTTCTTTGATAAATTAGAGACTCCATGTTTTAACAATTTCCTTTGCTATACAAAGAAGATACACATTTTAGGGTCTATATATCCTATATTCTTAACACCATTTGAAAATATATTTCAAATATTTTGTGTTTATTCATATCTTTGTTGAAAATAGTCATATCATATAGATATATTAGCATGACCTTATCAACCAATCGTGTAAATGAAATATCAATTACCATTTGGAAAGTTATCTCTACATTGGATACACCAAATGATAATTTTGGATAGGAAAAAGGTGCCACATTTTATTGTGAATGATATTTTATGTTAATCATCATATTTCTCCCATATTTGGTCATAACCTAAAAACCATAAAGCAATGATTACATATATACACTACCAGCATCTGCAATATTTTTTCAATAGATTAAATTTGGTAACTCTTAGGGATTCCATTTTATAGTTTCTCCACATAATAAAATATCTCCAATATTTTTTCATACGAGAACCAAAATTTCTACCAATGTTTATTGTTTACTAAAAGAGATGATATGTTCTTGAATTAGTTTAAGGATCTCTTTCTTCATTATGGTTTCTATATTTGGTTGATAGGTTTCTATTTATATCAAAATCGAGTAACTATAGGATCAAGGTTAATTGTATGTTTAACTATTTTTTTATCATACACATTGAGGTATTTTAATCTATATAAAGTATCATTACCATATTTTATAGATAATTATTTGGACATGAAAATATTTTATTTTATATAATTTTTTATAGTAGAATTTTATCCTTGGCAATATTGACTAGTTGTTAAAAATAAAGGCATCAACTTGGTGCTTAACTTCATGGTACTGCCATCTATATTAAGTATATTTTCTAAGGTGATTAGGCATCTATTAAAATTGGTTGGTATTCAAAAATATCACACAATATTTCATATCATCTCCACATTCATTTTTGACCTTTAGTGTACTAAGCCTCTCTAATCAAGAATTCATTTATTTGTTTATAGTTACTAAGTACCTACTAGTGGTTTGAGTTTTCTAGAATAGATAGTCTTAAAAAATAATCTAGATCATTTTTTTTGGTTTCACATATCTATATCCAAATCAAACTTTGTAGCTACTTAAGTTAAGTCATAGACATTTATATTTTGTTTTCTAGGTATTGCCATGATAATATTTTAGTCAGATATTATGCTCAATGCTTATATGCATTTATATATTTATTCTTGGAATTTTACACTAACATTACCTAATTGAATACCAACTCTAGATTGCCAATCATTTAAAAATTCTTAAGACCATGTTTCATTGTTTTTTTTAGCCCAACATAGTGACTCATATTTTTTGATATTATTAGTGCAATTAGATATTAGCTTGTATGCATAGCTTGATTATTTAATTGGAGGATCTATGAGTTGTGTGATTGCACCTACTTCATTCAAAGTTTTGGTACCATCAATGTGCATTATTCATACCCATTTAGACCCTAGGCATGTTTACTATTTAGGGTTATAGTTTTGCTTAGATCTTCAAATAATAGGTAACTTTGAAGTTTAATTTCCTAAAATATACCACCTTGATAATCTTTCTCATCTCCTTGTATAATTCCATTAATCATGTCCCATTCTTAAATAATCTCATCATCATTTAAATATTCATCTACAAATACAAACATCTCATTCCAATTAAAACTCCCATATTTATCTAGCTTATTTAGGAGATAATTGCAAGGTAGATCATTCTAAATCCTAATGATTTTACCATCATTAGGGATTTTCATATTGGTGTCATCCATTCATAGGTACCTTTCACTTGATAATTTTCTTGTCCACTCCCATGATAATAACATTGCAAATTATAGAAGGATGCCTACCATAATTACTTATTGGATAACTATGAGTTCTATGTGTTTCACCATTATCATCAATAGATTCTTTGGAACACCAACAATGTTTATCTTTATTCCAGACATCTAGATTGGTATTTTTATTGTTTTTGCATAGGGCATCCCATTTTTTATAGATAATAATTATTTTTCTTTATTTTTTTAGTTGCTTTAGTAGAGCACCATCCCTACTTTAATTATTATCATTACTATTTTTATTAATTCATCAACAATGTTAAATATTGGTTTGACAACATTATTCTCACTACATGAAGCAAAAGGTTTGAAATACTTTCTACTAGTAATCCAACATTTATTGGTCAAAGTTGGATATTTCAAATTATTTTTTGTTTATTTCTATAACTTATCTTGTTCCTCCTATTTATTTTATTCCCCGACCATATTCTTCGAAGCTAAGTGTACTTGTTCTAGAAGCATATACTTGTTAGACCTGAGTCAACACATTTTATTTAAGATAATTATACAAAGTAAGTTGATATGAAACTATGAAACCTTTCTCAAAATAATGGAACCTACCCCTACCCTAGGTTATTTTTGTGATACTTTGGTATGTTGACAATTAAGGTTGTTCATCTATCATTTTTCTCTTAATTCACATGGAGACTACCTATTGTTGATTTGTCAACACTACCTAATCCTAAAAGGGAATTAATCCTATTTTATAAGTATCTCAAAGTTGGTAAATACTCTATTATTTGAATTATGTATTTCCATGATTTATTGCCACAGGACTCCTAATTAATTTTCCATGATAGGTTGTTGATTCATGGGTTTGTTTATCATAGTAATTTGAAATGCCACTATTGCTTATTGTATTTGGAGCTACTAGTTGTATATTAATATCATTTAAACATTTTGGACTACAACTACACATTCTACCAAACTATACTTAGAATTATAGGTAAGGCACTATAGTGTGTTTTTTTTTGAGATTATATTAACCATATTATTCTACATATAATTAATGGCTTGATAGATTAACACAAAACTTGACATTTTATGAATTAAGGATTTCCTCTTTACTTGCACAATTTAGTTTGTTACCACTCATTTTGATATATTCTCTCCATATTCCACTTATTATCTAATCTCTTTATTTATTCAAGCATTTATCAATTAATGCTCCATTAAATTGGATTGTAATATAGTTGAAATGGTGGTTACCTTAGACATTGGAGGGGGATGTTTGCAATGCTAGAAACCGTGGATGGTATGTGAAAGTACTTGGTGCAATCTAGCCTAGAAAAGTTATTATGTAGTGTAGACATGGGAAATTGACCAACCTAAAGGAGTCATTTTTTCTTAGGTTTCTTAGGAGGCTCTTAAACTTACTAGGAGCAATTTTGGCATTTTTTTCTTGTTTTTTTCTTTTCTTTTCTTAACCTTGATCGAATATATGTCTAGTAAATTATGGGGCACAAATATGGCAAATTTTGGGTTTTTCTTGAAAAACCTAAATTTTAAGTCAACCCTTTTTGGGGTGTTGACTTAATCAAGGTTAATTTTTATTTTCCTACATTTAGCACTTCGATATATTTATAAATAAAGGGATTGGATCCCCTTTTTCCACCACTTATTCTTTTGAGTCATATAAATTTCATTCTATCAAATTTTATGTGAAATAAAAATTTTGTTGGTCTCTTGTGCAATATTTTGGTGCTCTTGATGATTTTGTGTTTAGTTGGTGTGTTCCTTGTCATTTACAAGTGGATAAAGCCTTTATGATTATATTATTGAAGGAGAGGTCTTACACCTTTGTTCTTGTTTCTTCCATAATATCACTAGGTCATTCCTTTGCATTCATTAGTTATTCATTCTATGTTTTATCACATTTTTATCTTTGTTTTAGGATTTTAAGCCCTCCTGTGTAAATCTGTGTCTCGTTTGCTACAAGGTATAAATTTAGAGAAGGCTCTATTTTTTACCATCGAGTGTTTTGTGTTTGCTTCTTTATTATCGAATCTATGATCAATGATTTAAAGGACACAAATTTGGTCTAGGTAGAATTTGTGGTGATTGTTCATTCCAAAACCCTAGGATTTTTATTTGCATGCCTATCTAAACTATTTTATCTTTGTTTGCATTTTTTTTTACCTCTTATAATTCTATTTTACTTGAATTTCATATCATATTAGCTTGGGGAAAGTCACTTGTTCCCAAACCCTAAGTTTCAAAGTTACATTTTTGTTCATTTCATTATGTTCATTTATTTGCATTTCATTATTTTTGCTGAGCTTTTTATAAAGGTCAAAGCTCATTTTATTATGAATGGTCAACTAAAAGAACATAGGGGTCTTAGATCAAACATCGTATCATATACGTGTCATAACTAAAACTATTAGGTTGTGTGTTTTTTATTTTTATTATTTCAATTCATAACCTAGGTTATAATTAAAAAGAAAAAAAAACTTTTGATTGATTTCTAGGCATTTAAAATAAAAGGGCATATAGTTTTGCATCTAGGATTTAATAATTTTTGTGCATTCTCTTAGTCCTTGATCAAAGAAAAATATTTCATTTCTTATAACCTAGAGTTAGATATCATTTAATCAAAGAATCATATTAGGGTTAGTCACTATCTTCGTACATATTGTGTGTTTTACATTGTTCTTTAATTTCCATAGATTAGCATAGAAAGGCCAAACATAGGTGTTTAATTAAATCACACATTAAAAATTTCTAGCCTAGACTTAGATTAACTCCTAAAACTATTCATGATGAACCTATTTCTTTGTTCTGAGTATAGAGTTATAACACACCCCCATAGTCACCTTAGCTCCCAGTGGATTCAACCAAAAATCATATATGATAGAGTAGTTTCTTTACTCTACATGTTTGGTGAATCTGATGTGAACATGTCTTAATGGCCAAGATAGGGAGCCTCTTCCTTTGGTTTTCTCTTGAAAAGTTAAATAAGACCATTAATTTTATCTGTTTAGAATATAATTTTTTTAAAAATATCGTAAGAATATTCTTGTATGTCTTTCCTTGGTTTTCTCATCTATCCTGTCATTTCTACTAATGGATTTATTTCTTAGGAGTCAACGAAGGCACTTTGAATCTGATCAAATTCCCTGAGAATATAATTAGATTGATACAAAGAATCCTAATTTTGATGTAGAAGAGCAATAAAATGTGGAAACTAATACTAACTATGATCCCTATGAGAGGTCTAATTGTGGCTTCACTTTTACATCATTTGAACATTTTTGGGGTTTTATAAAACACCATAAGTCAATTTTACTCAAATTTATGGAGGAGGAAGCTCAAATTGAAAGGGGTGAGACTTCTCCTGCAACCATATCTCCTAGAAAAATTCATGATAACCTTTTAAATACTAACATCATGGTAATCCTTCTCATAAACCAACATATGGTACTACTATGAGCACCAAAGTTAGAATAATTATGCAAATTCCTCCAACTCGTAGTGCTAGTCAAAATTATGTTCAATTTCCTCTTCATTTTTCTCATCTCAATATTCATGCATCTATTCCATCAAATGTTAGTTATCCTCCACATATAACCATTTTTATCATCTCAAGTACTTTTTTAACAACCTACATATATCCTTCCCCTAAGGAGCCTATTGGCATTACACAACAACAATCCTAAAATGCAAATTTTAAAAAATATGGTGAAAAAATTGGTTTCAAGAGTGGATATGATCCTTTCTTGGTGCTTTCAACGGTGCAAAAGGTTTAAAATGATTGTGGCATGGCGGTTATAGGGATAGAATACACGAAGATCTGTGTGGGGGCTTCTGGGGTGGACAACGCAGAATATTGTGGTGGCCATAAAATCTAGGCAACCTACTCGAATTCCGTTGGCAATTTTGGGTACCTTGGGTACATTGCCTTTGCTCTAAGTGTAGATGTTGTCATTGATGTCAAGAAGGTCTTGAAGCAATTTGGTTTGATGTCAAAGAATGTGTCTTGATGAAGGTTTCAGCATGGACAGTGAGTTTCCAAGAAGATTAGGGTAGCCCAGTTGCAAAAGATAAAGAAAAAGACAAGTAAGAAAAAGTATGCAGGCGGCTGGAAAAACTGTCACAATTTTGTGACATGTTTTAGGAGAGAGAAAGCACTGGCAAAACTGTCACGATTTCATGACATGTTTGAGGAGAGAGAAAGTGCTGGCAAAACTATCATGATTTCGTGACATGTTTGAGGAGAGAGAAAGTTTGGGCAAAAGTGTCACGATTTCACGACATGTTGGAAGACAGAGACGAAGCTGGCAAAACTATCATGATTTCGAGACATGTTGGCAGAGAAAGAGAGCAAGTTGGAAAGTGTCATGATTTCGTGACATGTCACATTTTCATGACTCAAAAAGTTCAGGAAGGAAGAGAAGGAAAAGTGTCACGATTTCGTGACACATTGCCAGGAAAGTTGTAAAGGCAAAAGCGTCGTGATTTCACGACATGTTCTAGTTTCGCAGACATATGGCAGAAAAGAGCTTAAGGCAGTGAAAGTGTCATGATTTCACAACAGAGTTGCATATGACATCAGTAGAAGCAGATGTGTCACAATTTCATGACAAAAGCAGAGAAGAAGGCATTGTAGACTAAAGCGTAACGATTTCGTGATAGAGTGAAGATGATGTTAGCAAAAATCATAAGTGTCATGATTTCATGACAAAAGCCGAGAGGAAGGCCATGAAGACTAAAGTGTCCCGATTTCATGACAGAAGTGAGATGACGTCAGCAAGAGGCAAAGGTGTCGTAATTTCATGACAGAAGCACAAAGGAAGTCGACAAAGGCCAAGGTGTCACGATTTCGTGACAGCAGGCTATAGAAGGTATACGATTGTAAAAGTGTCGTGATATCGTGACATGTTGTAGTTTCATGAGAAAAGCTATAGAACAGCAGAGGCGGTTGAATTCGATAGAGTTAACCTTGAGCTGACGAAGTGTAGGATTGTGCAGCCGACGTTTTAGGGATATACAACCGACTAAGATCAAGAATCTAATATTGAGATTGTCAGTATAAAAGGAGGGTTGTTCTAAGAGTTTAATTATCTATTAGGGGTGTGCGTTCGAAGTGCGACTTTCACAGAAGCAGAATGTGAGGAGAAGTTTGATCGTCAAGGATCAAAGTGTGCGAAGACAGTGCTGCTATGTTTGCACAGAGGTGCAAATTTTGAGGACATAAGTGCTAGACCAAAGGATTGTGTTTGGTGTAGACAAGAGGACCAACTTTGGAGGTGAAAGAGTTGAGGACAGAGGTCTCCAGCCAGATCAGGGAAGACAAGTGTCTTCTGTGGATAGAGTTCCACTTGGTAAGGGCTACAGAGGTAGAGGTCTTCTAGAGGATCACCAGTTTGAGTAGAGCTAGGGGAAGGTATCTCCTTTGGGTTGGTACCCATAAAATTTGTAATCAAAACATGTTTCCCAAAATTTGAGGTGATAAAATTTAGTGAGAATTTTATCCGTGGAGTAGCCCGCGTTGGGTGAACCACATAAATTGTTGTGTCTCTATTGTGGATGATATTCTGTGCATTACTTTGATTTTTGGTTTTGATACTGTTATATATTCACTGCATAATATTGAATTGCATTGAAAGAAAAAGTAAAAAGTGGTCTTATACTGTTCACCCCCCCTCTCAGTATAAGCTTGTGTTCTTTAATTGATATCAGAGCGGGTCTCTCCAGAAAAATCCAAACAGCTTGGAGAAGGATCTATCAGAAGAACATACAATTTTAGAAAAGGATGAAGAGGTTAAGTTCGATATCTAAAGTGAATTCTTCTGGGCTTTAAGAATTTTAGGGAAGAGAGTTCTGTTCTCAAGCATCATGACAGAAAGAAGAGATAGTAAGATCAATCTTCAGCCTGAAGAACGATGGATTCTAGTTGGTCACAAGAAGAACAATCATCCGAGGCATCAAAATAGGTTACATAATACTTTCCATGGCTACTATTTTTCTTGTAAGAAATTTGGTCACAAAGCTATACATTGCATTAAATCCATGAATAGCCATAGTAAATAAAATGTTAACTCTTTTGCACCTCTTATGGATAAAAATTTCATGTTACAAATGCAAGAATGTTGGGCATATAGCAAGGATGTGCAGTTTGGATAGACCTAGCCATAAGTTCACTAAAAAGAGAAATGAGATAAAGTCTAAGTCGATGTTAGTTCAAACTGCTTTTCATGCTCAAGACAAAGTAGAGAAATGGTATCTTGATAGTGGTTGTTCAAAACATATGACTGGTGAAAAGGAAAAGTTTATGGTCTTAAAAGACACAAACAGAGGAACAATTAGTTTTGGAGATAACAGGTCTGCTAAAATCTGTGGTAAAGGGACTCTTATAGCCTGGATGGAAATCTAAAACTAAAAATGTGCTTTATGTAGAAGGTCTAAAACATAATATTCTAAGTGTGAGTCAACTTTGTGATCAAGGACTCATAGTTTCTTTCTTTTCAGATAGATGTGAGATTCGTAAAGAAGAAAATGGAAAACTCATTGCTAGTGCTACAAGGACTCCAAACAATCTTTACATGCTAAGTGAAATAAAAAAGGAAAAGTGTTTTCTAACTCAAGAAGATGAGAGTTGGTTATGGCATAAAATATTGGGGCATTTGAGCTTTGATAATATTGTCAACATTAGTAACAAGAAAGCAGTTAGAAACTTGCCCAAAATAAAAAGGCCCCATAACACCATTTGCGGTCCTTGTCAACATGGAAAACAAACTAGAACCAGTTTTAAATCAAAAGGGTATACTTCTTCAAAACCATTAGATCTCATTCATACTGATTTATGTGGCCCCACCAGAACTTAGAACATTCAGGGAGAAAGCTACTTCATGCTGTTTATAGATGACTATTCTAGAATGACTTGGGTTACCTTTCTCAAAGAAAAATTTGAAGCTTTTGAAAAATTTAAAGCTTTCAAAGAAATGATTTAAAATGAGACTGAAAAGAGAATCAAATGCTTAAGATCGGACAGAGGAGGAGAGTTCACCTCTAATGAATTTGTGGAATACTATGAGCAACAGGGAATTAAAATAGAATATTCAATAGCAATAACTCCCCAACAAAATGGAGTAGTTGAAAGAAAAAATAGAACTATTGAAAATATGGCTAGAGCTATGTTAAATGAGTCAAAAATTTTAGATGGTTTCTAGAAAGAGGCAGTTAGTACAACAGTCTACATTATCACCAGGGCCCAACTTAGAGTAAATCATCATAAAAATCCTTATGAGTTGTGGAAAGGAAGACCAACTACAGTAAAACATTTCAAAGTGTTTGGGAGTAAGTGCTTCATCAGAAGGGAAGATCAAAATTTGGGTAAGTTTGATCCTAGGTGTGATGAGGGAATTTTTCTTGGTTATTCCAGCAGAAGCAAGGCTTATATATGCTTCAAAAAAATAATGCATACAGTCGTAGAGAGCATAAATGTAATAGTTAATGAAAATACTGGGACAAGATAACCTGTCAAGGAAATCAGTGATGAAATCTGTCAAGAAGAATTCAGAGAGATTTTAGATGAAGAAGAGGAAACCAACAACTGCTTCCCAAAACTCCATCACGATATGTTCAGAAACATCATCCCAAAGATTTGATCATTGGTGATCCAAACAACAGAAAAACTAGAAGAAGAGTCATTCCATCACATGATTCTTCAAATATTTCATTATTATCTCAGATTGAGCCAAAAGATTACAGTGAAGCATGTGCAGATAAATTTTGGGTAAAAGCAATGGATGAAGAGCTAAATCAAATAGAGAAAAGTGAAACTTGGGATTTAGTTCCAAGACCTAAGGACAAGAATGTCATTGGCACAAAATGGATATTCAAAAATAAACTCAATGAGGATGGAAATATTGTCAGAAACAAAGCCAAGTTGGTTTGCAAAGGTTATGCTCAAGTAGAAGGTGTTGATTTTGAAGAGACGTTCGCTCCTGTTGCTCGTCTCAAAGCCATCAGAATGTTTTTGGCCCTTTCAAGCTTCAAAGCATTCAAGGTGTATCAAATGGATGTGAAATCAACCTTTTTAAATGGACTTTTGGATGAAGAAGTCCTACATAGAACAACTAGAAGGCGTGTCTCTCTCAGATCAATCAGACTATGTGTGTAAACTAAAAAAGGCCTTGTATGGGTTAAAGCAAGCACCTAGGGCTTGGTACTCAAGACTTGACAGGTACCTTCATGAGCAAGGTTTCAGGAAAGGTATGGCAGATAGCAATTTGTATATTAAGGATAAAGGTAATGATATGTTGATTGTAGTTGTCTATGTTGATGATATCATTTTTGGAGGAAATAATACTCAGTTGTGCAAAGACTTTGCTAACACCATGAAAAAGGAATTTGAGATGTCTATGATTGGAGAGCTGTCATTCTTTTTAGGTCTTAAGATTGCTCAATCAAAAGATGGTATATTTCTCTCTCAAGGAAAGTATATCAAAGAAATGTTAAAAAATTTGGGATGATGGACAACAAACATATATGTACTCCAATGACTACAGGGTGCAATATGAGTAAAGATGACAAATCTGCTATGGCAGATCAGAGGTTGTATAGGTCAATGATTGGCAGTTTATTATATGTTATAGCTACCAGACCAGATATCATATAGGCTATTGGGTTAGTAGCTAGATTTCAGGCAGCTCCTAAATATTCTCATGTTACAGTAGTTAAAAGGATTTTTAGATATCTGAAGGGCACTATGGACTTTGGGCTTTGGTATCCCAAAGGTGATGATTTCACTCTCATAGCCTATACATATGCAGATTGGGTAGGTAGTAATTATGACAAGAAAAGCACCAGTGGTGGAGCATTCTTTCTGGGAAAGAGTCTGGTTTCTTGGCTAAGTAAGAAACAACCTTCAGTTTCTTTATCTACAATAGAGGCTGAATACATAGCAGTAGTGGTTGGGTGTACACAGGTTTTATGGATGAAAACCACCTTGGAGGATTTCAAAGTCAAGCATGAACAACCCATCTCCATATTTTGTGATAATATAAGTGCCATAAGTATTTCTAAAAATCCGGTAATGCACTCAAGGACAAAACATATTTCCATCAAGTATCACTTTCTAAGGGAGAAAGTGCAAGACAAACAGGTCAAGGTAGAATATGTGTCTACTAAAGAGCAGATTGTAGATATCTTCACAAATTGGGAATTGTACTCCCACCCCAAAATTAATCACCTCATCAGGAGGTGGGGGAGGGACTAAGCTAAGAAGCTCATTCTTAGTCTCGAGCCCCAAAGGTGACCCTTTGCCATTGATGACAAAGGGGGAGAGATATGAGCAAGGGGGAGAGCTTCATAGTGAAGAAGAGAGCTTTAATTCAGGGGGAGAAAAACTTGAAAGGCATATTCTCAGTTGTTGGATTAGTTGATTTCAGTTTTGGCTCTTGACTAGTGTTTTCAATTAAGGTTTGCCATCAATGACAAAGGGGGAGATTGTTGGCAATTTTGGGTACCTTGGGTACATTGCCTTTGCTCTAAGTGTAGATTTTGTCATTGATGTCAAGAAGGTCTTGAAGCAATTTGGTTTGATGTCAAAGAATGTGTCTTGATGAAGGTTTTAGCATGGACAGCGAGTTTCCAAGAATATCAGGGTATCCCAGTTGCAAAAGATTAAGAAAAAGACAAGTAAGAAAAAGTATGCAGGCAGCTAGAAAAACTGTCGCGATTTTGCAACATGTTTTAGGAGAGAGAAAGCACTGGCAAAAATGTCACGATTTGTGACATGTTTGAGGATAGGGAAAGTGTTGGCAAAATTGTCATGATTTCGTGACATATTTGAGGAGAGAGAAAGTTTAGGCAAAAGTGTCGCGATTTCACGACATGTTGGAAGACAGAGATGAAGCTGGAAAAACTATCACGATTTCGTGACATGTTGGCAGAGAAAGAGAGCAAGTTGGAAAGTGTCACAATTTCATGACATGTCACATTTTCACGACTCGAAAAGTGCAGGAAGGCAAAGAAGGAAAAGTGTCATGATTTCGCGACACATTGCCAGGAAAGTTATAAAGGCAAAAGCGTCGTGATTTCACGACATGTTCCAATTTCGTAGACATATGGTAGAAAAGAGCTTAAGGTAGTGAAAGCATCACAATTTCATGACAGAGTTGCAAATGACATCAGCAGAAGCAGATGTGTCATGATTTTGTGACAAAAGCAGAGAAGAAGGCATTGTAGACTAAAGCGTTGTGATTTCGCGACAGAGTGAAGATGACATCAGGAAAAATCATAAGTGTCACGATTTCATGAAAAAAGCCGAGAGGAAGGCCATGAAGACTAAAGTGTCATGATTTCATGACAGAAGTGAGATGATGTCAGCAAGAGGCAAAGGTGTCATGATTTTGTGACAGAAGCACAAAGGTAGTCGACAAAGGCCAAGGTGTCACGATTTTGCGACAGTAGGCTATAGAAGGTGTATGGCTATAAAAGTGTCATGATATCTTGACATGTTGTAGTTTCATGAGAAAAGCTACAGAACAGTAGAGGCGGTTGAAGTCGACAAAGTTAACCTTGAGCCTACGAAGTGTAGGGTTGTGCAGCTGACGTTGTTTTAGGGATATACAATCGACTAAGATCAAGAATCTAATCTTGAGATTGTCAGTATAAAAGGAGGGTTGTTCTAAGAGTTTAATTATCGATTGGGGGTGTGCGTTCGAAGTGTGACTTTCATAGAAGCAATGTGCAAGGAGAAGTTCTATCATCAAGGAGCAGAGTGTGCGAAGACAGTACTACTATGTTTGCGCAGAGGTGCAAATTTTGAGGACATAAGTGCCAGATCGAAGGACTGTGTTTGGTGTAGACAAGAGGACTAGCTTTGGGGGTGAAAGAGTTGAGGACAGAGGTCTCCAGCCAGAGCAGGGAAGACAGGTGTCTTCTGTGGATAGAGTTCCACTTGGTAAGGGCTACAGAGGCAGAGGTATTCTAGAGGATCACCAGTTTGAGTAGAGCTAGGGGAAGGTATCTCCTTTGGGTTGGTACCCATAAACTTTATAATCGGGACATGTTTCCTAGAATTTGAGGTGATAAATTTTAGTGAGAATTTTATCCGTGGAGTAGCCCGCGTTGGGTGAACCACGTAAATTGCTATGTCTCTATTGTGGATGATATTCTATGCATTGCTTTGATTTCTGTTTTTGATACTGTTATATATTCACTGCATAATATTGAATTGCAAGTTGAATCGAAAGAAAAATTAAAAAGTGGTCTTATACTGTTCACCCCCCCTCTCAGTATAAGCTTGTGTTCTTCGATTCATGGTGGCTACCGATTCCACCATGTAAAAAAAAAGGAGTGGATATGATTCAATATCATATTTTGAACTATATCTATAGAGAAATATGAAATAAGTTCTTAGACCCTATCGTTACCTCTAGGTCCTACCCTAAGTATTTTCCAATGCCAGGTTTACCTATATATGGGAACATAAGATCTAATTGAACATTTAAGAATGTTTAGGACAAAATTCCATGATATCATATATAATGACATATTACTAAATATATTACCTAAGAGCCTTTGTGGTATGGTATTGTAGTGGTATTATCAACTGCCTAGTCATTCTTTGAGGAATTTTTAAGAGATATATGAACTATTTATTTAGCACTTCAAAGCTTATGTTGAAACAAATGTGGCTATGAAATATGTTTATATGTTAAGACAAGGTAAATATGATTTTTTTTTTAGTTTTTCTCCCATTGGAGGAGTCTAGTTGGATGCTTGAGATATACCTTATGTCCTTGAGAAATGCTTGAGATATTTATTGGGAATTTACAAGAGCAAATATCTTATGAATTGAAAACAACAACTATCACCTCTTTTGATCAAGTAATAGATCTAGCAAGAAGGATAGAGCAAGTCCTTATTTTAAGAGGTCATATTAAGATAAAAGAATATAGGACCTCAAAAGCATAGTATAAGAACAAACATGTAGTTGGTGATGGGGTAGTTTATAGTAGGCATATTAATAGCATTGTTAAAATCCTATAAAATATGGTGCTTTGGTAACCTCAAAAAATCCCACCAAGAAATTTTACAAGACTCAACATACGTATGAATGTGATCCTACATCAAATTTTGGAAGTTAATATGATTAAGTTACCTTTCATAAAGAAAATGGATACCATGATTGATTGGTATAAGATTAGTCAACATTGTGAGTATCATAGAGTGGAGCAGCATATGAAAAAATCATGTAAAAGGTTGAAGCATGTGGATCAAGACCTAATTAATGAAGGATAACTTATTATAGAAGGTTATAAACCCAATCCTCCAACAAAAAATCAACCTCCTACTCAACAAGCACCCATAACTAATCAAGATATAGGGATCTTCCATGACCCACTCCCTAATCATGGTCAAAAAGTAGCTAATTAAGTATCATATCACAATTTTCCGCCTCCCTTTGTTAATATGGTTGGTATAATAGCAATAACTAAAATGCAATAGGCTCAAGATCAACTAACTAAAAATTCTCAATAGGATACAAGTTCTTCATCTAACATACCTTCAAACCTCACCTTAGTTTTGAAGAGTACACAAAAAATGAGCACAAGAGTAGAGAACCCACCTTTAGTTTTGAAGCCTCAACCTAAATTCTTCTTTGATTTTCAGCAATAATTAGCTAGTACCATAGCCAATATATCTATCTTATAACTTTTGTAAACTTCTCCTATTCATATGAAAGCTTGTTTTAAACTTCTAAGATAATAATTTATTTCTAAGACATTTCCCCTAGTGTTATATCTAATGTTGCAATTCTCTTTAGATACATCATATCACATTTATGGATGATGATATTCCTTCCTTAGATCTATAAGGGGATTCTTACCTCTATTTTAATATACTTATTAGGGAAATATTTATCAAGAAAATATTGATAGACAATGATTCTTTCCTAAATTTATATACTTATCAATTTTTTCAAAAAAGGATTAAAAGAGGAATATTTAACTAAATATGATATCATCATCAAATATTTCAATAATGAGTTTCAAGAGTCTCATGAAATTATATCCCGCCCTCTTAGGGTTGGACCCAAAATAATAGATACCTTGTTCTATGTGGTATCTTACCCTGCATATTTTAATCTTCTTCTTGGATGCCCTTGGATTCATGCAATGAAGGCAATCCCTTCTACTTTTCATCAATATCTAAAATTTGAATTCATGAATCAATTTATCACCATTTTGGGAAACCCTCCATCCATTCCAATATTGTTCAATGGCTAATCAAGCTCAACATGATCTTAATGCATGTCCATTAGTTTCCTCATATCACATAAAACATAAAATTAGAAATATAAAGGTGAGTGAGGAACCACTCATAAATGTATCATCATGGGATCAAGTTAATCATTTTATTTGAAATACTTTTCTAGATCTTGTCAAGCTACCACCATCACCATAGACTATAGCTCTACCCTATAATAAGGATGAAGTCATACATAATGATACATGTAACTTTATATTTGTAGGTACATACCTCAAAAAATTTATGTATGGTAGCAACCCTCTTCATATAGAGTATTCATTTACCCATTATTACCTATCCAATGATTACCCACTCCCTAAATAGATCATGTCTAGTATGGGATATGTAGGTAAAGGTTTGGGGCCATAATAGAAAGGAATTCAAGAGCCTTTGGAAGTTGAGCTTTGGCTTGGGTGATGTGGCGTAGGCTAAATACCTAATAAAAACCAACCTTTACCCTTTGATAAAGATCATCACCTTGTTATACCAAATATTTCGATCATCAATGATGGTGAGAAGTCACCTTATCCCTCATATATTATTTTTTGTAATATGGTAACTTTAATGCAACATGATTTAGTTTTAGTCTTAGAGGAGTACATTAAAATGGATAATCCTTGTGAAATAGCTCATGAAAATATCCTCTAAAACAACTTCTTCTTTGATAAATCTGTGATGAGTATCGTTAATGGCATCATTTAATTTTAATGTTTGTTAAATCCAATGAGGTGTCCAAGGCTATGTATGATAGAGTAGATTTTGTAGTCTACAATTTGTATGTTAGAACACCTCATTATTTAGTGGAATAGAGGTTCATAATAGTTCTTCATGGATCACACTATCTCTAATTTACAAAATTAAAACTAGTTTAACTGCAGAAATTAAAACTACTTAAATTGTAAAATTTGAAATATGCTAGAAAATGAAATTATATTATATTTTCTAAATAAAAATAACATGGAAATAAAATGCTAATTTCAAATAAACTAAGTTGATCAATGTTAAAACTGAAACTACTGAAACCAAATTGTTGAAATAAAAAAACTATTGAAAAACTATAAAAGTTGTTGAAAACTGTCAAAAAGTTGTTAAAGATGAAATTGTAGAAAATAAAAATAATAAATGCAAAAAAAAACAAAGTTCAACTAGCTGCAAATAAAATATTCACATATCACACTTAAAACATCAAGAAAAATAAAATAAAAATTGGGGAATTTTGTCTACAACAATTGAGCAATAAATCAACAATATTTAGTAAAAAATATACACAAATAAAAAGTTGAAAAAAAATATAACTAGCCTCCTTCCACCAGTCCTGAGAGTGGGCCCTCTCTCCTTAGTGTAGCAGAAGGTGTAAAAAATCCAAAAAATAATTCCTAAACACTCATTAACTCATAAATCATGCAATTGATAAATACTACACATTTGTTAATTTAGTATTGCTATTACTTTTTGTAAAATACAGTCCTAATGTTTGTTTATCTTGACTCTAATATTTGACTAGCTAGAATAACTCATGACTTGTGAATAAATCCAACCAATATGTGAATATTATTATTTATACCAATTCCTAGATTCCTATTTGCAACTACAAAATCAACTATGCATTGTTCCTACTTGATTTGTTATTCTATCACAACAGACTTAATCTATTTTAGGATAAAATTCACTATGGTAGCCAATTGTGTAATTTGTCATGATTTGGAAGTGGTAAGAATAATCTAATAAAAGGTACATTATCAACCACCACATCTATATCTGTTTCAACTTGCTCGTTTTTTGTGAATTGGATTAAAATTCTATTTAGCTACTACTTTTTGATAATTTCTACCTATCATTCCAAATTAGCTCTAGAATAATAGGTTGTTTTTTTGCTGCTAGTTGTTCCATGTGGAAGTGATTCCATGTGTTTTTTAAGCCCTCCCTTATTACTTTTAATGTTTTCCAACTAGTTTTAGCTTCCCCTCTTAACTTTGTTTTGGTCCTCCTTTTATGTTGCAGGTGGTTGCCCTGTATATACTATGTACAACTATCATTCTTTGTTTAAATAGCAGAATAGCTTATTTAGAACAACATAACCTCAAAAACTCATTTTAGGTGGGAAAACGAAACAAAATATCTCACCAATCACAAGTTACAAAAAACCTTTTTTTTGCTATTAATTTCACTGTGTTGTTTTAGTGCTAAAATCATGCAAAAACAAGATAGAAAATGCAAAAAACAATAAAAGAGTGGAATATTATCTCTTAACACTTAATCATGTAAACATAAACAAAATAATGCACTTTAATAAAATATTTGGCATAAAAATATGTTATGTATTGAATTATAGCAGTTTTAATATATCAAAAATGGTGCAAAAATGAAGTATTATTTGGCCTCATCATTCCCCCAAAATCTTAAACTGATGCATATCCTCATGCACTTTGTTAGGATACAAATGCACTTAGATATAGTTCCATGTACCAATTTACCTAAAATATGTAACCTCCATCATGATATCCCATGTTCTTCTTTGTCTCTACTAACCATCTCTGGAATTGCTACTCTAGATCAAGATAAAAGTCAAAATAAAACGATACATGTGTGATAATAGTGGATAGCCTAAACTATAGGTATATCTAGTGATGTCTTAATTCTAATATTATATCTTGGGGGGGGGGGGGGGGGGGGGGGGGGGGGGGGGGGGGGGGGGGGGGGGGGGGGGGGGGGGGGGGCGGGGGGGGGGGGGGGGCGCCCGGCGGGGGGGGGGGGGGGGGGGGGGGGGGGGGGGGGGGGGGGGGGGGGGGGGGGGGGGGGGGGGGGGTGGGTGTGGGGGGGAGCGCGGTGAGAGGGGGCGGGGGGGGTGGGCTTGGGGGGGGGGGGGCCGATGGGCGGGGGGGCCCGTGTGGCGGCCGCGCCCGCCGGGCGGTGGTGGCCCTCCCCGCGCGCCGTGGGTCCCGTGCGGGGGGGGGGGGGTGGGGGGGGTGGGGGGGGGGTGGGCGGGGGGGGGGGTGAGGGGGGGGGGGGGGGGGCGTGGGGGGGGGGGGGGGGGGGGGGGGGTTGGAGGGGGGGGGCGGGGGGGCGGGGGGGGTGGGGGGGTGGGGGGGGGGGGGTTGTTTGTGGTGGGGGGTGTGGGGGGGGGGGGGGTGTGTGAGGGGGTGTGGGGGGGGCGGCGTGGGGGGGCGGGGGTTGGTCGGGGGGGGGGGGGGTTTGTGTGGCCGGGGGGGGCCCGCGCTCGCGCCGCGGTGCGTGGCCGCCCGCCGGCGGGCGCGGCGCGGGGCTGTTGCTGGGGGGGGGGGCGGGGCGGGGCGGGGGTGGGGGGGGGTCGGGGGGCCGGCGGCGGCTGGGGGCGTCCCCCCCGGGGCGTTTGGTGGGGGTGGGGTGGGGGGGTGGGGTGGCCGTGTTGGGGGTGTGGTGGGGGGGGTTGGGGGGGTGTGATGTGGTCGGTGTTTGGTGAGGGGGGGGATTGTGGGGCGCGTGGTGTGTGGGGCCCTGCGTGTGCGGGGGGGCTTTGTGGGGGGGCGTCCTTTTGGGGGGGTGGGGTGTCGCGGGGGGGGGATAGGAGGCGGGGGGGGGGGGGGGGAGGGGGGGGGGTGAGGGGGCGGGGGGGGTGGGGGGGGGGGCCGGGGGGGGGCGGGGGGGGGGGGGGGGGTGGGGGTGGAGGGGGGGGTGGGGGGGGGGCGAGGGGGGGGGGGGGGGGGGGGGGTTGGTGGGGCCCCTCTGGTGCCCAGGGAGGGGTGGGCTGTTTTGGGTGGTGGTGGTGATTTTATATTTGGTGGGGGGGGATGGGATGCGGGGGGGGATCGGGGGGGGGGGCCCTCGGTGCGGGCTGCTGCTCCCCCCCCGCCCGCCCCCCCCCTCCGCCCCGTCGCCCGCGCTCCTGCGGGGCCGGCCGCCGGGTGGGCGGGTGCGTTTTGGGCGGCGGTGTCGGTGGTGCGTTGGTTGCCCGCCCGCGCGCCCCTCGCCGGCTTTGCCCCCTCGGGCGGGTGGCGCGGGGGGTGCGGGCCCCGTTTGGGCGCGGGGCGGCCGCACCCGGGAGGGGGCGGGGGGGGCGGGAGTGCGGTGGGGGGGGGTTGGGGGGGGGGGGGGGGAGGGGGGGGGGGGGATGGGGGGTGGGCGGGGGGGGGGGGGGGGGGGGGGTGGGGTCGTGGGGGGGCCCGGTGCGCTGGGGGGGGCGCCGCCCCTCGCCTGTCGTGGGGTGGGGGGGGGGGGGGGGGGGGGGGGGGGGGGGCGGGGGGAGGGGTG